>OW964830.1:0-535000 GCA_943142095.1 Ophonus ardosiacus
CGTGCTGATTGCGAAAAAATAGTAAAAAAATTCCCAGGATTCTAGTTTTAGAAATACAAAGTTTTATTTCCCCTAGAAACCTAACACGTTTATTTCACTTTGCCGGGCTATAACTAATGAACGGTAAAAGGTACGTTAACGGGCGTGGCGGCAATCGATTCTAGGGACTTTTCTACGTATGTACACTAATTTTTAACTGTCGTGTTCAGCTGATACAAGAATACCATGCAATAAATCAAAAAATGGTACCTTGGATTTTTCAGTAGCCAGTTATAAACCAAAATATTTAAACACCCTATATTTAAATAAAAATGTATCAATTTCTACTAAATCAAACGTGCTGATTGCGAAAAAAATAGTAAAAAAATTCCCAGGATCCTAGTTTTAGAAATACAAAGTTTTATTTCCCCTAGAAAACTAACACGTTTATTTCACTTTGCCGGGCTATAACTAATGAACGGTAAAAGGTACGTTAACGGGCGTGGCGGCAATCGATTTTAGGGACTTTTCTACGTATGTACACTAATTTTTTACTGTCGTGTTCAGCTGATACAAGATTACCATGCAATAAATCAAAAAATGGTACCTTGGATTTTTCAGTAGCCAGTTATAAACCAAAATATTTAAACACCCTATATTTAAATAAAAATGTATCAATTTCTACTAAATCAAACGTGCTGATTGCGAAAAAAATAGTAAAAAAATTCCCAGGATTCTAGTTTTAGAAATACAAAGTTTTATTTCCCCTAGAAAACTAACACGTTTATTTCACTTTGCCGGGCTATAACTAATGAACGGTAAAAGGTACGTTAACGGGCGTGGCGGCAATCGATTCTAGGGACTTTTCTACGTATGTACACTAATTTTTAACTGTCGTGTTCAGCTGATACAAGAATACCATGCAATAAATCAAAAAATGGTACCTTGGATTTTTCAGTAGCCAGTTATAAACCAAAATATTTAAACACCCTATATTTAAATAAAAATGTATCAATTTCTACTAAATCAAACGTGCTGATTGCGAAAAAAATAGTAAAAAAATTCCCAGGATTCTAGTTTTAGAAATACAAAGTTTTATTTCCCCTAGAAAACTAACACGTTTATTTCACTTTGCCGGGCTATAACTAATGAACGGTAAAAGGTACGTTAACGGGCGTGGCGGCAATCGATTTTAGGGACTTTTCTACGTATGTACACTAATTTTTAACTGTCGTGTTCAGCTGATACAAGATTACCATGCAATAAATCAAAAAATGGTACCTTGGATTTTTCAGTAGTCAGTTATAAACCAAAATATTTAAACACCCTATATTTAAATAAAAATGTATCAATTTCTACTAAATCAAACGTGCTGATTGCGAAAAAAATAGTAAAAAAATTCCCAGGATTCTAGTTTTAGAAATACAAAGTTTTATTTCCCCTAGAAAACTAACACGTTTATTTCACTTTGCCGGGCTATAACTAATGAACGGTAAAAGGTACGTTAACGGGCGTGGCGGCAATCGATTTTAGGGACTTTTCTACGTATGTACACTAATTTTTAACTGTCGTGTTCAGCTGATACAAGATTACCATGCAATAAATCAAAAAATGGTACCTTGGATTTTTCAGTAGCCAGTTATAAACCAAAATATTTAAACACCCTATATTTAAATAAAAATGTATCAATTTCTACTAAATCAAACGTGCTGATTGCGAAAAAAATAGTAAAAAAATTCCCAGGATTCTAGTTTTAGAAATACAAAGTTTTATTTCCCCTAGAAAACTAACACGTTTATTTCACTTTGCCGGGCTATAACTAATGAACGGTAAAAGGTACGTTAACGGGCGTGGCGGCAATCGATTCTAGGGACTTTTCTACGTATGTACACTAATTTTTAACTGTCGTGTTCAGCTGATACAAGATTACCATGCAATAAATCAAAAAATGGTAACTTGGATTTTTCAGTAGCCAGTTATAAACCAAAATATTTAAACACCCTATATTTAAATAAAAATGTATCAATTTCTACTAAATCAACCGTGCTGATTGCGAAAAAAATAGTAAAAAAATTCCCAGGATTCTAGTTTTAGAAATACAAAGTTTTATTTCCCCTAGAAAACTAACACGTTTATTTCACTTTGCCGGGCTATAACTAATGAACGGTAAAAGGTACGTTAACGGGCGTGGCGGCAATCGATTCTAGGGACTTTTCTACGTATGTACACTAATTTTTAACTGTCGTGTTCAGCTGATACAAGATTACCATGCAATAAATCAAAAAATGATACCTTGGATTTTTCAGTAGCCAGTTATAAACCAAAATATTTAAACACCCTATATTTAAATAAAAATGTATCAATTTCTACTAAATCAAACGTGCTGATTGCGAAAAAAATAGTAAAAAAATTCCCAGGATTCTAGTTTTAGAAATACAAAGTTTTATTTCCCCTAGAAAACTAACACATTTATTTCAATTTGCCGGGCTATAACTAATGAACGGTAAAAGGTACGTTAACGGGCGTGGCGGCAATCGATTCTAGGGACTTTTCTACGTATGTACACTAATTTTTAACTGTCGTGTTTAGCTGATACAAGATTACCATGCAATAAATCAAAAAATGGTACCTTCGATTTTTCAGTAGCCAGTTATAAACCAAAATATTTAAACACCCTATATTTAAATAAAAATGTATCAATTTCTACTAAATCAAACGTGCTGATTGCGAAAAAAATAGTAAAAAAATTCCCAGGATTCTAGTTTTAGAAATACAAAGTTTTATTTCCCCTAGAAAACTAACACGTTTATTTCACTTTGCCGGGCTATAACTAATGAACGGTAAAAGGTACGTTAACGGGCGTGGCGGCAATCGATTCTAGGGACTTTTCTACGTATGTACACTAATTTTTAACTGTCGTGTTTAGCTGATACAAGATCACCATGCAATAAATCAAAAAATGGTACCTTCGATTTTTCAGTAGCCAGTTATAAACCAAAATATTTAAACACCCTATATTTAAATAAAAATGTATCAATTTCTACTAAATCAAACGTGCTGATTGCGAAAAAAATAGTAAAAAAATTCCCAGGATTCTAGTTTTAGAAATACAAAGTTTTATTTCCCCTAGAAAACTAACACGTTTATTTCACTTTGCCGGGCTATAACTAATGAACGGTAAAAGGTACGTTAACGGGCGTGGCGGCAATCGATTCTAGGGACTTTTCTACGTATGTACACTAATTTTTTTCTGTCGTGTTCAGCTGATACAAGATTACCATGCAATAAATCAAAAAATGGTACCTTGGATTTTTCAGTAGCCAGTTATAAACCAAAATATTTAAACACCCTATATTTAAATAAAAATGTATCAATTTCTACTAAATCAAACGTGCTGATTGCGAAAAAAATAGTAAAAAAATTCCCAGGATTCTAGTTTTAGAAATACAAAGTTTTATTTCCCCTAGAAAACTAACACATTTATTTCAATTTGCCGGGCTATAACTAATGAACGGTAAAAGGTACGTTAACGGGCGTGGCGGCAATCGATTCTAGGGACTTTTCTACGTATGTACACTAATTTTTAACTGTCGTGTTTAGCTGATACAAGATCACCATGCAATAAATCAAAAAATGGTACCTTCGATTTTTCAGTAGCCAGTTATAAACCAAAATATTTAAACACCCTATATTTAAATAAAAATGTATCAATTTCTACTAAATCAAACGTGCTGATTGCGAAAAAAATAGTAAAAAAATTCCCAGGATTCTAGTTTTAGAAATACAAAGTTTTATTTCCCCTAGAAAACTAACACGTTTATTTCACTTTGCCGGGCTATAACTAATGAACGGTAAAAGGTACGTTAACGGGCGTGGCGGCAATCGATTCTAGGGACTTTTCTACGTATGTACACTAATTTTTTACTGTCGTGTTCAGCTGATACAAGATTACCATGCAATAAATCAAAAAATGGTACCTTGGATTTTTCAGTAGCCAGTTATAAACCAAAATATTTAAACACCCTATATTTAAATAAAAATGTATCAATTTCTACTAAATCAAACGTGCTGATTGCGAAAAAAATAGTAAAAAAATTCCCAGGATTCTAGTTTTAGAAATACAAAGTTTTATTTCCCCTATAAAACTAACACGTTTATTTCACTTTGCCGGGCTATAACTAATGAACGGTAAAAGGTACGTTAACGGGCGTTGCGGCACTCGATTCTAGGGACTTTTCTACGTATGTACACTAATTTTTAACTGTCGTGTTCAGCTGATACAAGATTACCATGCAATTAATCAAAAAATGGTACCTTGGATTTTTCAGTAGCCAGTTATAAACCAAAATATTTAAACACCCTATATTTAAATAAAAATGTATCAATTTCTACTAAATCAAACGTGCTGATTGCGAAAAAAATAGTAAAAAAATTCCCAGGATTCTAGTTTTAGAAATACAAAGTTTTATTTCCCCTAGAAAACTAACACGTTTATTTCACTTTGCCGGGCTATAACTAATGAACGGTAAAAGGTACGTTAACGGGCGTTGCGGCATTCGATTCTAGGGACTTTTCTACGTATGTACACTAATTTTTAACTGTCGTGTTCAGCTGATACAAGATTACCATGCAATAAATCAAAAAATGGTACCTTGGATTTTTCAGTAGCCAGTTATAAACCAAAATATTTAAACACTTTATATTTAAATAAAAATGCATCAATTTCTACTAAATCAAACGTGCTGATTGCGAAAAAAATAGTAAAAAAATTCCCAGGATCCTAGTTTTAGAAATACAAAGTTTTATTTCCCCTAGAAAACTAACACGTTTATTTCACTTTGCCGGGCTATAACTAATGAACGGTAAAAGGTACGTTAACGGGCGTGGCGGCAATCGATTTTAGGGACTTTTCTACGTATGTACACTAATTTTTTACTGTCGTGTTTAGCTGATACAAGATTACCATGCAATAAATCAAAAAATGGTACCTTGGATTTTTCAGTAGCCAGTTATAAACCAAAATATTTAAACACCCTATATTTAAATAAAAATGTATCAATTTCTACTAAATCAAACGTGCTGATTGCGAAAAAAATAGTAAAAAAATTCCCAGGATTCTAGTTTTAGAAATACAAAGTTTTATTTCCCCTAGAAAACTAACTCGTTTATTTCACTTTGCCGGGCTATAACTAATGAACGGTAAAAGGTACGTTAACGGGCGTTGCGGCATTCGATTCTAGGGACTTTTCTACGTATGTACACTAATTTTTAACTGTCGTGTTCAGCTGATACAAGATTACCATGCAATAAATCAAAAAATGGTACCTTGGATTTTTCAGTAGTCAGTTATAAACCAAAATATTTAAACACCCTATATTTAAATAAAAATGTATCAATTTCTACTAAATCAAACGTGCTGATTGCGAAAAAAATAGTAAAAAAATTCCCAGGATTCTAGTTTTAGAAATACAAAGTTTTATTTCCCCTAGAAAACTAACACGTTTATTTCACTTTGCCGGGCTATAACTAATGAACGGTAAAAGGTACGTTAACGGGCGTTGCGGCATTCGATTCTAGGGACTTTTCTACGTATGTACACTAATTTTTAACTGTCGTGTTCAGCTGATACAAGATTACCATGCAATAAATCAAAAAATGATACCTTGGATTTTTCAGTAGCCAGTTATAAACCAAAATATTTAAACACCCTATATTTAAATAAAAATGTATCAATTTCTACTAAATCAAACGTGCTGATTGCGAAAAAAATAGTAAAAAAATTCCCAGGATTCTAGTTTTAGAAATACAAAGTTTTATTTCCCCTAGAAAACTAACACATTTATTTCAATTTGCCGGGCTATAACTAATGAACGGTAAAAGGTACGTTAACGGGCGTGGCGGCAATCGATTCTAGGGACTTTTCTACGTATGTACACTAATTTTTAACTGTCGTGTTTAGCTGATACAAGATTACCATGCAATAAATCAAAAAATGGTACCTTCGATTTTTCAGTAGCCAGTTATAAACCAAAATATTTAAACACCCTATATTTAAATAAAAATGTATCAATTTCTACTAAATCAAACGTGCTGATTGCGAAAAAAATAGTAAAAAAATTCCCAGGATTCTAGTTTTAGAAATACAAAGTTTTATTTCCCCTAGAAAACTAACACGTTTATTTCACTTTGCCGGGCTATAACTAATGAACGGTAAAAGGTACGTTAACGGGCGTGGCGGCAATCGATTCTAGGGACTTTTCTACGTATGTACACTAATTTTTAACTGTCGTGTTTAGCTGATACAAGATCACCATGCAATAAATCAAAAAATGGTACCTTCGATTTTTCAGTAGCCAGTTATAAACCAAAATATTTAAACACCCTATATTTAAATAAAAATGTATCAATTTCTACTAAATCAAACGTGCTGATTGCGAAAAAAATAGTAAAAAAATTCCCAGGATTCTAGTTTTAGAAATACAAAGTTTTATTTCCCCTAGAAAACTAACACGTTTATTTCACTTTGCCGGGCTATAACTAATGAACGGTAAAAGGTACGTTAACGGGCGTGGCGGCAATCGATTCTAGGGACTTTTCTACGTATGTACACTAATTTTTTTCTGTCGTGTTCAGCTGATACAAGATTACCATGCAATAAATCAAAAAATGGTACCTTGGATTTTTCAGTAGCCAGTTATAAACCAAAATATTTAAACACCCTATATTTAAATAAAAATGTATCAATTTCTACTAAATCAAACGTGCTGATTGCGAAAAAAATAGTAAAAAAATTCCCAGGATTCTAGTTTTAGAAATACAAAGTTTTATTTCCCCTAGAAAACTAACACATTTATTTCAATTTGCCGGGCTATAACTAATGAACGGTAAAAGGTACGTTAACGGGCGTGGCGGCAATCGATTCTAGGGACTTTTCTACGTATGTACACTAATTTTTAACTGTCGTGTTTAGCTGATACAAGATCACCATGCAATAAATCAAAAAATGGTACCTTCGATTTTTCAGTAGCCAGTTATAAACCAAAATATTTAAACACCCTATATTTAAATAAAAATGTATCAATTTCTACTAAATCAAACGTGCTGATTGCGAAAAAAATAGTAAAAAAATTCCCAGGATTCTAGTTTTAGAAATACAAAGTTTTATTTCCCCTAGAAAACTAACACGTTTATTTCACTTTGCCGGGCTATAACTAATGAACGGTAAAAGGTACGTTAACGGGCGTGGCGGCAATCGATTCTAGGGACTTTTCTACGTATGTACACTAATTTTTTACTGTCGTGTTCAGCTGATACAAGATTACCATGCAATAAATCAAAAAATGGTACCTTGGATTTTTCAGTAGCCAGTTATAAACCAAAATATTTAAACACCCTATATTTAAATAAAAATGTATCAATTTCTACTAAATCAAACGTGCTGATTGCGAAAAAAATAGTAAAAAAATTCCCAGGATTCTAGTTTTAGAAATACAAAGTTTTATTTCCCCTAGAAAACTAACACGTTTATTTCACTTTGCCGGGCTATAACTAATGAACGGTAAAAGGTACGTTAACGGGCGTTGCGGCACTCGATTCTAGGGACTTTTCTACGTATGTACACTAATTTTTAACTGTCGTGTTCAGCTGATACAAGATTACCATGCAATTAATCAAAAAATGGTACCTTGGATTTTTCAGTAGCCAGTTATAAACCAAAATATTTAAACACCCTATATTTAAATAAAAATGTATCAATTTCTACTAAATCAAACGTGCTGATTGCGAAAAAAATAGTAAAAAAATTCCCAGGATTCTAGTTTTAGAAATACAAAGTTTTATTTCCCCTAGAAAACTAACACGTTTATTTCACTTTGCCGGGCTATAACTAATGAACGGTAAAAGGTACGTTAACGGGCGTTGCGGCATTCGATTCTAGGGACTTTTCTACGTATGTACACTAATTTTTAACTGTCGTGTTCAGCTGATACAAGATTACCATGCAATAAATCAAAAAATGGTACCTTGGATTTTTCAGTAGCCAGTTATAAACCAAAATATTTAAACACCCTATATTTAAATAAAAATGTATCAATTTCTACTAAATCAAACGTGCTGATTGCGAAAAAAATAGTAAAAAAATTCCCAGGATTCTAGTTTTAGAAATACAAAGTTTTATTTCCCCTAGAAAACTAACACATTTATTTCAATTTGCCGGGCTATAACTAATGAACGGTAAAAGGTACGTTAACGGGCGTGGCGGCAATCGATTCTAGGGACTTTTCTACGTATGTACACTAATTTTTAACTGTCGTGTTTAGCTGATACAAGATTACCATGCAATAAATCAAAAAATGGTACCTTCGATTTTTCAGTAGCCAGTTATAAACCAAAATATTTAAACACCCTATATTTAAATAAAAATGTATCAATTTCTACTAAATCAAACGTGCTGATTGCGAAAAAAATAGTAAAAAAAATTCCCAGGATTCTAGTTTTAGAAATACAAAGTTTTATTTCCCCTAGAAAACTAACACGTTTATTTCACTTTGCCGGGCTATAACTAATGAACGGTAAAAGGTACGTTAACGGGCGTGGCGGCAATCGATTCTAGGGACTTTTCTACGTATGTACACTAATTTTTTACTGTCGTGTTCAGCTGATACAAGATTACCATGCAATAAATCAAAAAATGGTACCTTGGATTTTTCAGTAGCCAGTTATAAACCAAAATATTTAAACACCCTATATTTAAATAAAAATGTATCAATTTCTACTAAATCAAACGTGCTGATTGCGAAAAAATAGTAAAAAAATTCCCAGGATTCTAGTTTTAGAAATACAAAGTTTTATTTCCCCTAGAAAACTAACACATTTATTTCAATTTGCCGGGCTATAACTAATGAACGGTAAAAGGTACGTTAACGGGCGTGGCGGCAATCGATTCTAGGGACTTTTCTACGTATGTACACTAATTTTTAACTGTCGTGTTTAGCTGATACAAGATTACCATGCAATAAATCAAAAAATGGTACCTTCGATTTTTCAGTAGCCAGTTATAAACCAAAATATTTAAACACCCTATATTTAAATAAAAATGTATCAATTTCTACTAAATCAAACGTGCTGATTGCGAAAAAAATAGTAAAAAAATTCCCAGGATTCTAGTTTTAGAAATACAAAGTTTTATTTCCCCTAGAAAACTAACACGTTTATTTCACTTTGCCGGGCTATAACTAATGAACGGTAAAAGGTACGTTAACGGGCGTGGCGGCAATCGATTCTAGGGACTTTTCTACGTATGTACACTAATTTTTTACTGTCGTGTTCAGCTGATACAAGATTACCATGCAATAAATCAAAAAATGGTACCTTGGATTTTTCAGTAGCCAGTTATAAACCAAAATATTTAAACACCGTATATTTAAATAAAAATGTATCAATTTCTACTAAATCAAACGTGCTGATTGCGAAAAAAATAGTAAAAAAATTCCCAGGATTCTAGTTTTAGAAATACAAAGTTTTATTTCCCCTAGAAAACTAACACGTTTATTTCACTTTGCCGGGCTATAACTAATGAACGGTAAAAGGTACGTTAACGGGCGTTGCGGCACTCGATTCTAGGGACTTTTCTACGTATGTACACTAATTTTTAACTGTCGTGTTCAGCTGATACAAGATTACCATGCAATAAATCAAAAAATGGTACCTTGGATTTTTCAGTAGCCAGTTATAAACCAAAATATTTAAACACCCTATATTTAAATAAAAATGTATCAATTTCTACTAAATCAAACGTGTTGATTGCGAAAAAAATAGTAAAAAAATTCCCAGGATTCTAGTTTTAGAAATACAAAGTTTTATTTCCCCTAGAAAACTAACACGTTTATTTCACTTTGCCGGGCTATAACTAATGAACGGTAAAAGGTACGTTAACGGGCGTTGCGGCATTCGATTCTAGGGACTTTTCTACGTGTGTACACTAATTTTTAACTGTCGTGTTCAGCTGATACAAGATTACCATGCAATAAATCAAAAAATGGTACCTTGGATTTTTCAGTAGCCAGTTATAAACCAAAATATTTAAACACCCTATATTTAAATAAAAATGTATCAATTTCTACTAAATGAAACGAGCTAATTGCAGTTTCAAACTAACCCCCCCGCCCCCTAGAATTTAATTCTAAGAAACTTTTTTCAAATAAATATTGTTCTCAAGTGAACCGTTTAGTCTGAAATGATTTTTTTTTACATTTATTCAATAACATTTAAAAATTCGCCAAGGCTCTACTTACAAAAAATTCACAACCTAATTTTGGTATATATGCAACACAACGCGTAGATTCCAAAAATCGATATGTCGACTTCGTAGGTCTACCAAATTTTGGGGTGACTGTCACTTGCCCAAAAATGGGTGGTGTTAGAAAATTGGCTTATCGATTTTTGGAATCTACGGCTCGAGTTATGTATGTACCCAAAATTTGGTTATTTAATAATAAAAAACAAAAAAGTTTTTTTCCAAAATTTTTTTCTGAAATTAAAATGTGTCCAAGACCCTATTTTCAAAAATGTGAGAATCTTAAAAAAAGTTTTGAACTAACCCCCCCCTAGAATTAAATTCTAAGAAACTTTTTTTCAAATAAATTTTGTTCTCAAGTGAACCGTTTAGCCTGAAATTAATTTTTTTACCATTATTCAATAACGTTTAAAAATTTGCCAGGGCTGTACTAATAAGAATTGTTGTAATATTTTTGTTTTACAATGTTGAGGAACACTTTTAAATTTGGGAATATACGTAATAAAATACGTAGATTTAAAAAAAAATGGGTGCGGATTTTTGTATCCACCCAGTTTCGGGTATGCTAATTACAGTGCCCTTATTTATAATTATAATATAGCCATATTTTGGGAATGTATGTAGAAAAATACGTAGAATTCAAAAAGCGATATTATAAAATTGCGTCTCCACCCATTATTGGGTATGATGTCATTTGCGGATTAACTATCAACTTTACGATAAAAATTTACATGACAAAAGTTGTAAAGAATTAAAAGTTATGTAAGAATCACTCAAAATTTATTTGGATATGGTGCACCAAATTGGAGTTTTCAGGGTAAATAAATATGTGGCACTTTAAAGTGTTTTTGTTGTAAATGGCGATATTTATTGGTTTATTTACAAAATGAACTATGTACACATGTAGAAAGAAGTGCGTTGAATCTAAGATTACAATCCCCAAGTCGCTATCTCAATTACTTTTCAAGATATTCAATGATAAATTGCTTAAAACTATTGAAACTTACCGTCACTAACTCGTTGGGATTTCAGGATTTCTGAAAGGATTTAAAAGGAACAAATGTACAATTTCACAGGAATAATCGTTTATTGAACACAGGATAATACAATAATTAGGATAAAAGATAATACAATTGACACAGGATGTGAAGGACAGAACACGAGTTGTTGGACGGCGTGAAAACAACTTTTCCTACCTTGACAGCTTCAGGGTGCGATGTCTGTCCATCTGTTCGGCTGCAGGGCCCTATTTTCTCGAGTTGTCTTCAGCCAATCGTCGTTCAAGTTCAACAGGTCCAGAATTAAGTCAAGCGATGTCTGTTTGTCTGTCCGTCCACTTGCAACAAGGCTTCATACAGCTGTCAACAACAATAAAAAAAAACACTTGTAACAAACCAAATCACAAATATATTCACGTACCATTGACAAGATTTTCTCCAGATGAAACTTCATTTTCTCTTGTTGTTCATAACTCCTCAACGGGTAGAAATATCTACATTTCGGGTGCAAAATCGCATTCCTTGGACTTCGAAATATAAATCACAACGTTTTCACTCCTTAAAACTGTTTGGTATAAGATTTGGAAACGATTTTCTCTTGTGGCATCAGCTGATAATTTCCTCCAAATCTTCTGTAACCTTAAAAAATGTTTTCGTTAGATTACTCACTTATTAATGCATAATACGTACTGAAATTTATGTAAAATGTGTGAAATTAAATATATATTGTTATTTTGTACTTAAAACAGGCTAAATTTATTAAATATTATAGATTTGATAGGTATAACATACGGTATGACATCAGCGTTAAAATGCTCGAATTAATTAAAATATATATTCTAATTATTAATAATTTATGTATATTTAAATATTGTTTAAAACAATAGTTTTAAATGAAATATTAACTTAAAAGTTAATTTTACTATATAATTATTCCAATAGGTTAGAATGTGCTTGTAATACAATTTGCCTAATAGATGGCACTGAAGGCTAAAGGTTGATTTACATATTAGGATAAAGCTTGATTTACACAGTTTTTCTTTTACCATAAAAAAAACTTTTTTGACTCCGATTTGCTTCAAATTTGGTTTACGTATACTAGGGACAAAGGTCTAATGAATAGCGAAATCTGAGCCCATAGGGGTTGATAAAAGAGTTATTCAGCCCTATAGTGGGTTATTGCAAATATTGGGAAAACTATAGACTTTAGGGGAAAGTTTTATTAGGATTTTTTGTTACAAATTAAATTCTAAACAACATTTATTTGAAACATTTTCTTGTCCAACTTTCTTTTTTCGAGAAAATTGTTAGAAAAGTATAATATTATAACGTCACTGGCACAGGGCTGTATTTAAAAAAATTTCACAAGCAAATTTAGGGTATATATGCAACACAACTCGTAGATTCCAAAAATCGATATGTCGACTTCGTAGGTTTACCGATTTTTGGGGTGACTGCCACTTGCCTAAAAATGGGTGGTGTTAGAAAATTGGCTTATCGATTTTTGGAATCTACGGCTCGAGTTATGTATGTACCCAAAATTTGGTTAATTAATAATAATAAACAAAAAAGTTTTTTTCCAAAAATTTTCTCTGAAATTAAAATGTGTCCAAGGCCCTATTTTCAAAAATGTGAGAATCTTAAAAAAAGTTTCAAACTAACCCCCTCTAGAATTTAATTTTAAGAAACTTTTTTCAAATAAATGTTGTTCTCAAGTAAACCGTTTAGCCTGAAATGATTTTTATTACATTTATTCAATTACATTTAAAAATTCGCCAGGGCTGTACTTAAAAAAATTTCACTACCAAATTTTGGTTATATATGCAACACAACGCGTAGATTCCAAAAATCGATATGTCGACTTCGTAGGTCTACCAAATTTTGGGGTGACTGTCACTTGCCCAAAAATGGGTGGTGTTAGAAAATTGGCTTATCGATTTTTGGAATCTACGGCTCGAGTTATGTATGTACCCAAAATTTGGTTAATTAATAATAATAAACAAAAAAGTTTTTTCAAAAAATTTTCTCTGAAATTAAAATGTGTCCAAGACTCTATTTTCAAAAATGTGAGAATCTTAAAAAACGTTTCAAACTAACCCCCCCTATAATTTAATTCTAAGAAACTTTTTTCAAATAAATGTTGTTCTCAAATAAACCGTTTTGCCGGAAATGATTGTTTTTAGAATTATTCAATAACATTTAAAAATTCGCCAGGGCTGTACTTAAAAAAATTTCACAACCAAATCTTGGGTATATATGCAACGCAGCGCGTAGATTCCAAAAATCGATATGTCGATTTTGTAGGTCTACCAATTTTTGGGATGACTGTCACTTGCCCAAAAACGGGTGGTGTTAGAAAATTGGCTTATCGATTTTTGGAATCTACGGCTCGAGTTATGTATGTAACCAAAATTTGGTTAATTAATAATAATAAACAAAAAAGTTTTTTTCCAAAAATTTTCTCTGAAATTAAAATGTGCCCAAGACCCTGTTTTCAAAAATGTGAGAATCTTAAAAAAAGTTTCAGAATAACCCCCACTAGAATTAAATTTTGAGAAACTTTTTTCAAATAAATTTTGTTCTCAAGTGGACCCTTTAGCCTAAAATGATTTTTTTTTAAATTATTCCATCTGCAACATTGCAAATGTTTGGAGTTATCCAGCGAAGAATACTGTTGTTTAAGGGTTGAAAGAACGCAGGACCAAACTCCAGGGTTTAGTGAAAAAAAATAAAAACAAAAAAATGTAGGTGCTATGTCAGTGTTATACATAATTATTTTTATTTATTTTGTATTATATGTTCATATCTGTAAACTGTATTATTAGCATAATGTTTACAATATGTTATAGTTAACAATTATTGTATATAATATTAATAAACAATGAAATACTTTTATTCTGTACACTCCATAAAGTATATAACAAAATATGGTGTTTATTATAATAAAAAATGAATAATATGTACAATATTATATTTATTTAACCTCCAGGTTACATATAATAACAATATTTAATTGAAAAATTATCGTATGTGGTCAAATTTTGAAGAAATTCCAATGTACAT
This sequence comes from Ophonus ardosiacus, assembly GCA_943142095.1. Lineage (NCBI taxonomy): Eukaryota > Metazoa > Arthropoda > Insecta > Coleoptera > Carabidae > Ophonus > Ophonus ardosiacus. The sequence continues at coordinate 14,335 of OW964830.1, forward strand.
TTTATGGTATTTAAGCGCCAGCGCCAGTCATATTTTGCATTCCATAAATAATTAATACAAGACGTATTCAGGAAATTTTCTGCTAGTCAATATTTCAGTATATATTCTTAAATAAACAAGTTTGATCATTTATTTTGTATTTTTTATAAACTATTGTCTTATCCTTGTTGAAATACATATAAATTTTGGCCCAAAAAACTGTTAAACATGTTTTGTAGACAATAATTTTTAATTACAGTCCTGGTTTTTATGAAGGTCAGATTTGCTGTAATACACGTGGAGACATCTTGCTGCAGATCAAGGGCGTCGCCAAGGGGGGGCAGGGAGGGGCAGCTGCCCCCCCCCCCCTAGAGATTCAAAAATCAACAGTTTTAGTGACTTTTTAAAAGCTTTTTAAAGGAAGCACATTTAATCTTTCTTATTGTTTTATTAATTATATGTTTGAAATTATAGGTAAAATGCATAACCATCAGAAATACCGCCAATCTGGTTAATGAATTGGAAGAATCTCTTACATTTAGGAACTTCCTCATACAATGAAAAATAGATATACGAGCCCTAATCCATATTAGTTGCACTATTTTTTAAATTTGTTTATCGTGACTTAAATAGTATTATTTCTAATAATAATGGAGGAAGTTTTCATTTTTTATTTAAAGTAAAGATATTTTCACATTATAACGTAGCTTTATATTTCTATTTAAACATAAATATTTAACATTATAAAATAACTGAAATTTATAAGTAAATTTCTATTATTTATCAAGATTGGACAATTCGCCGATTATTATTAAAAATTGCCGTCATTTTTTATAGTTTTTTATTTCTCTGACGAACAAATGAAGTCAATTCTTTTCAAACTTTATTTGTTTTTCTTGTATTGTTAGTAAAACTATGAATTATTTCGTTTGACATTAAAACAAGAAAATATTTCAGAAAATATATCTTGCTATGTAACACAAAAACCACAAAATAACTATAACATTAAAAAATATGGATAATTATGTTAGTTATTATTTGTATTATATATGCACTAAATAAAATAAAATTTTAGCGACTAGACCAACTAATATGGACGAATATGGATTAGGGGTCGTAATTAGAATTATTTGTGTGCAGAAGACATGACAAATACAATAAAAAAACAATATTTGGGTAAAGTTCTGCAATTTTTTTCGATAGCGAAGTGCAATACAATACTCATATAACATAAAATGGAAACGGCGAGAAATATTGTGCTGGCCACAACAGATTTTTTTTTTACCTGCAATTCATATTTTCCCCATCCTCCCTTTCATTACCTCTCATCTTGCCCCCCCCCCCCCTTGCCAAATGGCTAGCGACGCCCTTGCTGCAGATATAACAAACGTCAAATAAAATTGACAAAGAAAAGCATATTTTAATTATAATAAACATAAAATCGTGTATTAAACTATATTTTAATTATTAATTTATATAAAATGATAAATTTAACAACTTTTCCATCTGTCATTTGATTAATAATCAAATGACATTTGTTTAAACAAATTTTCTTCCCGCTTAGATCCCATGCACATTTCCGCGAACTTGATTGGTTAATTGATTGATCGATTTTATTGATTTTCTCCCATTTACACGATACATCAACGTACTTTCTTACAACACAACATAAAAATATAGTTCATAAGTTTCATCATAGAGTACAGCAGCAGTATTGTTTTGATTTTAATAATTTTGAGAAAATCCGTTTTTTGGCTAAACTAATAACATTTCGCCCAAGTTTGTGATAAGAAAAAATATTTCTAATTAAAAATAAAAGGTAGTTTGTTTAAAACTTTTTTTATATTCGTATTAATTTCAGAGATAATGAATAAAAATAAAAATCAATTTATTTCTCGCAAACAAAATTTTTTACAAAATAATTTTTGTAACAAACTCTATTTATTATTTAATTCTAAATATATTTTAACTTATAATTTATTTTATTTACTTATAGTTCTTAAGAAAATGTTCTATCTATTTACACATTTATATCTCTAAAAATACAAACTATATAATTAAGATTGTTATATAAATAATTAAAATAGAATATTTTGAGCAAATTTTATTTGAAACTTTTTTTTACTTAACGCCCCAGTTTTGAGATAATAATTTCTGAAAATGAATAGGATAAAATTCACTAAGTCCAACCAGTGTTTATAATTCTTGTCAATAGGTGGCTATACCAATATTTTATTGGAATTATTGATTCATAAATTATTAAATAACGGATTTAATTCTCATTTTTAAAAAAAGTTTATTTGAAGATATTTACTCACAATTAAAAGTTACATAATAATGTATTTGTATATTGATATATATTTTTTTAACTTTAACTACACATTACATGTGCATGAAAACTTGAATAACTTTTGTATCCTGAGGAATATTTGAATGAAAATTGGTACACATATGTATTTTTACCCGAGGAATCGATTTTTGATGAAATTAAATCCACATTTGTTACCTGAAAATGAGTATAAATTCACGACCCAAAAATGGGTGGAGATGAAATTGTTTCTATATTGCCATTAGAATCTACGTACCTTCTTATATAAATAACCCAGTCTTCAATTGCTTAATTAGTCTAAGTACAATGAATAAATTATTAAAACCGTTCTTGAGTAGCGATTCAGATACCATTGTTGATAAATGTTACAATTAAAACTGGACCATTCAAAATATTTTGATAAAAATTACAGTGCATATATATTTTGACCCAAAGAATCAATTTTTAATAAAATTAAACCTCTATCTTCAACCCTTAAATGGGTAGATATATGCTACCTAAAAGTGGGTAGAGATGCATACACGTCGTCATCACCATTCGAATCTACATATTTTTTTTATACATGTATACCAATTTTCAGAATTATTGTACTACAGTAATATAAGGTTCTGAATCACACACCTTTAGGGTCAATGACCACTGGAAATTTTGTTTTGATATTACTGAATTACCTGTTGCAATATTTTAACAAAAATTAGTAAACATATGTATTATGACCCAAAAAATCGATTTTTCGTAAAATTAAAGTCGCACCGTCAACCCTTAAATGGGTAGATAATCACCACTCAAAACTGGGTAAAGGTAAACAATTTTCGACTTCATTTTCAGATTCTACGTATATTGTTACATAAGTGTACCAATTTTCAAATTTTTTTGTTGAAGGAATTCCAAATAAACACACTTTGAATTTTACCGCAAATCTTTGTATTTTTAGTGCGCAAGCTACGCGTCGGACGCCGACAAGATTCCTGAAATTTAGGGCAAATACAAGTTCAAATATTTAGTATATCCTTTGCAGAAAATTAACAAAAATTGGTATACTTATGTATTTTGACCCGAGGAATCGATTATTTATAAAATTGAAACCAAATCTGAAACCCTTAAGTGGGTACATATATGCTACCCAAAACTGAGTAGAGATACAAATCTGTCAACTTTACCGCTAAATTCTACGCATTTTTTAATACAAGTATATCAATTTTCAGAATTATTGTACGAATTGTTTAAGCCATAATAAGAAAACTATTTACAATGGTTTAAATACAAATCAAATATGACACCTGCTTTCTTAGTATAAATTTTTTATGGCAGGTGGCACCATATGTAAAATCCACCCACACAACCTTGAAATTCTTTAGTTTTTCCAGTGCAGACGCCTTCTTTAGGGGGCCTGTTTTTTAAATGCCCCCAAACACTCATATAAATAATACATGGCAAAAACTTTGCACCGACAGGTATGGTTTGGAATGCATAAGATTGATCGATCGAAAAATCAATAATATTGATCATGCGTAGTAAATCGAATTAAAATGAGTTAAAGATCCTGTTTTCAAAAATGTGAGAATTTTAAAAAAAGTTTTAAACTAACCCCATCTAGAATTTAATTTTGAGAAACTTTTTTCAAATAAATTTTGTCCTCAAGTAAACCGTTTAGCCGGAAATGATTTTTATTCCAATTATGCAATTACATTTAAAAATTCGCCAGGGCTGTACTTATAAAAATTTCACAATCAAATTTTGGGTTTATATGCAACTCGATCCGTAGATTCCAAAAATCGATAGGTCGACTTTGTAGGTCTATTAATTTTTGGGGTGACTGCCCTTTACCCAAAAATGGGTAGTGTTAGAAAATTGGCTTATCGATTTTTGGAATCTACGGCTCGAGTTATATATGTACCCCAAATTTGGTTAATTAATAATAATAAACAAAAAAGTTTTTTCCAAAAATTTTCTTTTAAATTAAAATTACTCAAAGATCCAGTTTTCAAAAATGTGAGAATTTTAAAAAAAGTTTCAAACTAACCCCACCTAGAATTTAATTTTGAGAAACTTTTTTCAAATAAATTTTATTCTCAAGTAAACCGTTTAGTCAGAAATAATTTTTATTCCAATTACGCAATTACATTTAAAAATTCGCCAGGGCTGTACTTATAAAAATTTCACAACCAAATTTTGGGTTTATATGCAATTCGATCCGTAGATTCCAAAAATCGATGAGTCGACTTCGTAGGTTTACCAATTTTTGGGGTGAATGCCCTTTATCCAAAAATGGGTGTTGTTAGAAAATTGTCTTATCGATTTTTGGAATCTACGGCTTGAGTTATATATGTACTTAAAATTTGGTTATTTAATAATAATAAACAAAAAAGTTTCTTTTCAAAAATTTTCTTTTAATTTAAAATTACTCAAAGATCCTATTTTCAAAACTGTGAGAATTTTAAAAAAAGTTTTAAACTAACCCCATCTAGAATTTAATTTTGAGAAACTTTTTTCAAATAAATTTTGTCCTCAAGTGAACCGTTTAAACGGAAATGATTTTTATTCCAATTATGCAATTACATTTAAAAATTCGCCAGGGCTGTACTTATAAAAAATTCACAATCAAATTTTGGGTTTATATGCAACTCGATCCGTAGATTCCAAAAATTGATAGGTCGACTTTGTAGGTCTATTAATTTTTGGGGTGACTGCCTTTTACCCAAAAATGGGTAGTATTAGAAAATTGGCTTATCGATTTTTGGAATCTACGGCTCGAGTTATATATGTACTCCAAATTTGGTTAATTAATAATAATAAACAAAAAAGTTTTTTTTCAAAAATTTCTTTTAATTTAAAATTACTCAAAGATCCTATTTTCAAAAATGTGAGAATTTTAAAAAAAGTTTCAAACTAACCCCACCTAGAATTTAATTTTGAGAAACTTTTTTCAAATAAATTTTATCCTCAAGTAAACCGTTTAGTCAGAAATAATTTTTATTCCAATTACGCAATTACATTTAAAAATTCGCCAGGGCTGTACTTATAAAAATTTCACAACCAAATTTTGGGTTTATATGCAATTCGATCCGTAGATTCCAAAAATCGATGAGTCGACTTCGTAGGTTTACCAATTTTTGGGGTGAATGCTTTTTATCCAAAAATGGGTGTTGTTAGAAAATTGTCTTATCGATTTTTGGAATCTACGGCTTGAGTTATATATGTACTTAAAATTTGGTTATTTAATAATAATAAACAAAAAAGTTTTTTTTCAAAAATTTTCTTTTAATTTAAAATTACTCAAAGATCCTATTTTCAAAAATGTGAGAATTTTAAAAAAAGTTTTAAACTAACCCCATCTAGAATTTAATTTTGAGAAACTTTTTTCAAATAAATTTTGTCCTCAAGTGAACCGTTTAGCCGGAAATGATTTTTATTACCCATTATGCAATTACATTTAAAAATTCGCCAGGGCTGTACTTATAAAAATTTCACAATCAAATTTTGGGTTTATATGCAACTCGATCCGTAGATTCCAAAAATCGATAGGTCGACTTTGTAGGTCTATTAATTTTTGGGGTGACTGCCCTTTACCCAAAAATGGGTAGTGTTAGAAAATTGGCTTATCGATTTTTGGAATCTACGGCTCGAGTTATATATGTACCCCATATTTGGTTAATTAATAATAATAAACATTAAAGTTTTTTTCCAAAAATTTTCTTTTAAATTAAAATTACTCACAGATCCAGTTTTCAAAAATGTGAGAATTTTAAAAAAAGTTTCAAACTAACCCCACCTAGAATTTAATTTTGAGAAACTTTTTTCAAATAAATTTTATCCTCAAGTAAACCGTTTAGTCAGAAATAATTTTTATTCCAATTACGCAATTAGATTTAAAAATTCGCCAGGGCTGTACTTATAAAAATTTCACAACCAAATTTTGGGTTTATATGCAATTCGATCCGTAGATTCCAAAAATCGATGAGTCGACTTCGTAGGTTTACCAATTTTTGGGGTGAATGCCCTTTATCCAAAAATGGGTGTTGTTAGAAAATTGTCTTATCGATTTTTGGAATCTACGGCTTGAGTTATATATGTACTTAAAATTTGGTTATTTAATAATAATAAACAAAAAAGTTTTTTTTCAAAAATTTTCTTTTAATTTAAAATTACTCAAAGATCCTATTTTCAAAAATGTGAGAATTTTAAAAAAAGTTTTAAACTAACCCCATCTAGAATTTAATTTTGAGAAACTTTTTTCAAATAAATTTTGTCCTCAAGTGAACCGTTTAGCCGGAAATGATTTTTATTCCAATTATGCAATTACATTTAAAAATTCGCCAGGGCTGTACTTATAAAAATTTCACAATCAAATTTTGGGTTTATATGCAACTCGATCCGTAGATTCCAAAAATCGATAGGTCGACTTTGTAGGTCTATTAATTTTTGGGGTGACTGCCCTTTACCCAAAAATGGGTAGTGTTAGAAAATTGGCTTATCGATTTTTGGAATCTACGGCTCGAGTTATATATGTACCCCAAATTTGGTTAATTAATAATAATAAACAAAAAAGTTTTTTTCCAAAAATTTTCTTTTAAATTAAAATTACTCAAAGATCCAGTTTTCAAAAATGTGAGAATTTTAAAAAAAGTTTCAAACTAACCCCACCTAGAATTTAATTTTGAGAAACTTTTTTCAAATAAATTTTATCCTCAAGTAAACCGTTTAGTCAGAAATAATTTTTATTCCAATTACGCAATTACATTTAAAAATTCGCCAGGGCTGTACTTATAAAAATTTCACAACCAAATTTTGGGTTTATATGCAATTCGATCCGTAGATTCCAAAAATCGATGAGTCGACTTCGTAGGTTTACCAATTTTTGGGGTGAATGCCCTTTATCCAAAAATGGGTGTTGTTAGAAAATTGTCTTATCGATTTTTGGAATCTACGGCTTGAGTTATATATGTACTTAAAATTTGGTTATTTAATAATAATAAACAAAAAAGTTTTTTTTCAAAAATTTTCTTTTAATTTAAAATTACTCAAAGATCCTATTTTCAAAAATGTGAGAATTTTAAAAAAAGTTTTAAACTAACCCCATCTAGAATTTAATTTTGAGAAACTTTTTTCAAATAAATTTTGTCCTCAAGTGAACCGTTTAAACGGAAATGATTTTTATTCCAATTATGCAATTACATTTAAAAATTCGCCAGGGCTGTACTTATAAAAATTTCACAATCAAATTTTGGGTTTATATGCAACTCGATCCGTAGATTCCAAAAATCGATAGGTCGACTTTGTAGGTCTATTAATTTTTGGGGTGACTGCCCTTTACCCAAAAATGGGTAGTATTAGAAAATTGGCTTATCGATTTTTGGAATCTACGGCTCGAGTTATATATGTACCCCAAATTTGGTTAATTAATAATAATAAACAAAAAAGTTTTTTTCCAAAAATTTTCTTTTAAATTAAAATTACTCAAAGATCCAGTTTTCAAAAATGTGAGAATTTTAAAAAAAGTTTTAAACTAACCCCATCTAGAATTTAATTTTGAGAAACTTTTTTCAAATAAATTTTGTCCTGAAGTGAACCGTTTAGCCGGAAATGATTTTTATTCCAATTATGCAATTACATTTAAAAATTCGCCAGGGCTGTACTTATAAAAATTTCACAATCAAATTTTGGGTTTATATGCAACTCGATCCGTAGATTCCAAAAATCGATAGGTCGACTTTGTAGGTCTATTAATTTTTGGGGTGACTGCCCTTTACCCAAAAATGGGTAGTATTAGAAAATTGGCTTATCGATTTTTGGAATCTACGGCTCGAGTTATATATGTACCCCCAAATTTGGTTAATTAATAATAATAAACATTAAAGTTTTTTTCCAAAAATTTTCTTTTAAATTAAAATTACTCAAAGATCCAGTTTTCAAAAATGTGAGAATTTTAGAAAAAGTTTCAAACTAACCCCACCTAGAATTTAATTTTGAGAAACTTTTTTCAAATAAATTTTATCCTCAAGTAAACCGTTTAGTCAGAAATAATTTTTATTCCAATTACGCAATTACATTTAAAAATTCGCCAGGGCTGTACTTATAAAAATTTCACAACCAAATTTTGGGTTTATATGCAATTCGATCCGTAGATTCCAAAAATCGATGAGTCAACTTCGTAGGTTTACCAATTTTTGGGGTGAATGCCCTTTATCCAAAAATGGGTGTTGTTAGAAAATTGTCTTATCGATTTTTGGAATCTACGGCTTGAGTTATATATGTACTTAAAATTTGGTTATTTAATAATAATAAACAAAAAAGTTTTTTTTCAAAAATTTTCTTTTAATTTAAAATTACTCAAAGATCCTATTTTCAAAAATGTGAGAATTTTAAAAAAAGTTTTAAACTAACCCCATCTAGAATTTAATTTTGAGAAACTTTTTTCAAATAAATTTTGTCCTCAAGTGAACCGTTTAGCCGGAAATGATTTTTATTCCAATTATGCAATTACATTTAAAAATTCGCCAGGGCTGTACTTATAAAAATTTCACAATCAAATTTTGGGTTTATATGCAACTCGATCCGTAGATTCCAAAAATCGATAGGTCGACTTTGTAGGTCTATTAATTTTTGGGGTGACTGCCCTTTACCCAAAAATGGGTAGTGTTAGAAAATTGGCTTATCGATTTTTGGAATCTACGGCTCGAGTTATATATGTACCCCAAATTTGGTTAATTAATAATAATAAACAAAAAAGTTTTTTTCCAAAAATTTTCTTTTAAATTAAAATTACTCAAAGATCCAGTTTTCAAAAATGTGAGAATTTTAAAAAAAGTTTCAAACTAACCCCACCTAGAATTTAATTTTGAGAAACTTTTTTCAAATAAATTTTATCCTCAAGTAAACCGTTTAGTCAGAAATAATTTTTATTCCAATTACGCAATTACATTTAAAAATTCGCCAGGGCTGTACTTATAAAAATTTCACAACCAAATTTTGGGTTTATATGCAATTCGATCCGTAGATTCCAAAAATCGATGAGTCGACTTCGTAGGTTTACCAATTTTTGGGGTGAATGCCCTTTATCCAAAAATGGGTGTTGTTAGAAAATTGTCTTATCGATTTTTGGAATCTACGGCTTGAGTTATATATGTACTTAAAATTTGGTTATTTAATAATAATAAACAAAAAAGTTTTTTTTCAAAAATTTTCTTTTAATTTAAAATTACACAACATCCTGTTTTCAAAAATGTGAGAATTTTAAAAAAAGTTTCAAACTAACCCCACCTAGAATTTAAATTTGAGAAACTTATTTCAAATAAATTTTGTCCTCATGTAAACCATTTAGCCGGAAATGATTTTTTTCCAATTATGCAATTCTCCATCCAAAACTGGGTATAGATAAACAATTTTCGACTTCACCATCAGATTCTACGTATATCCTTACATAAATATACCGAATTTCAATTTTTTTTTTAAAGAAATTCCAAATAAACACACTTTGAATTTTACCGCAAATCTTTGAATTTTCAGTGCGCAAGCTACGCGTCAGACGCCGGCAAGATTCCTGAAATTTAGGGCAAATACAAGTTCAAATATTTGGTATATCCTTCAGTGAAAATTATGAGAAATTGGTATACATATGTATTTTGACACGAGAAATCGATTTTTAATAAAATTAAACCCCTATCTTAAACCCTTAAATGGGTACATGTATGCTGCCCAAAACTAGGTAGAGATACAAACCTGTCGATTTTACCACTAAATTCTACGTATTCTTTACTACAAGTATACAAATTTTCAGAATTATTGTACGAATAGTTTAAGCCTTAATAAGAAAACTATTTAAAATGGTTTAAATACAAATAAAATGTAACACTTGTTTTCCTAGTTTAAATTTTTTATGACAGGTGGCACCATATGTAAAATCCACCCACACAACCTTGAAATTCTTTAGTTTTTCCAGTGCAGACGCCTTCTTTAGGGGGCCTGTTTTTTAACATGCCCCCAAATACTCATATAAATAACACATGGCAAAAACTTTGCACCGACAGGTATGGTTTGGAATGTGTAAGATTGATCGATCGAAAAATCAATAATTCTGATCATGCGCAGTAAGTCAAATTGTTTTTTTTATGAATAAATTTATGAAATTTAATTTGTTTAATTATTTTTTTGAATATATTCGTCAATTTTATGCACCAGAAATTAATAACAACTAATATTTTATTAATTGTTAATAACAATTGTTATAACCTCAAATGTCAGATGACAACAATAATGGATAAACAAATGTACATAATTGGAACTGAAAACAAAAGTAATTTATTCAGTTTTTATTTTGTTACAAGGTGATATTTGCTTAGTAAACATTTGTTTAAACAATGGATATGTAAATAAATTGTATTTCAGGGCATGAAACCAGTTTTTCAGTAAAATAAATCAGATTATGAGCGAGTATTGAACTTGAAAAACCGGTTTGGGAAGAAACTGTTCATAAAAACCAGTACCGAAACCGGTTTGAATAGAAACTAGTTAGAAAAACCGGTTTTCCAAACAGGTTTAGAGACAACAAGGTTTATTAGCTCTTACATAGAGCTTCAGCAATAATTTTTACAAATTTAATAACAACACTATTGGTTCATTTTATTTGCAAAGATGCTACAGCTTTCAATGCCTCTTAAACCAAATGGACAAACAATATTTCATGTATTATATTACGGTATGTATATTTCTATATAATAATCAATACACAGAATTATTATTATCATTGTATAAGTTTTTTATAGAATTCCAAATGAGATGATTACAAAAACCTATTAAATGCAAACATTACAAATGTTTGGAGTTGTCTAGCAAAGAATATTTTTGTTTAAGGGATGAAATATCGCAGGACTAAACTCCGGGGGTTGTTTTTATGTAGACGAAGAATGAGGGACGAATCAAAGAAGACAAAACACAAACAGATGACATCAAACAACAAATTAATGATAAATAACCTTTAATAAGACTAGATGGATAATGTTAGTGTTACTTTAATATTTTAGTACAAGTATTTAGTATCATTTTACTCAGTGCTTCACACTGAATCTGCTGATGTATAATTTATTAACTTTTAATGAAAATTTTGTATTGAAAATTGTAACTGAAAAAAATCCAAGTATGTCAGATGAAATGTATAAGATATTAGCGATATATTATAGTTATAATTTATGAATTTTATATTTTTATACTCAGAATTTTGTGCTGAATCTTCTGATATATAACACATTAACTTTTTATGAAAATTTAGTGAAGAAAAATGAAAACAAAAAAATGTAGATGCCATGTCAGTGTTATACATAATAATTTTTATTTATTTTGTATTATATGTTTATTTCTGTAAACTGTATTATTAGCATAATGTTTACAATATGTTATAGTTAACAATTATTGTATATAATATTAATAAACAATGAAATACTTTTATTCTGTACACTCTATAATGTATATAACAAAATATGGTATTTATTATAATAAAAAATGGATAATATGTACAATATTATATTTATTTAACCTCCAAATTACATATAATAACAATATTTAATTGAAAAATTATTGTATGTGGTCAAATTTTGAAGAAATTCCAATGTACATTTTATAGTATTTAAGCGCCAGCGCCAGTCATATTTTGCATTCCATAAATAATTGTTGCTATCACACAAGACGTATTCAGGAAATTTTCTGCTGGTCAATATTTCCGTATATATTCTTAAATAAACAAGTTTGAATATTTATTTTGTAATTTTTATAAACTATTGTCTTATTCTTGTTGAAATACATATAAATTTTGGCCCAAAAAACTGTTAAACATTTTGTATAACCAATAATTTTTAATTACAGTCCTGGATTTTATGAAGGTCTGATTTTCTGTAATACACGTGGAGACATCTTGCTGCAGATATAATAAACGTCAAATAAAATTGACAAAGAAAAACATATTTTAATTATAATAAACATAAAATCGTGTATTAAACTATATTTTAATTTTTAATTTATTTAAAAAGAGAAGTTTAACGTACTTTCTTACAGGACAACAAAAAAATATAGTTCATAAGTTTCATCATAGAGTACAGTAGCAGTATTGTTTTGGTATTAATGAATTTGAAAAAATCCATTTTCTGGCTAAACTAATAACATTTCGCCCAAGTTTGTCATAAGAAGAAGGCAGTTTGGTTGAAACTTTTTTTAATATTCGTTTTAATTCCAGAGATAATGAATAAAAATAAAAATCAATTTATTTCTCGCGAACAAAATTTATTACAAAATAATTATTGTAACAAACTCTATTTATTATTTAATTCTAAATATATTTTAACTTATAATTTATTTTATTTACATATAGTTCTTGAGAAAATGTTCTATTTATTTAAACATTTATATCTCTAAAAATACAAACTATATAATTAAGATTGTTATATAAATAATTAAAATAGAATATTTTGAGCAAATTTTATTTGAAACTTTTTTCTATTTAACGCCCCAGTTTTGAGATAATAATTTCTGAATATAAATAAGATAAAATTCACCAAGTCCAGCCAGTGTTTATAATTCTTGTCAATAGGTGGCTATACCAATATTTTATTAGAATTATTGATTCATAAATTATTAAATAACGGCTTTATTTCTCATTTTTTAAAAAAGTTTATTTGAAGATATTTACTCACAATTAAAAGTTACATAATACTGTATTTGTATATTGTTATATATATTTTTTTAACTTTAACTACACATTGCATGTGCATGAAAACTTGAATAACTTTTGTATTCTGAGGAATATTTGAATGAAAATTGGTACACATATGTATTTTTAAGCGAGGAATCGATTTTTGATAAAATTAAATCCACATCTGTTACCCAAAAATGAGTATAAATTCACCACCCGTAAATGGGTGGAGATGTATTTTTTTCTATAATATCATTAGATTCTACGTACTATCTTATATAAATAACCCAGTCTTCAATTGCTTAATTGGTCTAAGTACCATGAATAAATTATTAAAACCGTTCTTGAGTAACGATTCAGATACCATTTAAAACTGGACCATTCAAAATATTTTGATGAAAATTACAGTGCATATATATTTTGAATCATGGAATTCATTTTTGTTAAAATTAAACCCCTATCTTCAACCCTTAAATGGTTGGGTATATAGTACCCAAAACTGGGTCGAGATACAAACATGTCGATTTCACCATTCGAATCTACATATTTTTTTTATACATGTATACCAATTTTCAGAATTATTGTACTGCAGTAATATAAGGTTCTGAATCACACACCTTTAGGGTCAATGACCTCTGAAAATTTTGTTTTGATATTACTGAATTACCTGTTGCAATATTTTAACAAAAATTAGTAAACATATGTATTATGACCCAAAAAATCGATTTTTCGTAAAATTAAAGTCGCACCGTCAACCCTTAAATGGGTAGATAATCACCACTCAAAACTGGGTAAAGGTAAACAATTTTCGACTTCATTTTCAGATTCTACGTATATTGTTACATAAGTGTACCAATTTTCAAATTTTTTTGTTGAAGGAATTCCAAATAAACACACTTTGAATTTTACCGCAAATCTTTGAATTTTTAGTGCGCAAGCTACGCGTTGGACGCCGATAAGATTCCTGAAATTTAGGGCAAATACAAGTTCAAATATTTAGTATATCCTTTGCAGAAAATTAACAAAAATTAGTACACATATGTATTTTGACACAAAGAATCGATTTTTTCTAAAATTAAACCCCTATCTTCAACCTTTATATGGGTATATATACGCTACCCAAAACTAGGTAGAGATACAAACCTGTCGACTTTACCATTCGAATCTACATATTTTTTTATACATGTATACCAATTTTCAGAATTATTGTACTACAGTAATATAAGGTCCTGAATCACACACCTTTAAAATCAATGACATGTGAAAATTTTGTTTTGATATTACTGAATTACCTGTTGCAATATTTTAACAAAAATTAGTAAACATATGTATTGTGACCCAAAAAATCGATTTTTCATAAAATTAAAGTCGTACCCTCAACCCTTAAATAAATATATATTTACCACCCAAAACTGGGTACAGATAAACAATTTTCGACTTCACCATCAGATTCTACGTATATTGTTACATAAGTGTACCAATTTTCAATTTTTTTTGTTGAAGGAGTTTCAAATAAACACACTTTGAATTTTACCGCAAATCTTTGAATTTTTAGTGCGCAAGCTACGCGTTGGACGCCGACAAAATTCCTGAAATTTAGGGCAAATACAAGTTCAAATATTTAGTATATCCTTTGCAGAAAATTAATAAAAATTAGTACACATATGTATTTGAACACGAAGAATCGATTTTTGATAAAATTAAACCCCTATCTTCAACCCTTATATGGGTAGATATACGCTACCCAAAACTAGGTAGAGATACAAACCTGTCGAATTCACCATTCGAATCTACATATTTTTTTATACATGTATACTAATTTTCAGAATTATTGTACCACAGTAATATAAGGTCCTGAATCACACACCTGTAAGGTCAATTACATGTGAAAATTTTGTTTTAATATTACTGAGTTACCTGTTGCAATATTTTAACAAAAATTAGTAAACATATGTATTAAGACCTATAGAATCGATTTTTCGTAAAATTAAAGTCGTACCCTTAACTCTTAAATGGGTAGATATTCACCACCCAAAACTGGATATAGATAAACAATTTTCGACTTCACCATCACATTCTACGTATATTCTTACATAAGAGTACCAATTTTCAATTTTTTTTGTTGAGGGAATTCCAAATAAACACACTTCGAATTTTACCGCAAATCTTTGAATTTTTAGTGCGCAAGCTACGCGTCGGACGCCGACAAAATTCCTGAAATTTAGGGCAAATACAAGTTCAAATATTTAGTATATCCTTTGCAGAAAATTAACAAAAATTAGTATACTTATGTATTTTGCCCCGAGAAATCGATTATTTATAAAATTGAAACCATATCTGAAACCCTTAAGTGGGTACATATATGCTACCCAAAACTGGGTGGAGATACAAACCTGTCAATTTTATAGCTAAATTCTACGTATATTTTAATACAAATATACCAATTTTCAGAATTATTGTACTAATGGTTCAATCCATAATAAGAAAACTATTTAAAATGGTTTAAATACAAATAAAATATGACACTTGTTTTCCTAGATTAAATTTTTTATGACAGGTGGCACCATATGTAAAATCCACCCACACAACCTTGAAATTCTTTAGTTTTTTCAGTGCAGACGCCTTCTTTAGGAGGCCTGTTTTTTAACATGCCCCCAAATACTCATATAAATAATACATGGCAAAAACTTTGCACCGACAGGTATGGTTTGGAATGTGTAAGGTCGCTCAATCGAAAAATCAATAATATTGATCATGCGCAGTAAATCAAATTAAAATGAGTCCAAGATCCTGTTTTCGAAAATGTGAGAATTTTAAAAAAAGTTTCAAGTTAACCCCACCTATAATTTAATTTTGAGAAACTTTTTTCAAATAAATGTTGTCTTCAAGTAAACCGTTTAGCCGGAAATGATTTTTATTTCAATTATGCAATTACATTTAAAAATTTGCCAGGGCTGTACTTATAAAAATTTCGCACCCAAATTTTGGGCTTATATGCAACTTGATCCGTAGAGTCCAAAAATCGATATATTGACATCGTAGGTCTACCAATTTTTGGGGTGACTGCCATTTACCCAAAAATGGGTGGTGTTAGAAAATTGGCTTATCGATTTTTGGAATCTACGGCTTGAGTTATATATGTACCCAAAATTTGGTTTATTAATAATAGTAAATAAAAAAGTTTTTTTCCAAAAATTTTCTTTTAAGTTAAAATTACTCAAAGATCCTATTTTCAAAAATGTAAGAATTTTAAAAAAAGTTTCAAACCAACCCCATCTAGAATTTAATTTTAAGAAACTTTTTTCAAATAAATTTTGTCCTCAAGTAATTCGTTTAGCCGGAAATGATTTTTATTCCAATTGTGCAATTATATTTAAAAATTCGCCAGGGCTGTACTTTTAAAAATTTCTCAACCAAATTTTGGGTTTATATGTAACTCGATCCGTAGATTCCAAAAATAGATGTATCGACTTCGTAAGTTTACCAATTTTTGAGGTGATTGCCCTTTACCCAAAAATGGGTGGTTTTAGAAAATTAGCTTATCGATTTTTGAAATCTACGGCTCGAGTTATATATGTAACCAAAATTTGGTTAATTAATAATAATAAACAAAAAAGTTTTTTTTCAAAAATTTTCTTTTAATTTAAAATTACTCAAAGATCCTATTTTCAAAAATGTAAGAATTTTAAAAAAAGTTTTAAACTAACCCCATCTAGAATTTACTTTTAAGAAACTTTTTTCAAATAAATTTTGTTCTCAAGTAAACCGTTTAGCCGGAAATGATTTTTATTCCAATTATGCAATTACATTTAAAAATTCGCCAGGGCTGTAGTTCAAATATTTAGTATATCCTTTGCAGAAAATTAACAAAAATTAGTACACATATGTATTTTGACCCGAGGAATCGATTTTTGATAAAATTAAACCCCTGTCTTTAACCCTTAAATGGGTAGATACACGCTACCCAAAACTGGGTAAAGAAAGAAACCTGTCGACTTGATCATTAAATTCTATGTATTTTTTAATACAAGTGTGCAAATTTTCAGAATTATTGTACGAGTGGTTTAAGCCTAGTAAAAAACGATTTAAAACCGTATTTTTTTTGGGGTCAACGACCTTTAATAATTTTTTAATTAAATGGCCATTTGTTTAAATATTTTAATGAAATTTGGTATACATATGTATTTTGAATGGTCCATTTTTTAATGTAACATTTATCAACAATGGTATTTATATCGCTATTCAGAAATAGTTTTACTATTTTTTTTGTGGTACTTAAAAACTTCAAATACGGGTACTTCCGGTTCTCCAATTATAACCAAAATCTTATCAGCTGTTCATATAGATGTAAAGAAGAGGAATACGAAAGAATTATGATTTTTAGAATTGTAATGTTGGTGTTATCGTCAGAGAAATTTTTGACACGCACACACAGACCCACAGGCAGACACACATGCAGACATCATCGTAAAACTAGTAAAATCGTATTCTAGGGATCCTAAAACGTGTTTATTCTTCTTGGTTCTTCTTCATCACGAATAGTCTCAAAGTTAAACCATGTATTTGCATTTTTATCAGAGTTCTTAATAGAAAAATAACTCATCATTTAAAATGAAACATTTTCCAGCAATGTAATAAAGGTTAATGTACAACAAATTATATATTTTTGTAGAATGTGTTATAATATAAATTGATAAGAAAATAAGTTTATTATTCAAGAAATATATGATATTCTTCCAAAAAACCATGATTAAACATAAGATTCTGGAATCATTTTATCAGATTTTGTACATATCTTAAACTATATTTTGCGTACATATTTTTATTTATATATCAATAAAAGTTAATGTACAACAATTTACAAGTATTTGAGACTATTTAACAACAATATATAGTTCCAAATATTTTATATTTTTAAAGATATCTACTTTGAAACAGTCACATCTTGGAATCGGCTGTTTTTTCAATAACATTTAGAATGAAATTATTACATTTATGGAACAATTAGGGCAATATTGTAATTAGAAATATGTGAAATAATGTTTGAATATTGATTTTTTACTAATAAATTATAGAAATATTTAATGAAATAGTTCAATATGTGCCCCTATTCCCGGAGTCAAATCTACAATGAAAACATTGCAAATTTTGACAATTTATAAATAAATAATGAAAAATTGTTTATAGAATATTATAATATGAATAATAAGCATCATTTTTTGATAAAAATATATTGCATAGTTATTAAAACAAATACATAAATACTTGGTAAAGGTATTATGTAACTCTGGCATAATACAACAATTTATTATTAATTACAGTAAAAGCAAGCATGGAATATTAAAATAGGAATAATAAGGATCATTTTTATTCAAAAACATATTACAATAATGTTTAAGCAAAGCCAATAACTATAATCAACATTTTAACAATATTCTTGGTTAACAGCTGACAGTTCCAACTTCAAGTCGTTGAATTTTCACCGATTTCTCGGAAATACTAAAATCTACAAATGTTTTAAGTACTTTTTCATGAATAGCATATAAAATGGCATGTTTTTATAAAGATTATTTATCATTTAATGATAATTGATAATTCCAAATCATCCATCATCAATCTGACGTTGGGTATCTTCTATCTCTCTCCAACACACGTCCTCTTATGCAAGTTCGCGAGCGACTCCACCATGATTCAGTCTAGATTCAGCTCGCGGTGTGTCCACGTCGCGCTGCTCCGCGAAGGCGCCATCTAGTTTCACGTTGTGACACTTTTCCACAAGATTCCAAGTTATTTCGTGTTCATTGAACGTAACTGGGTGTTTATCAACACTAATAATTATTTAAATAGTGTTTACGATATTTTAATAACATTTTACAATGAAATTGAGAAAGTGTACGTGTGTTTGAAGGAATATTGTGTTGTTGAACAACATTTGGTGAAATAAGTGATCAAATTTAAGAACATTTATTGATGTTTACGAACAATGCTCGATAATAGTTGCTGAGAAATTTGCTGCAATTTTAACACGCTGTTTGCTGTCAGTTTTATTTGCTGTTCGTTTTACACTGGTCCTGGATTAACCTCAAAAGGTAAGTGAAATTATTATTTATTTCATATTTATTTTTCGTTTCTTTATGCATAAATACGAGCCCCTTCGCATATTAGTTGGCCCACCCGGTTTAATTTAATTTAATTAGTTAATATATGATTTAAGTAATAACTACTATAAACTATCGCCAATTTTTATTAATATTAGCTATTTTGTCGTTCTAATGACATATAGCAAGATATGTTTTCTAAAATTGTTATGTAGAATGGAATTAATACTTTTTTTTACGAAGGCATAGATTCTGTGAGACTCCAGCGACTGTAATTGTTCAATTATTTCCATAATTAATAATATAAAGTATATTATATTATGTAATTTTAATAATTACTTCTTAGCGTCTGTGATTATGCTAATTTTTTAAATCTTTATCTACTTGAAAGCATTTGGAACATTGATTTTACAACTTATCTTTAGTTTAATATACAATTATCATAGTTTTAAAAATCATGAATAATTTATTCGCCCTTATGTCAAACAATCTTAAGCGTGCATCACACGATCAAGTTTTTCTTTTCAAGTGACTTGAAAAGTTTTCTCTCTCGCACAATGGCATAATTGCAAGAGAGACAAACAAATAGACTTTTAAAGAAAAACTGGATCATGTGCTACTTTTTCATAAAAGTCCCTATAAGTATGGACCTTTGTGCATATGTGTATGAATTTTCAATTGTCGTTCCCAGCTGATACAGTCAGAGAAAGCAAAAAACAAAAAATGGAAATTTCATATAGTCTGTAGTACAGTAAAAAGCCATTCACCCTGTATTTAAATGAAAAGTATCATTTTCCTCTAATTCGGTCATACTGATTACGGGAAAAGTAACGAAAAAATTCTCTGGGCTTTAGTTTCCAAAATAGAAATCCCGTATTTTATTTTATTTTTATTTTGTAAATAAATTTTTTATCTGCATTGAATTAACAAAATCAAGCGTAATTACGGTCGGCATTCCAAATTAAACTCGTTCGTGTTCGTCTGTAATGTTCTTACTTGTAACTTGTATAGCTGTCGTCTTCAAGCAAATATTTATTTTATTTTGCTACTAAAAATGCATTTATTGTTGATATATTATTGTTTTAATAGTGAAATATTGTTATCTACTGTTGCAAATTAATAACAATCGTAAGTTTATATAACATCCCAACTTCATTATATAAGTTAATAATGTGTTTGTATGAGAATAAAATATTTCATAATTTTAGTTAAGCTTTGTGTGCAATTTTATAAACTATTAAATATTTCATAGCAAACATATTGATAACAAACTAAAATTTGAACAATAACAAATGTTTTAACTAATTTATTTATAAGAAATCGATTAAAATGCATTCAATAGAAAACAACACTTTAATTTTTATGTTTTTGTCAATTTGCAGGTGAACAGAAATTGCCGAGTTCCCGAGTACTTGAAAACGAGTTTGCAGAGATACCGAGCAGTTGAGTACGAGATTGCAGAGATGCCGAGTAGCTGAGATCTTCTAATGTAAGTCATACTAAATAAATTATCTTTTTTGTTTTGATAATAAATAAATAAATCACCACGGTTCGAATATTTCATAATTTGTGGGTGTGTCAATCAACACAATTATCAGTAATGATGATAATATCAGGGGCAATTTTTAATATCCTCTTAATCCGACCACGCTGATTACAGAAAAAAATAAACTTAAAATTCTCAGGGTTTTAGTTTCCAAAATAGAAAGTTTTTTCACTTTGCCGACCTATAACTAATGAACGGTTAAAGATACATTGACGCGCTTTGCGCCATTCGTTTCTATGGACTTTTGTACATATGTGAGGTAATTTGAAATTATCGTGTCCGACTGGTACAGTTAAACCAAGCAAAAAACAAAAAAATGGAATGTTCAAACAAGCAGTAGTCTACTAAAAATCAGATCGCCCTGTCTTTAAATGAAAAGTATCATTTTCCCTTAATTCAGACATGCTGAATACGGGAAAAATAATATAAAAAATCTCTGGGCTTTAGTTTCCAAAATAGAACTTTTTATTTTTAATGCAAAATTGACAATATTTTTTAAATTTGACGGACTATAACTAATGAATGGAAAAAGATACTTCAACGGGCGTTGCGCCGTTCGATTCTATGGACATTTCTATATATTTTTACCAATTTTGAATAACCGTGTTTAGCTAGTATAGTAAGAGTAAGCAAAAATGAAAAAAATGGTAACTTTAAACAATTCAGTAGTGCACTAAAAATCCGACCACCCTATAATTAATTGGAAAGTATTATTTTCTCTTAATTCAAGCATGCTGATTACGGGAAAAATAATGAAAAAAATCTCTAGGCCTTATTTTTTAAAATAGAAATTTTTATTTTTAAAGCAAAATTGACAATAATTTTTGACTTTGACGGACTATAACTAATGAATGGTAAAAGATACAGTAACGGGCGTTGCGCCATTCGATTCTATGGACTTTTCTACATATGGTAACCAATTTTGAATAGCCGTGTTGAGCTAGTATAGTAAGAGTAAGCAAAAATGAAAAAAATGGTAACTTTAAACAATTCAGTAGTGCACTAAAAATCCGACCACCCTATAATTAATTGGAAAATATTATTTTCTCTTAATTCAAGCATGCTGATTACGGGAAAAATAATGAAAAAAATCTCTAGGCCTTATTTTTTAAAATAGAAATTTTTATTTTTAAAGCAAAATTGACAATAATTTTTGACTTTGACGGACTATAACTAATGAATGGTAAAAGATACAGTAACGGGCGTTGCGCCATTCGATTCTATGGACTTTTCTACATATGGTAACCAATTTTGAATAGCCGTGTTGAGCTAGTATAGTAAGAGTAAGCAAAAATGAAAAAAATGGTAACTTTAAACAATTCAGTAGTCCACTAAAAATCCGACCACCCTATAATTAATTGGAAATTATTATTTTCTCTTAATTCAAGCATGCTGATTACGGGAAAAATAATGAAAAAAATCTCTAGGCCTTAGTTTTTAAAATAGAAATTTTTATTTTTAAAGCAAAATTGACAATAATTTTTGACTTTGACGGACTATAACTAATGAATGGTAAAAGATACAGTAACGGGCGTTGCGCCATTTGATTCTATGGACTTTTCTACATATGGTAACCAATTTTGAATAGCCGTGTTGAGCTAGTATAGTAAGAGTAAGCAAAAATGAAAAAAATGGTAACTTTAAACAATTCAGTAGTCCACTAAAAATCCGACGACCCTATAATTAATTGGAAAGTATTATTTTCTCTTAATTCAAGCATGCTGATTACGGGAAAAATAATGAAAAAAATCTCTAGGCCTTAGTTTTTAAAATAGAAATTTTTATTTTTAAAGCAAAATTGACAATATTTTTTGACTTTGACGGACTATAACTAATGAATGGTAAAAGATACAGTAACGGGCGTTCCGCCATTCGATTCTATGGACTTTTCCACATATGGTAACCAATTTTGAATAGCCGTGTTGAGCTAGTATAGTAAGAGTAAGCAAAAATGAAAAAAATGGTAACTTTAAACAATTCAGTAGTCCACTAAAAATCCGACCACCCTATAATTAATTGGAAAGTATTATTTTCTCTTAATTCAAGCATGCTGATTACGGGAAAAATAATGAAAAAAATATCTAGGCCTTAGTTTTTAAAATAGAAATTTTTATTTTTAAAGAATATAGAATCAATAATATCGTTAGTCATGCTAAATTAATTAATTTTTTTGATAATAAATAAATAAATCATCACGGTTTGAATATTTCACAAATTGTGGGTGTGTCAATCAACACAGTTATCAGTAATGATGATAATATGAGGGGCAATGATCTCATAAAGGCGTAAACACCATTTTAACAATGGGGTATTTGTAATTTTCACTTAATCCGACTACGTTGGTTACAGGAAAAATAATATAAATATTCTCAGGGCTTTAGTTTCCAAAATAGAAATTTTTATTTTGATTAGAAATCTCCCATAGTTTTTTTCACTTTGCCGGGCTATAACTAATGAACGGTTAAAGATACATTGACGCGCTTTACGGCATTCGATTTTATGGACTTTCGTGCACATGTGTTTCAATTTTCAATTGTCATGCCCATCTGGTACAGTCAGACAAAGCGAAAAACCAAAAAATGAGATCTTCAAATAGACAGTAGTCTATTAAAAATTCGATCACCCTGTATTTAAAAGAAAAGTATTTTCCCTTAAAACAGTTACCCATTTTTGGGTAATAACCCTAAAACGGATGGAAATACATACTTGGCGATATCACAAATCGATTCTGCGAATATAGCTTTATAATTATGCGAATTTTCATTTATTAAGCATATAAAACAATTTTTAGAAAGAAAATAATGAAAAAAAAAAATCAATTCAAAAATTGACTTTTTAGGGTTTTTGTATTAAAATATCGGTCGAAGAATTATTTGTTCCACAATTTTTTTTATAGTTTTAAGTCTATATTTAAAGAATTTTGTAGGAATTTTTAATCATTTGTCCAGAGTTTATGATTTGTTGAAAAAGTAATCCCATCGAATTTTATGCACATCAGACAAAATAAGACATGTTTCTTTCAAACGCCTGAAACACATAGATAAATTCAAAATTGATATTAAAATAATTAAATATTAAATAATTTCACGACAAATTTTATATTTTGCGTAATTTATTTCCAAATAAATTTCAACTTGAATCACGTAGTACTTGATATTCCTACGCGTACACGGGCACATAACAAGTTCACAACTACATGTTAGAACAAAATGGCGAGGTGACGCCAACTTGCATTTTGCTGTGATAAAACGTTTATTTTCCTCGTTAAATCTCAAGACACATAAGAAAAATTATGTAGAAAAGTTTTATAAAGTGAGTGTTCATCGTTTGAGATAATAATTGTTACCGGGGTCGACTATTTGTGCAAGAAAATTACGTAAAATATGAACACAGCTCTTGGTACATGTTGTACAAAAGTGACCGGTTTGCATTGTAGTGTAATAGACGTTTATTTTCTTCGTTAAAACTTGGGAAACGTATGAAAAATCATGTAGAAAAGTGAGATAAAGTGTTGGTTGAACGTTTGAGACAATATTTGTTGTTGAAGTTGATATATTTGTACGAGAAAATTACTGGCGAATTACAATGTTGAAATCGTGAGTACAGTTTTATTTGTGCATAGAAATTGGAAATATGCTGCTAAGTGTTATTTTTTTTTATATTTTACATGATTTTATATGTATTTTGAAGTGCTCTCATAATAATGTGCATACAAGTTTAGCGTGGGTTTGTTTGGAAAATGGCGTATTTTGTGCACATAATGTAAAAATATCTATTCGTTAAAATATAATGTATTTGGTGTTTCATATTGTTGCAAATTAATAATAATAGTAAGTTTAAACAATGCTTCAATTATATTAATTTAAAGTTTCGGCAGTTGAGAACAATTTAAAATAGTTTCTGGCAATTCTTAATAAATTTTATTGGTATGTAATTTTACGTTCAAATATTCATGAATGCATTTTGAAGTCCTTTATTTTGTATTATTTTTATTTTGTAAATAATTTTTCTATCTGCATTGAATTAACAAAATCAAGCATAATTACGGTCGGCATTCCAAATTAAACTCATTTGTGTTCGTCTGCAATGTTCTTACTGGTAACTTGTATAGCTGCCGTCTTCAAGCAAATATCTATTTTATTTTGCTGCTAAAAATGCATTTATTGTTGATATATTATTGTTTTAATAGTGAAATATTGTTAACTACTGTTGCAAATTAATAACAATCGTAAGTTTAAATAACCTCCCAACTTCATTAATGGTTATATAAGTTGATAATGTGTTTGTATGAGAATAAAATGTTTCATAATTATAGTTAAGCTTTGTGTACAATTTTATAAATTATTAAATATTTCATAGCAAACATATTGGTAACTAACTAAAATTTGAATAATAACAAAATAGCTTTTAAGTAATTTATTTATTAGAAATCGAACGAAATGCATTCAATAGCAAACAACAATTTAATTTTTTTTTGTCAATTTGCAGGTGAATAGATATTGCCGAGTTCCCGAGTAATTGAAAACGAGTTTGCAGAGATACTGAGCAGTTGAGTACGAGATTGCAGAGATGGCGAGTAGCTGAGATCTTCTAATGTAAGTTTTGCTAAATTAATTCATTTTTTCTGTTTTGATAATAAATAAATAAATCATCAGGGTTCGAATATTTCACAATTTGTGGGTGTGTCATTCAACACAGTTATCAGTAATAATGATAATATCAAGGGCAATTTTTAATATCCTCTTAATCCGACCACAGGGTTTTAGTTTCCAAAATAGAAAGTTTTATTATTATATAACTATTAAACGGTACAAGATTTTTTGACGCGGTTTGCGGCATTCGATTCTACGGACATTTGTACATATTTGTACGAATTTTCAATTGCCGGGCCCTGCTGGTACAGTTAGACAAAGCGAAAAACCAAAAAATGTATTCTTCAAATAGTCAGTAGGGCAGTAAAAATTCGATCACCCTGTATTTAAATAGAAAGTATCATTTTCCCTTAATTCGGACACACTAATTATGGGAAAAATAATTAAAAAATTCTTTGGCCTTTAGTTTTCAAAATAGAAAGTTTTATTTTGATTAGAAATCTCTCATGTTTTTTACCTCCCGCTACCCTTGTTTCACTTTGTCGGCCTATAACTATTAAACGGTACAAGATTTTTTGACGCGGTTTGCGGCATTCGATTCTACGGACATTTGTACATATATGTACGAATTTTCAATTACAGTTAGACAAAGCGAAAAACCAAAAAATGGATACTTTAAATAGTCAGTAGGGCAGTAAAAATTCGATCACCCTGTATTTCAATAGAAAGTATCATTTTCCCTTAATTCGGACACACTAATTATGGGAAAAATAATTTAAAAAATTCTTTGGCCTTTAGTTTTCAAAATAGAAAGTTTTATTTTGATTAGAAATCTCTCATGTTTTTTACTTCCTTGTACGAAGTAAAGGAAGTATTGTAATCGCGAAAAAATTCGGTTTCCAGATTTCAACGGAAATATCCATTTTGACCATCTCTGAATCCATTTTGACTAATTTCGTCGTGACGTCTGTACGTACGTACGTACGTACGTACGTACGTATGTACGTATGTACGTACGTATCTCGCATAACTGAAAAACGGGAAGCCGTAGAAAGTTAAAATTTTGTATTTAGGACTGTTATAACATCTAGTTGTGCACCTCCCTTTTTGGTCATTGCATAACTTTCAGAAGTGGTACTTTACTTGAAGCCCATAATAGATTGTAATGGAAAACTATATTATAATATAATCCAAAACTTTTCAAATTTGGTATATAAGACTTTTATATCAATGGGAATAACATAATAGATTTTAGTAAAAATGGTCTACCCGGAAGTGGTACTTTACTTGAAGCCTATTGTAGATTTTAATGAAAAACTATATTAAAATATAATCCAAAACTTTTCAAATTTGGTATATAATACTTTTATATCAATGGAAATAACATAATAGATTTTAGTTAAAATGGTATACTCGGAAGTGGTACTTTACTTGAAACCTATAATAGATTTTAATAAAAAACAATATTAAAATATAATCCAAAACTTTTCAAATTTGGCATATAATACTTTTATATCAATGGAAATAACATAATAGACTTTGGTTAAAATAGTCTAACCGGAAGTGATACTTTACTTGAAGCTATTATCAGTTTTTCTTGAAAAAAATGGTGTTATTTTGAAATTAACAATAAATGCTCCAAATAAAAGTTTTAGAGAATTGAATTTTGCGTCGAAAACTTTAAGTATGATTAAATTAGTTCTTCGTATAAGCGAGATATGTAAATTTTTACATTATGTACTTTTTGGTTTCTGTAATTAAGTTTGCTTCTGAATTAGGACAAGAAATAACAAAAAAATAGAAAATATAATGTCAATGTCAAATTATGTCAAATACGTGCAATTTTATGATTGTGTGTGTTATTATACATATTTTAATTATTAACAAAATATGTATAGTGTAACAGGCGTACAAGGAAGTCATGTGGTGTCCACATCAGATATTTTCACTTTGTCGGACTATAACTATTAAATGGTGCAAGATTTTTTGACGCGGTTTGCGGCATTCGATTCTACGGACATTTGTACATATATGTACGAATTTTCAATTGCCGGGCCCTGCTGGTACAGTTAGACAAAGCGAAAAACCAAAAAATGTATTCTTCAAATAGTCAGTAGGGCAGTAAAAATTCGATCACCCTGTATTTAAATAGAAAGTATCATTTTCCCTTAATTCGGACACACTAATTATGGGAAAAATAATTAAAAAATTCTTTGGCCTTTAGTTTTCAAAATAGAAAGTTTTATTTTGATTAGAAATCTCTCATGTTTTTTACCTCCCGCTACCCTTGTTTCACTTTGTCGGCCTATAACTATTAAACGGTACAAGATTTTTTGACGCGGTTTGCGGCATTCGATTCTACGGACATTTGTACATATATGTACGAATTTTCAATTACAGTTAGACAAAGCGAAAAACCTAAAATTAATACTTCAAATAGTCAGTAGGGCAGTAAAAATTCGATCACCCTGTATTTAAATAGAAAGTATCATTTTCCCTTAATTCGGACACACTAATTATGGGAAAAATAATTAAAAAATTCTTTGGCCTTTAGTTTTCAAAATAGAAAGTTTTATTTTGATTAGAAATCTCTCATGTTTTTTTCACTTTGTCGGCCTATAACTATTGAACGGTACAAGATTTTTTGACGCGGTTTGCGGCATCCGATTCTACGGACATTTGTACATATATGTACGAATTTTCAATTGCCGGGCCCTGCTGGTACAGTTAGACAAAGCGAAAAACCAAAAAATGGATACTTCAAATAGTCAGTAGGGCAGTAAAAATTCGATCATCCTGTATTTAAATAGAAAGTATCATTTTCCCTTAATTCGGACACACTAATTATGGGAAAAATAATTATAAAATTCTTTGGCCTTTAGTTTTCAAAATAGAAAGTTTTATTTTGATTAGAAATCTCTCATGTTTTTTTCACTTTGTCGGCCTATAACTATTAAACGGTACAAGATTTTTTGACGCGGTTTGCGGCATTCGATTCTACGGACATTTGTACATATATGTACGAATTTTCAATTGCCGGGCCCTGCTGGTACAGTTAGACAAAGCGAAAAACCAAAAAATGTATTCTTCAAATAGTCAGTAGGGCAGTAAAAATTCGATCACCCTGTATTTAAATAGCAAGTATCATTTTCCCTTAATTCGGACACACTAATTATGGGAAAAATAATTAAAAAATTCTTTGGCCTTTAGTTTTCAAAATAGAAAGTTTTATTTTGATTAGAAATCTCTCATGTTTTTTTCACTTTGTCGGCCTATAACTATTAAACGGTACAAGATTTTTTGACGCGGTTTGCGGCATTCGATTCTACGGACATTTGTACATATTTGTACGAATTTTCAATTGCCGGGCCCTGCTGGTACAGTTAGACAAAGCGAAAAACCAAAAAATGTATTCTTCAAATAGTCAGTAGGGCAGTAAAAATTCGATCACCCTGTATTTAAATAGAAAGTATCATTTTCCTTTAATTCGGACACACTAATTATGGGAAAAATAATTAAAAAATTCTTTGGCCTTTAGTTTTCAAAATAGAAAGTTTTATTTTGATTAGAAATCTCTCATGTTTTTTTCACTTTGTCGGCCTATAACTATTAAACGGTACAAGATTTTTTGACGCGGTTTGCGGCATCCGATTCTACAGACATTTGTACATATATGTACGAATTTTCAATTGCCGAGCCCTGCTGGTACAGTTAGACAAAGCGAAAAACCGAAAAATGGATACTTCAAATAGTCAGTAGGCCAGTAAAAATTCGATCACCCTGTATTTAAATAGAAAGTATCATTTTCCCTTAATTCGGACACACTAATTATGGGAAAAATAATTAAAAAATTCTTTGGCCTTTAGTTTTCAAAATAGAAAGTTTTATTTTGATTAGAAATCTCTCATGTTTTTTTCACTTTGTCGGCTTATAACTATTAAACGGTACAAGATTTTTTGACGCGGTTTGCGGCATTCGATTCTACGGACATTTGTACATATATGTACGAATTTTCAATTACAGTTAGACAAAGCGAAAAACCTAAAATTAATACTTCAAATAGTCAGTAGGGCAGTAAAAATTCGATCACCCTGTATTTAAATAGAAAGTATCATTTTCCTTTAATTCGGACACACTAATTATGGGAAAAATAATTAAAAAATTCTTTGGCCTTTAGTTTTCAAAATAGAAAGTTTTATTTTGATTAGAAATCTCTCATGTTTTTTTCACTTTGTCGGCCTATAACTATTGAACGGTACAAGATTTTTTGACGCGGTTTGCGGCATCCGATTCTACGGACATTTGTACATATATGTACGAATTTTCAATTGCCGGGCCCTGCTGGTACAGTTAGACAAAGCGAAAAACCAAAAAATGGATACTTCAAATAGTCAGTAGGGCAGTAAAAATTCGATCATCCTGTATTTAAATAGAAAGTATCATTTTCCCTTAATTCGGACACACTAATTATGGGAAAAATAATTATAAAATTCTTTGGCCTTTAGTTTTCAAAATAGAAAGTTTTATTTTGATTAGAAATCTCTCATGTTTTTTTCACTTTGTCGGCCTATAACTATTAAACGGTACAAGATTTTTTGACGCGGTTTGCGGCATTCGATTCTACGGACATTTGTACATATATGTACGAATTTTCAATTGCCGGGCCCTGCTGGTACAGTTAGACAAAGCGAAAAACCAAAAAATGTATTCTTCAAATAGTCAGTAGGGCAGTAAAAATTCGATTACCCTGTATTTAAATAGCAAGTATCATTTTCCCTTAATTCGGACACACTAATTATGGGAAAAATAATTAAAAAATTCTTTGGCCTTTAGTTTTCAAAATAGAAAGTTTTATTTTGATTAGAAATCTCTCATGTTTTTTTCACTTTGTCGGCCTATAACTATTAAACGGTACAAGATTTTTTGACGCGGTTTGCGGCATTCGATTCTACGGACATTTGTACATATTTGTACGAATTTTCAATTGCCGGGCCCTGCTGGTACAGTTAGACAAAGCGAAAAACCAAAAAATGTATTCTTCAAATAGTCAGTAGGGCAGTAAAAATTCGATCACCCTGTATTTAAATAGAAAGTATCATTTTCCTTTAATTCGGACACACTAATTATGGGAAAAATAATTAAAAAATTCTTTGGCCTTTAGTTTTCAAAATAGAAAGTTTTATTTTGATTAGAAATCTCTCATGTTTTTTTCACTTTGTCGGCCTATAACTATTAAACGGTACAAGATTTTTTGACGCGGTTTGCGGCATCCGATTCTACAGACATTTGTACATATATGTACGAATTTTCAATTGCCGAGCCCTGCTGGTACAGTTAGACAAAGCGAAAAACCGAAAAATGGATACTTCAAATAGTCAGTAGGCCAGTAAAAATTCGATCACCCTGTATTTAAATAGAAAGTATCATTTTCCCTTAATTCGGACACACTAATTATGGGAAAAATAATTAAAAAATTCTTTGGCCTTTAGTTTTCAAAATAGAAAGTTTTATTTTGATTAGAAATCTCTCATGTTTTTTTCACTTTGTCGGCTTATAACTATTAAACGGTACAAGATTTTTTGACGCGGTTTGCGGCATTCGATTCTACGGACATTTGTACATATATGTACGAATTTTCAATTACAGTTAGACAAAGCGAAAAACCTAAAATTAATACTTCAAATAGTCAGTAGGGCAGTAAAAATTCGATCACCCTGTATTTAAATAGAAAGTATCATTTTCCCTTAATTCGGACACACTAATTATGGGAAAAATAATTAAAAAATTCTTTGGCCTTTAGTTTTCAAAATAGAAAGTTTTATTTTGATTAGAAATCTCTCATGTTTTTTTCACTTTGTCGGCCTATAACTATTGAACGGTACAAGATTTTTTGACGCGGTTTGCGGCATCCGATTCTACGGACATTTGTACATATATGTACGAATTTTCAATTGCCGGGCCCTGCTGGTACAGTTAGACAAAGCGAAAAACCAAAAAATGGATACTTCAAATAGTCAGTAGGGCAGTAAAAATTCGATCATCTTGTATTTAAATAGAAAGTATCATTTTCCCTTAATTCGGACACACTAATTATGGGAAAAATAATTATAAAATTCTTTGGCCTTTAGTTTTCAAAATAGAAAGTTTTATTTTGATTAGAAATCTCTCATGTTTTTTTCACTTTGTCGGCCTATAACTATTAAACGGTACAAGATTTTTTGACGCGGTTTGCGGCATTCGATTCTACGGACATTTGTACATATATGTACGAATTTTCAATTGCCGGGCCCTGCTGGTACAGTTAGACAAAGCGAAAAACCAAAAAATGTATTCTTCAAATAGTCAGTAGGGCAGTAAAAATTCGATCACCCTGTATTTAAATAGCAAGTATCATTTTCCCTTAATTCGGACACACTAATTATGGGAAAAATAATTAAAAAATTCTTTGGCCTTTAGTTTTCAAAATAGAAAGTTTTATTTTGATTAGAAATCTCTCATGTTTTTTTCACTTTGTCGGCCTATAACTATTAAACGGTACAAGATTTTTTGACGCGGTTTGCGGCATTCGATTCTACGGACATTTGTACATATTTGTACGAATTTTCAATTGCCGGGCCCTGCTGGTACAGTTAGACAAAGCGAAAAACCAAAAAATGTATTCTTCAAATAGTCAGTAGGGCAGTAAAAATTCGATCACCCTGTATTTAAATAGAAAGTATCATTTTCCTTTAATTCGGACACACTAATTATGGGAAAAATAATTAAAAAATTCTTTGGCCTTTAGTTTTCAAAATAGAAAGTTTTATTTTGATTAGAAATCTCTCATGTTTTTTTCACTTTGTCGGCCTATAACTATTAAACGGTACAAGATTTTTTGACGCGGTTTGCGGCATCCGATTCTACGGACATTTGTACATATATGTACGAATTTTCAATTACCGGGCCCTGCTGGTACAGTTAGACTAAGCGAAAAACCAAAAAATGGATTCTTCAAATAGTCAGTAGGGCAGTAAAAATTCGATCACCCTGTATTTAAATAGAAAGTATCATTTTCCCTTAATTCGGTCACACTAATTATGGGAAAAATAATTAAAAAATTCTTTGGCCTTTAGTTTTCAAAATAGAAAGTTTTATTTTGATTAGAAATCTCTCATGTTTTTTTCACTTTGTCGGGCTATAACTATTAAATGGTGCAAGATTTTTTGACGCGGTTTGCGGCATTCGATTCTACGGACATTTGTACATATATGTACGAATTTTCAATTGCCGGGCCCTGCTGGTACAGTTAGACAAAGCGAAAAACCAAAAAATGGATACTTCAAATAGTCAGTAGGGCAGTAAAAATTCGATCATCCTGTATTTAAATAGAAAGTATCATTTTCCCTTAATTCGGACACACTAATTATGGGAAAAATAATTATAAAATTCTTTGGCCTTTAGTTTTCAAAATAGAAAGTTTTATTTTGATTAGAAATCTCTCATGTTTTTTTCACTTTGTCGGCCTATAACTATTAAACGGTACAAGATTTTTTGACGCGGTTTGCGGCATTCGATTCTACGGACATTTGTACATATATGTACGAATTTTCAATTGCCGGGCCCTGCTGGTACAGTTAGACAAAGCGAAAAACCAAAAAATGTATTCTTCAAATAGTCAGTAGGGCAGTAAAAATTCGATCACCCTGTATTTAAATAGCAAGTATCATTTTCCCTTAATTCGGACACACTAATTATGGGAAAAATAATTAAAAAATTCTTTGGCCTTTAGTTTTCAAAATAGAAAGTTTTATTTTGATTAGAAATCTCTCATGTTTTTTTCACTTTGTCGGCCTATAACTATTAAACGGTACAAGATTTTTTGACGCGGTTTGCGGCATTCGATTCTACGGACATTTGTACATATTTGTACGAATTTTCAATTGCCGGGCCCTGCTGGTACAGTTAGACAAAGCGAAAAACCAAAAAATGTATTCTTCAAATAGTCAGTAGGGCAGTAAAAATTCGATCACCCTGTATTTAAATAGAAAGTATCATTTTCCTTTAATTCGGACACACTAATTATGGGAAAAATAATTAAAAAATTCTTTGGCCTTTAGTTTTCAAAATAGAAAGTTTTATTTTGATTAGAAATCTCTCATGTTTTTTTCACTTTGTCGGCCTATAACTATTAAACGGTACAAGATTTTTTGACGCGGTTTGCGGCATCCGATTCTACGGACATTTGTACATATATGTACGAATTTTCAATTACCGGGCCCTGCTGGTACAGTTAGACTAAGCGAAAAACCAAAAAATGGATTCTTCAAATAGTCAGTAGGGCAGTAAAAATTCGATCACCCTGTATTTAAATAGAAAGTATCATTTTCCCTTAATTCGGTCACACTAATTATGGGAAAAATAATTAAAAAATTCTTTGGCCTTTAGTTTTCAAAATAGAAAGTTTTATTTTGATTAGAAATCTCTCATGTTTTTTTCACTTTGTCGGGCTATAACTATTAAATGGTGCAAGATTTTTTGACGCGGTTTGCGGCATTCGATTCTACGGACATTTGTACATATATGTACGAATTTTCAATTGCCGGGCCCTGCTGGTACAGTTAGACTAAGCGAAAAACCAAAAAATGGATTCTTCAAATAGTCAGTAGGGCAGTAAAAATTCGATCACCCTGTATTTAAATAGAAAGTATCATTTTCCCTTAATTCGGTCACACTAATTATGGGAAAAATAATTAAAAAATTCTTTGGCCTTTAGTTTTCAAAATAGAAAGTTTTATTTTGATTAGAAATCTCTCATGTTTTTTTCACTTTGTCGGGCTATAACTATTAAATGGTGCAAGATTTTTTGACGCGGTTTGCGGCATTCGATTCTACGGACATTTGTACATATATGTACGAATTTTCAATTGCCGGGCCCTGCTGGTACAGTTAGACAAAGCGAAAAACCAAAAAATGGATACTTCAAATAGTCAGTAGGGCAGTAAAAATTCGATCACCCTGTATTTAAATAGAAAGTATCATTTTCCCTTAATTCGGACACACTAATTATGGGAAAAATAATTAAAAAATTCTTTGGCCTTTAGTTTTCAAAATAGAAAGTTTTATTTTGATTAGAAATCTCTCATGTTTTTTTCACTTTGTCGGACTATAACTATTAAATGGTGCAAGATTTTTTGACGCGGTTTGCGGCATTCGATTCTACGGACATTTGTACATATATGTACGAATTTTCAATTGCCGGGCCCTGCTGGTACAGTTAGACAAAGCGAAAAACCAAAAAATGGATACTTCAAATAGTCAGTAGGGCAGTAAAATTTCGATCACCCTGTATTTAAATAGAAAGTATCATTTTCCCTTAACGTATTTTCATACCTAACATAGAAAGAAACAACAGGAACGTTTAAAGCAATTATATTTTTCAAAATAATCTCTGAAAATGTTAGTAATACATTTGGATATCGTTGAAAAGGGCTTCGATGCCTGTGGAAAATAAATTCCTTTTCTTCTTATGCCAGCCACTTATTTATATTTGTGATAACATCGTCAATGTTTGGAAAATATGTTATTTTTGTTGTATATTTGGTCCACTTTCCAAGTTTATTTGCTTAATAAATAATTAATATACTCTTTTATTATTAAAACATACTGTTGAATGATGAATTTAACGAATACAAGTCAGAAATAATCAGTCAGATATTTATATTTGTAAATATATTCGGAATAACTGAACGCAAATAGCGCAAAATTGATAGAATATTTCATACTTCGATGCTGCATTCGAACGATGGCATTTATGACCAATCACAGGCCTCGTTATTATAGCCAATCAGGTGAGCGCAACGCGTCTACCGCGGTCCACTCAGAGCACGGCTTGTTCGAGTAGACGCTTAGCATTTCTCAACGACAAAAGATATTTCAACAGCGTTTTTGATATTTTATGGTAGTTTTATAGTGAAAATAATAAAGAAAATGCTTGTTGTGATAGTATATCATGGTGTTTAACTATATTTGGTAAAATTACTGGTGGAATTTTTGTGGATTTGTGTACATTGATTCAATTTCAACAGGTTGATGATCTCAAAAAGTGTTTTGGCGGACAAGTGTACAACAAACAACAACAGAATAAGATTATGATGAACGGAGAAAAGCATTGTTATTAAAAATGTAGAATATGCCTGGCCAAAGAATTTCTTCTCGAAATGTAAGCACATGTTACATAATTTTGATTTGTAGCCGGTAATATTTATTTCAATATATTTATGTGAATATTGTTTATTTTTTTACGAATTACAATCTACATAAAATAATTTGTTAGAAAATTTTGAGTATTGCAATTATTAGAACTAACATTGCTTTATATTAGATTAATTAACGTGGATGGAATTAGTTAAGCTCATTTTCAAAGCGTACAATCTACATAAAAAATAAAATTGTTTTAATCGTTTTCAAGAATAGAAACAAATTAGAACATATATTGATTGTAATTTTTTTAGTATATGGAGATTTTTTAGTACAGATAATATTACAAAGTGTAACAAATTGTTTTAAAAAGCAAATATGTGTGAGATTGAGAGAGTAATATATCATAATATTCCGTACTATTTCTCTATTTTTTTTTTTTTTTACAGATTGAAACGGAAATTATTTGAATAGATGTGTTTGTAAATGGGGCCCTATAGCGAAAGGAATAAAACCTGATTTATAGATTGCACAGAATAGAATAAGGAATGGAATAGCACAGGGAATAGAAATATAAACAAATGTAAATGCATGTAACTATTTATACTTGCACAGAATGGAATAGGATATAACCAAATTTTATTTCTTATTCTATTCCATTCAGCTTGCTCCGATAATATTCGTGTGACTTCGTTGCTTTAACGTAAAAACTTTCTGTAGATAACAGTTCTTTTGCAGAAATATTATATTTTATAGCAGAAATATTGCAAAAACAAACAATGATATTATCGTCGGTTTACAAACAAAACACATTGTCAAAAGTATTAGTATTGAGAAAATTAAGTAAAATTCATAATTTGGGACTTATAAACAATATAATGAAAATAATGATAAAACTAGTTTTGATAGAACTTAATGGAATTTATCAGACGATAGAACTGCAAGAAAGGTATGGCATAGTGTGAATAAGTCGTAATTGAAAAAAAATGATAATGTGTTTTGCTTGTGAACCGACGTTATTCAAATCACATAGAAATTTAATGTAGAAGTGACACAAAAGTGACGTCATTCTGTTCCATTCTTTTCTGTCCAATCCATAAATCAGGCTTAATAGAGCAAATGGAGGAAAGGGCAAACATCGCTCCTTGGAGGATCTTGTGTATAAGGTAGGATAAGTTTTATTTTTATTACTTTTTATCGTTTAATAACTTTTTAACATATTACATTGATAGTAGTTTTTTAGTATATCGTTTTTTTTTTTTAGTACAGATAATATTACAGTATTGTAAATTGTTTTAAAAAGCAAATATGTGTGAGATTAAAAGAGTAATATATCGTAATATTGCGTACTATTTCTCTATATTTTATTACAGATTGAAACGGAAATTATTTGAATAGATGTTGTAAGTGGGGCCCTGCAGCTAAAGGAATAATAGAGCAAATGGAGGAAAAGACAGACATCGCGATCTAGGGGATCTTCTCGTGTATAAGGTAGGATAAGTTTTATTTTTATTATTTTTTTACCGTTTAATAACTTTGGATTTTAATTGAAGAGCAAAACCTTAGTCCATTATTTTGAATTTGAAACAATACATTCTCGTTAGAGATTTATATAATTCAATTTAATTAAAAGCCATGATTAAATATTAAAAAATAGATAATAATTTTGGCAATTACGTAATTATTAGTAACTGTTATAGACATTAATTGATTTGTAAGAAACATAATTAGCAAACAGAAAATCAAAGAACATTTTCTCATGTAATATCTTGTGACTAAGATTTTTTTTTGCGAAAAACAGTTTTAGCAAACTGTTAAATATTCTTGAAAGTGGATCGCTGAATATGTTAAACAAATTTACAGTATTTGGACTATGGTTGTTCTAAATTTTTATAAATACAGTAATGGTTGCCAGCGATAATTAATACTTTTTTAATTATTTCAGATGCAATAGACATCATCGAAATTGCTGATTCTTCATTTCATGATTGCTGTTTGCAGAGATAGACTGGCGATGTTAGATCCGAGATCTTCAGCAAATGTAAGTGATTATAAAAATATATTATGTAGACTTGTAAGCTAAAGATAGGAATAGGAATGTAATTTTTTTATACTATTATTTGTACATAGGAAATTAAATTTTTAATTGTTTAGCTATACAATATTGCCCAATAATTAAATTATTAATAATAAATGAATATTATTTTGTTATTGAATAATCTGATTGAAAATTAATTTTCCTATTCTTCCTACTAGAAATCGATTCTATGAACATTTGTACATATGTGTTCAAACTTTCAATTGTCGTACCCCTCTGGTACAGTTAGACAAAGCAAATAATAAAAAAATGGTAACTTCAAATAGTCACTATCCGAATAAAAATCCGATCACCCTGTATTTAAATAAAAAGTATCGTTTTCCCTTAATTCAAACATGTTGATTACGGGAAAAATAATTAAAAAATTCCCTAGGCCTTAGTTTTCAAAATAGAAATTTTTATTTTGATTAGAAACCTCTCATGGTTTTTTCGCTTTGCCGGCCTATAACTAACGAACGGTAAAAGATACCTTGACGCACTTTGCGCCATTCGATTCTATGAACATTTGTACATATGTGTTGAAACTTTCAATTGTCGTACCCCTCTGGTACAGTTAGACAAAGCAAATAATAAAAAATTGGTAACTTCAAATAGTCACCATCCGAATAAAAATCCGATCACCCTGTATTTAACTGAAAAGTATCATTTTCCCTTAATTCAAACATGTTGATTACGGGAAAAATAATTAAAAAATTCCCTAGGCCTTAGTTTTCAAAATAGAAATTTTTATTTTGATTAGAAACCTCTCATGGTTTTTTCGCTTTGCCGGCCTATAACTAACGAACGGTAAAAGATACGTTGACGCGCTTTGCGCCATTCGATTCTATGAACATTTGTACATATGTGTTCAAACTTTCAATTGTCGTACCCCTCTGGTACAGTTAGACAAAGCAAATAATTAAAAAATGGTAACTTCAAATAGTCACTATCCGAATAAAAATCCGATCACCCTGTATTTAACTGAAAAGTATCATTTTCCCTTAATTCAAACATGTTGATTACGGGAAAAATAATTAAAAAATTCCCTAGGCCTTAGTTTTCAAAATAGATATTTTTATTTTGATTAGAAACCTCTCATGGTTTTTTCGTTTTGACGGCCTATAACTAACGAACGGTAAAAGATACGTTGACGCGCTTTGCGCCATTCGATTCTATGAACATTTGTACATATGTGTTCAAACTTTCAATTGTCGTACCCCTCTGGTACAGTTAGACAAAGCAAATAGTTAAAAAATGGTAACTTCAAATAGTCACTATCCGAATAAAAATCCGATCACCCTGTATTTAACTGAAAAGTATCATTTTCCCTTAATTCAAACATGTTGATTACGGGAAAAATAATTAAAAAATTCCCTAGGCCTTAGTTTTCAAAATAGATATTTTTATTTTGATTAGAAACCTCTCATGGTTTTTTCGTTTTGACGGCCTATAACTAACGAACGGTAAAAGATACGTTGACGCGCTTTGCGCCATTCGATTCTATGAACATTTGTACATATGTGTTCAAACTTTCAATTGTCGTACCCCTCTGGTACAGTTAGACAAAGCAAATAATAAAAAAATGGTAACTTCAAATAGTCACTATCCGAATAAAAATCCGATCACCCTGTATTTAACTGAAAAGTATCATTTTCCCTTAATTCAAACATGTTGATTACGGGAAAAATAATTAAAAAATTCCCTAGGCCTTAGTTTTCAAAATAGAAATTTTTATTTTGATTAGAAACCTCTCATGGTTTTTTCGCTTTGACGGCCTATAACTAACGAACGGTAAAAGATACGTTGACGCGCTTTGCGCCATTCGATTCTATGAACATTTGTACATATGTGTTGAAACTTTCAATTGTCGTACCCCTCTGGTACAGTTAGACAAAGCAAATAATAAAAAATTGGTAACTTCAAATAGTCACCATCCGAATAAAAATCCGATCACCCTGTATTTAACTGAAAAGTATCATTTTCCCTTAATTCAAACATGTTGATTACGGGAAATATAATTAAAAAATTCCCTAGGCCTTAGTTTTCAAAATAGAAATTTTTATTTTGATTAGAAACCTCTCATGGTTTTTTCGCTTTGACGGCCTATAACTAACGAACGGTAAAAGATACGTTGACGCGCTTTGCGCCATTCGATTCTATGAACATTTGTACATATGTGTTCAAACTTTCAATTGTCGTACCCCTCTGGTACAGTTAGACAAAGCAAATAATAAAAAAATGGTAACTTCAAATAGTCACTATCCGAATAAAAATCCGATCACCCTGTATTTAACTGAAAAGTATCATTTTCCCTTAATTCAAACATGTTGATTACGGGAAAAATAATTAAAAAATTCCCTAGGCCTTAGTTTTCAAAATAGAAATTTTTATTTTGATTAGAAACCTCTCATGGTTTTTTCGCTTTGACGGCCTATAACTAACGAACGGTAAAAGATAAGTTGACGCGCTTTGCGCCATTCGATTCTATGAACATTTGTACATATGTGTTCAAACTTTCAATTGTCGTACTTCTCTGGTACAGTTAGACAAAGCAAATAATAAAAAAATGGTAACTTCAAATAGTCACTATCCGAATAAAAATCCGATCACCCTGTATTTAACTGAAAAGTATCATTTTCCCTTAATTCAGACATGTTAATTACGGGAAAAATAATTAAAAAATGCCCTATTCCTTAGTTTTCAAAATATAAATTTTTATTTTGATTAGAAATCTCTGATGGTTTTTTCGCTTTGCCGGCCTATAACTAATGAACGGTAAAAGATACGTTGACGCGCTTTGCGCCATTCGATTCTATGAACTTTTGTACATATGTGTTCAAACTTTCAATTGTCGTACCCCTCTGGTACAGTTAGACAAAGCAAATAATAAAAAAATGGTAACTTCAAATAGTCACTATCCGAGTAAAAATCCGATCACCCTGTATTTAAATGAAAAGTATCATTTTCCCTTAATTCAGACATGTTGATTACGGGAAAAATAATTAAAAAATTCCCTAGGCCTTAGTGTTCAAAATAGAAATTTTTATTTTGATTAGCAACCTCTGATGATTTTTTCGCTTTGCCGGCCTATAACTAACGAACGGTAAAAGATACGTTGACGCGCTTTGCGCCATTCGATTCTATGAACATTTGTACATATGTGTTCAAACTTTCAATTGTCGTACCCCTCTGGTACAGTTAGACAAAGCAAATAATAAAAAAATGGGAACTTCAAATAGTCACTATCCGAGTAAAAATCCGATCACCCTGTATTTAAATGAAAAGTATCATTTTCCCTTAATTCAGACATGTTGATTACGGGAAAAATAATTTAAAAATTCCCTAGGCCTTAGTGTTCAAAATAGAAATTTTTATTTTGATTAGCAACCTCTGATGATTTTTTCGCTTTGCCGGCCTATAACTAATGAACGGTAAAAGATACGTTGACGCCCTTTGCGCCATTCGATTCTATGAACATTTGTACATATGTGTTCAAACTTTCAATTGTCGTACCCCTCTGGTACAGTTAGACAAAGCAAATAATAAAAAAATGGTAACTTCAAATAGTCACTATCCGAGTAAAAATCCGATCACCCTGTATTTAAATAAAAATTATCATTTTCCCTTAATTCAGACATGTTGATTACGGGAAAAATAATTAAAAAATTCCCTAGGC
Organism: Ophonus ardosiacus; assembly: GCA_943142095.1. Lineage (NCBI taxonomy): Eukaryota > Metazoa > Arthropoda > Insecta > Coleoptera > Carabidae > Ophonus > Ophonus ardosiacus. The sequence goes on from OW964830.1 coordinate 55,486, forward strand.
CTTAGTTTTCAAAATAGAAATTTTTATTTTGATTAGAAACCTCTGATGATTTTTTCGCTTTGCCGGCCTATAACTAATGAACGGTAAAAGATACGTTGACGGGCTTTGCGCCATTCGATTCTATGAACTTTTGTACATATGTGTTGAAACTTTCAATTGTCGTACCCCTCTGGTACAGTTAGACAAAGCAAATAATAAAAAAATGGTAACTTCAAATAGTCACTATCCGAGTAAAAATCAGATCACCCTGTATTTAAATGAAAAGTATCATTTTCCCTTAATTCAGACATGTTGATTACGGGAAAAATAATTAAAAAATTCCCTAGGCCTTAGTTTTCAAAATATAAATTTTTATTTTGATTAGAAACCTCTCGTGGTTTTTTCGCTTTGCCGGCCTATAACTAACGAACGGTAAAAGATACCTTGACGCGCTTTGCGCTATTCGATTCTATGAACATTTGTACATATGTGTTCAAACTTTCAATTGTCGTACCCCTCTGGTACAGTTAGACAAAGCAAATAATAAAAAAATGGTAACTTCAAATAGTCACTATCCGAATAAAAATCCGATCACTCTGTATTTAACTGAAAAGTATCATTTTCCCTTAATTCAGACATGTTAATTACGGGAAAAATAATTAAAAAATGCCCTAGGCCTTAGTTTTCAAAATATAAATTTTTATTTTGATTAGAAATCTCTGATGGTTTTTTCGCTTTGCCGGCCTATAACTAATGAACGGTAAAAGATACGTTGACGCCCTTTGCGCCATTCGATTCTATGAACATTTGTACATATGTGTTCAAACTTTCAATTGTCGTACCCCTCTGGTACAGTTAGACAAAGCAAATAATAAAAAAATGGTAACTTCAAATAGTCACTATCCGAGTAAAAATCCGATCACCCTGTATTTAAATGAAAATTATCATTTTCCCTTAATTCAGACATGTTGATTACGGGAAAAATAATTAAAAAATTCCCTAGGCCTTAGTTTTCAAAATAGAAATTTTTATTTTGATTAGAAACCTCTGATGATTTTTTCGCTTTGCCGGCCTATAACTAATGAACGGTAAAAGATACGTTGACGGGCTTTGCGCCATTCGATTCTATGAACTTTTGTACATATGTGTTGAAACTTTCAATTGTCGTACCCCTCTGGTACAGTTAGACAAAGCAAATAATAAAAAAATGGTAACTTCAAATAGTCACTATCCGAGTAAAAATCAGATCACCCTGTATTTAAATGAAAAGTATCATTTTCCCTTAATTCAGACATGTTGATTACGGGAAAAATAATTAAAAAATTCCCTAGGCCTTAGTTTTCAAAATAGAAATTTTTATTTTGATTAGAAACCTCTGATGATTTTTTCGCTTTGCCGGCCTATAACTAATGAACGGTAAAAGATACGTTGACGCGCTTTGCGCCATTCGATTCTATGAACTTTTGTACATATGTTTTGAAACTTTCAATTGTCGTACCCCTCTGGTACAGTTGGACAAAGCAAATAATAAAAAAATGGTAACTTCAAATAGTCACTATCCGAGTAAAAATCCGATCACCCTGTATTTAAATGAAAAGTATCATTTTCCCTTAATTCAAACATGTTGATTACGGGAAAAATAATTAAAAAATTCCCTAGGCCTTAGTTTTCAAAATAGAAATTTTTATTTTGATTAGAAACCTCTCGTGGTTTTTTCGCTTTGCCGGCCTATAACTAACGAACGGTAAAAGATACGTTGACGCGCTTTGCGCCATTCGATTCTATGAACATTTGTACATATGTGTTCAAACTTTCAATTGTCGTACCCCTCTGGTACAGTTAGACAAAGCAAATAATAAAAAAATGGTAACTTCAAATAGTCACTATCCGAATAAAAATCCGATCACCTGTATTTAACTGAAAAGTATCATTTTCCCTTAATTCAAACTTGTTGATTACGGGAAAAATAATTAAAAAATTCCCTAGGCCTTAGTTTTTAAAATAGAAATTTTTATTTTGATTAGAAACCTCTCATGGTTTTTTCGTTTTGACGGCCTATAACTAACGAACGGTAAAAGATACCTTGACGCGCTTTGCGCCATTCGATTCTATGAACATTTGTACATATGTGTTCAAACTTTCAATTGTCGTACCGCTCTGGTACAGTTAGACAAAGCAAATAATAACAAAATGGTAACTTCAAATAGTCACTATCCGAATAAAAATCCGATCACCCTGTATTTAACTGAAAAGTATCATTTTCCCTTAATTCAAACATGTTGATTACGGGAAAAATAATTAAAAAATTCCCTAGGCCTTAGTTTTCAAAATAGAAATTTTTATTTTGATTAGAAACCTCTCATGGTTTTTTCGCTTTGACGGCCTATAACTAACGAACGGTAAAAGATACGTTGACGCGCTTTGCGCCATTCGATTCTATGAACATTTGTACATATGTGTTCAAACTTTCAATTGTCGTACCGCTCTGGTACAGTTAGACAAAGCAAATAATAACAAAATGGTAACTTCAAATAGTCACTATCCGAATAAAAATCCGATCACCCTGTATTTAACTGAAAAGTATCATTTTCCCTTAATTCAAACTTGTTGATTACGGGAAAAATAATTAAAAAATTCCCTAGGCCTTAGTTTTTAAAATAGAAATTTTTATTTTGATTAGAAACCTCTCATGGTTTTTTCGTTTTGACGGCCTATAACTAACGAACGGTAAAAGATACCTTGACGCGCTTTGCGCCATTCGATTCTATGAACATTTGTACATATGTGTTCAAACTTTCAATTGTCGTACCGCTCTGGTACAGTTAGACAAAGCAAATAATAACAAAATGGTAACTTCAAATAGTCACTATCCGAATAAAAATCCGATCACCCTGTATTTAACTGAAAAGTATCATTTTCCCTTAATTCAAACATGTTGATTACGGGAAAAATAATTAAAAAATTCCCTAGGCCTTAGTTTTCAAAATAGAAATTTTTATTTTGATTAGAAACCTCTCATGGTTTTTTCGCTTTGACGGCCTATAACTAACGAACGGTAAAAGATACGTTGACGCGCTTTGCGCCATTCGATTCTATGAACATTTGTACATATGTGTTCACACTTTCAATTGTCGTACCCCTCTGGTACAGTTAGACAAAGCAAATAATAAAAAATTGGTAACTTCAAATAGTCACCATCCGAATAAAAATCCGATCATCCTGTATTTAAATAAAAAGTATCGTTTTCCCTTAATTCAAACATGTTGACTACGGGAAAAATAATTAAAAAATTCCCTAGGCCTTAGTTTTCAAAATAGAAATTTTTATTTTGATTAGAAACCTCTCATGGTTTTTTCGCTTTGCCGGCCTGTAACTAACGAACGGTAAAAGATACTTTGACGCGCTTTGCGCCATTCGATTCTATGAACATTTGTACATATGTGTTCAAACTTTCAATTGTCGTACCCCTCTGGTACAGTTAGACAAAGCAAATAATAAAAAATTGGTAACTTCAAATAGTCACCATCCGAATAAAAATCCGATCACCCTGTATTTAAATAAAAAGTATCGTTTTCCCTTAATTCAAACATGTTGATTACGGGTAAAATAATTAAAAAATTCCCTAGGCCTTAGTTTTCAAAATAGAAATTTTTATTTTGATTAGAAACCTCTCATGGTTTTTTCGTTTTGACGGCCTATAACTAACGAACGGTAAAAGATACCTTGACGCGCTTTGCGCCATTCGATTCTATGAACATTTGTACATATGTGTTCAAACTTTCAATTGTCGTACCGCTCTGGTACAGTTAGACAAAGCAAATAATAACAAAATGGTAACTTCAAATAGTCACTATCCGAATAAAAATCCGATCACCCTGTATTTAACTGAAAAGTATCATTTTCCCTTAATTCAAACATGTTGATTACGGGAAAAATAATTAAAAAATTCCCTAGGCCTTAGTTTTCAAAATAGAAATTTTTATTTTGATTAGAAACCTCTCATGGTTTTTTCGCTTTGACGGCCTATAACTAACGAACGGTAAAAGATACGTTGACGCGCTTTGCGCCATTCGATTCTATGAACATTTGTACATATGTGTTCACACTTTCAATTGTCGTACCCCTCTGGTACAGTTAGACAAAGCAAATAATAAAAAATTGGTAACTTCAAATAGTCACCATCCGAATAAAAATCCGATCATCCTGTATTTAAATAAAAAGTATCGTTTTCCCTTAATTCAAACATGTTGACTACGGGAAAAATAATTAAAAAATTCCCTAGGCCTTAGTTTTCAAAATAGAAATTTTTATTTTGATTAGAAACCTCTCATGGTTTTTTCGCTTTGCCGGCCTGTAACTAACGAACGGTAAAAGATACTTTGACGCGCTTTGCGCCATTCGATTCTATGAACATTTGTACATATGTGTTCAAACTTTCAATTGTCGTACCCCTCTGGTACAGTTAGACAAAGCAAATAATAAAAAATTGGTAACTTCAAATAGTCACCATCCGAATAAAAATCCGATCACCCTGTATTTAAATAAAAAGTATCGTTTTCCCTTAATTCAAACATGTTGATTACGGGTAAAATAATTAAAAAATTCCCTAGGCCTTAGTTTTCAAAATAGAAATTTTTATTTTGATTAGAAACCTCTCATGGTTTTTTCGTTTTGACGGCCTATAACTAACGAACGGTAAAAGATACCTTGACGCGCTTTGCGCCATTCGATTCTATGAACATTTGTACATATGTGTTCAAACTTTCAATTGTCGTACCGCTCTGGTACAGTTAGACAAAGCAAATAATAACAAAATGGTAACTTCAAATAGTCACTATCCGAATAAAAATCCGATCACCCTGTATTTAACTGAAAAGTATCATTTTCCCTTAATTCAAACATGTTGATTACGGGAAAAATAATTAAAAAATTCCCTAGGCCTTAGTTTTCAAAATAGAAATTTTTATTTTGATTAGAAACCTCTCATGGTTTTTTCGCTTTGACGGCCTATAACTAACGAACGGTAAAAGATACCTTGACGCGCTTTGCGCCATTCGATTCTATGAACATTTGTACATATGTGTTCACACTTTCAATTGTCGTACCCCTCTGGTACAGTTAGACAAAGCAAATAATAAAAAATTGGTAACTTCAAATAGTCACCATCCGAATAAAAATCCGATCACCTGTATTTAAATAAAAAGTATCGTTTTCCCTTAATTCAAACATGTTGACTACGGGAAAAATAATTAAAAAATTCCCTAGGCCTTAGTTTTCAAAATAGAAATTTTTATTTTGATTAGAAACCTCTCATGGTTTTTTCGCTTTGCCGGCCTGTAACTAACGAACGGTAAAAGATACGTTGACGCGCTTTGCGCCATTCGATTCTATGAACATTTGTACATATGTGTTCAAACTTTCAATTGTCGTACCCCTCTGGTACAGTTAGACAAAGCAAATAATAAAAAATTGGTAACTTCAAATAGTCACCATCCGAATAAAAATCCGATCACCCTGTATTTAAATAAAAAGTATCGTTTTCCCTTAATTCAAACATGTTGATTACGGGAAAAATAATTAAAAAATTCCCTAGGCCTTAGTTTTCAAAATAGATATTTTTATTTTGATTAGAAACCTCTCATGGTTTTTTCGCTTTGACGGCCTATAACTAACGAACGGTAAAAGATACCTTGACGCGCTTTGCGCCATTCGATTCTATGAACATTTGTACATATGTGTTCAAACTTTCAATTGTCGTACCCCTCTGGTACAGTTAGACAAAGCAAATAATAAAAAATTGGTAACTTCAAATAGTCACCATCCGAATAAAAATCCGATCACCCTGTATTTAACTGAAAAGTATCATTTTCCCTTAATTCAAACATGTTGATTACGGGAAAAATAATTAAAAAATTCCCTAGGCCTTAGTTTTCAAAATAGAAATTTTTATTTTGATTAGAAACCTCTCATGGTTTTTTCGCTTTGACGGCCTATAACTAACGAACGGTAAAAGATACGTTGACGCGCTTTGCGACATTCGATTCTATGAACATTTGTACATATGTGTTCAAACTTTCAATTGTCGTACCCCTCTGGTACAGTTAGACAAAGCAAATAATAAAAAATTGGTAACTTCAAATAGTCACCATCCGAATAAAAATCCGATCACCCTGTATTTAAATAAAAAGTATCGTTTTCCCTTAATTCAAACATGTTGATTACGGGAAAAATAATTAAAAAATTCCCTAGGCCTTAGTTTTCAAAATAGATATTTTTATTTTGATTAGAAACCTCTCATGGTTTTTTCGCTTTGACGGCCTATAACTAACGAACGGTAAAAGATACCTTGACGCGCTTTGCGCCATTCGATTCTATGAACATTTGTACATATGTGTTCAAACTTTCAATTGTCGTACCCCTCTGGTACAGTTAGACAAAGCAAATAATAAAAAATTGGTAACTTCAAATAGTCACCATCCGAATAAAAATCCGATCACCCTGTATTTAACTGAAAAGTATCATTTTCCCTTAATTCAAACATGTTGATTACGGGAAAAATAATTAAAAAATTCCCTAGGCCTTAGTTTTCAAAATAGAAATTTTTATTTTGATTAGAAACCTCTCATGGTTTTTTCGCTTTGACGGCCTATAACTAACGAACGGTAAAAGATACGTTGACGCGCTTTGCGCCATTCGATTCTATGAACATTTGTACATATGTGTTCAAACTTTCAATTGTCGTACCCCTCTGGTACAGTTAGACAAAGCAAATAATAAAAAATTGGTAACTTCAAATAGTCACCATCCGAATAAAAATCCGATCACCCTGTATTTAAATAAAAAGTATCGTTTTCCCTTAATTCAAACATGTTGATTACGGGAAAAATAATTAAAAAATTCCCTAGGCCTTAGTTTTCAAAATAGATATTTTTATTTTGATTAGAAACCTCTCATGGTTTTTTCGCTTTGACGGCCTATAACTAACGAACGGTAAAAGATACCTTGACGCGCTTTGCGCCATTCGATTCTATGAACATTTGTACATATGTGTTCAAACTTTCAATTGTCGTACCCCTCTGGTACAGTTAGACAAAGCAAATAATAAAAAATTGGTAACTTCAAATAGTCACCATCCGAATAAAAATCCGATCACCCTGTATTTAACTGAAAAGTATCATTTTCCCTTAATTCAAACATGTTGATTACGGGAAAAATAATTAAAAAATTCCCTAGGCCTTAGTTTTCAAAATAGAAATTTTTATTTTGATTAGAAACCTCTCATGGTTTTTTCGCTTTGACGGCCTATAACTAACGAACGGTAAAAGATACCTTGACGCGCTTTGCGCCATTCGATTCTATGAACATTTGTACATATGTGTTCAAACTTTCAATTGTCGTACCCCTCTGGTACAGTTAGACAAAGCAAATAATAAAAAATTGGTAACTTCAAATAGTCACCATCCGAATAAAAATCCGATCACCCTGTATTTAACTGAAAAGTATCATTTTCCCTTAATTCAAACATGTTGATTACGGGAAAAATAATTAAAAAATTCCCTAGGCCTTAGTTTTCAAAATAGAAATTTTTATTTTGATTAGAAACCTCTCATGGTTTTTTCGCTTTGACGGCCTATAACTAACGAACGGTAAAAGATACGTTGACGCGCTTTGCGCCATTCGATTCTATGAACATTTGTACATATGTGTTCAAACTTTCAATTGTCGTACCCCTCTGGTACAGTTAGACAAAGCAAATAATAAAAAATTGGTAACTTCAAATAGTCACCATCCGAATAAAAATCCGATCACCCTGTATTTAAATAAAAAGTATCGTTTTCCCTTAATTCAAACATGTTGATTACGGGAAAAATAATTAAAAAATTCCCTAGGCCTTAGTTTTCAAAATAGATATTTTTATTTTGATTAGAAACCTCTCATGGTTTTTTCGTTTTGACGGCCTATAACTAACGAACGGTAAAAGATACCTTGACGCGCTTTGCGCCATTCGATTCTATGAACATTTGTACATATGTGTTCAAACTTTCAATTGTCGTACCGCTCTGGTACAGTTAGACAAAGCAAATAATAACAAAATGGTAACTTCAAATAGTCACTATCCGAATAAAAATCCGATCACCCTGTATTTAACTGAAAAGTATCATTTTCCCTTAATTCAAACATGTTGATTACGGGAAAAATAATTAAAAAATTCCCTAGGCCTTAGTTTTCAAAATAGAAATTTTTATTTTGATTAGAAACCTCTCATGGTTTTTTCGCTTTGACGGCCTATAACTAACGAACGGTAAAAGATACGTTGACGCGCTTTGCGCCATTCGATTCTATGAACATTTGTACATATGTGTTCACACTTTCAATTGTCGTACCCCTCTGGTACAGTTAGACAAAGCAAATAATAAAAAATTGGTAACTTCAAATAGTCACCATCCGAATAAAAATCCGATCATCCTGTATTTAAATAAAAAGTATCGTTTTCCCTTAATTCAAACATGTTGACTACGGGAAAAATAATTAAAAAATTCCCTAGGCCTTAGTTTTCAAAATAGAAATTTTTATTTTGATTAGAAACCTCTCATGGTTTTTTCGCTTTGCCGGCCTGTAACTAACGAACGGTAAAAGATACTTTGACGCGCTTTGCGCCATTCGATTCTATGAACATTTGTACATATGTGTTCAAACTTTCAATTGTCGTACCCCTCTGGTACAGTTAGACAAAGCAAATAATAAAAAATTGGTAACTTCAAATAGTCACCATCCGAATAAAAATCCGATCACCCTGTATTTAAATAAAAAGTATCGTTTTCCCTTAATTCAAACATGTTGATTACGGGTAAAATAATTAAAAAATTCCCTAGGCCTTAGTTTTCAAAATAGAAATTTTTATTTTGATTAGAAACCTCTCATGGTTTTTTCGTTTTGACGGCCTATAACTAACGAACGGTAAAAGATACCTTGACGCGCTTTGCGCCATTCGATTCTATGAACATTTGTACATATGTGTTCAAACTTTCAATTGTCGTACCGCTCTGGTACAGTTAGACAAAGCAAATAATAACAAAATGGTAACTTCAAATAGTCACTATCCGAATAAAAATCCGATCACCCTGTATTTAACTGAAAAGTATCATTTTCCCTTAATTCAAACATGTTGATTACGGGAAAAATAATTAAAAAATTCCCTAGGCCTTAGTTTTCAAAATAGAAATTTTTATTTTGATTAGAAACCTCTCATGGTTTTTTCGCTTTGACGGCCTATAACTAACGAACGGTAAAAGATACGTTGACGCGCTTTGCGCCATTCGATTCTATGAACATTTGTACATATGTGTTCACACTTTCAATTGTCGTACCCCTCTGGTACAGTTAGACAAAGCAAATAATAAAAAATTGGTAACTTCAAATAGTCACCATCCGAATAAAAATCCGATCATCCTGTATTTAAATAAAAAGTATCGTTTTCCCTTAATTCAAACATGTTGACTACGGGAAAAATAATTAAAAAATTCCCTAGGCCTTAGTTTTCAAAATAGAAATTTTTATTTTGATTAGAAACCTCTCATGGTTTTTTCGCTTTGCCGGCCTGTAACTAACGAACGGTAAAAGATACTTTGACGCGCTTTGCGCCATTCGATTCTATGAACATTTGTACATATGTGTTCAAACTTTCAATTGTCGTACCCCTCTGGTACAGTTAGACAAAGCAAATAATAAAAAATTGGTAACTTCAAATAGTCACCATCCGAATAAAAATCCGATCACCCTGTATTTAAATAAAAAGTATCGTTTTCCCTTAATTCAAACATGTTGATTACGGGTAAAATAATTAAAAAATTCCCTAGGCCTTAGTTTTCAAAATAGAAATTTTTATTTTGATTAGAAACCTCTCATGGTTTTTTCGTTTTGACGGCCTATAACTAACGAACGGTAAAAGATACCTTGACGCGCTTTGCGCCATTCGATTCTATGAACATTTGTACATATGTGTTCAAACTTTCAATTGTCGTACCGCTCTGGTACAGTTAGACAAAGCAAATAATAACAAAATGGTAACTTCAAATAGTCACTATCCGAATAAAAATCCGATCACCCTGTATTTAACTGAAAAGTATCATTTTCCCTTAATTCAAACATGTTGATTACGGGAAAAATAATTAAAAAATTCCCTAGGCCTTAGTTTTCAAAATAGAAATTTTTATTTTGATTAGAAACCTCTCATGGTTTTTTCGCTTTGACGGCCTATAACTAACGAACGGTAAAAGATACCTTGACGCGCTTTGCGCCATTCGATTCTATGAACATTTGTACATATGTGTTCACACTTTCAATTGTCGTACCCCTCTGGTACAGTTAGACAAAGCAAATAATAAAAAATTGGTAACTTCAAATAGTCACCATCCGAATAAAAATCCGATCATCCTGTATTTAAATAAAAAGTATCGTTTTCCCTTAATTCAAACATGTTGACTACGGGAAAAATAATTAAAAAATTCCCTAGGCCTTAGTTTTCAAAATAGAAATTTTTATTTTGATTAGAAACCTCTCATGGTTTTTTCGCTTTGCCGGCCTGTAACTAACGAACGGTAAAAGATACGTTGACGCGCTTTGCGCCATTCGATTCTATGAACATTTGTACATATGTGTTCAAACTTTCAATTGTCGTACCCCTCTGGTACAGTTAGACAAAGCAAATAATAAAAAATTGGTAACTTCAAATAGTCACCATCCGAATAAAAATCCGATCACCCTGTATTTAAATAAAAAGTATCGTTTTCCCTTAATTCAAACATGTTGATTACGGGAAAAATAATTAAAAAATTCCCTAGGCCTTAGTTTTCAAAATAGATATTTTTATTTTGATTAGAAACCTCTCATGGTTTTTTCGCTTTGACGGCCTATAACTAACGAACGGTAAAAGATACCTTGACGCGCTTTGCGCCATTCGATTCTATGAACATTTGTACATATGTGTTCAAACTTTCAATTGTCGTACCCCTCTGGTACAGTTAGACAAAGCAAATAATAAAAAATTGGTAACTTCAAATAGTCACCATCCGAATAAAAATCCGATCACCCTGTATTTAACTGAAAAGTATCATTTTCCCTTAATTCAAACATGTTGATTACGGGAAAAATAATTAAAAAATTCCCTAGGCCTTAGTTTTCAAAATAGAAATTTTTATTTTGATTAGAAACCTCTCATGGTTTTTTCGCTTTGACGGCCTATAACTAACGAACGGTAAAAGATACGTTGACGCGCTTTGCGCCATTCGATTCTATGAACATTTGTACATATGTGTTCAAACTTTCAATTGTCGTACCCCTCTGGTACAGTTAGACAAAGCAAATAATAAAAAATTGGTAACTTCAAATAGTCACCATCCGAATAAAAATCCGATCACCCTGTATTTAAATAAAAAGTATCGTTTTCCCTTAATTCAAACATGTTGATTACGGGAAAAATAATTAAAAAATTCCCTAGGCCTTAGTTTTCAAAATAGATATTTTTATTTTGATTAGAAACCTCTCATGGTTTTTTCGCTTTGACGGCCTATAACTAACGAACGGTAAAAGATACCTTGACGCGCTTTGCGCCATTCGATTCTATGAACATTTGTACATATGTGTTCAAACTTTCAATTGTCGTACCCCTCTGGTACAGTTAGACAAAGCAAATAATAAAAAATTGGTAACTTCAAATAGTCACCATCCGAATAAAAATCCGATCACCCTGTATTTAACTGAAAAGTATCATTTTCCCTTAATTCAAACATGTTGATTACGGGAAAAATAATTAAAAAATTCCCTAGGCCTTAGTTTTCAAAATAGAAATTTTTATTTTGATTAGAAACCTCTCATGGTTTTTTCGCTTTGACGGCCTATAACTAACGAACGGTAAAAGATACGTTGACGCGCTTTGCGCCATTCGATTCTATGAACATTTGTACATATGTGTTCAAACTTTCAATTGTCGTACCCCTCTGGTACAGTTAGACAAAGCAAATAATAAAAAATTGGTAACTTCAAATAGTCACCATCCGAATAAAAATCCGATCACCCTGTATTTAAATAAAAAGTATCGTTTTCCCTTAATTCAAACATGTTGATTACGGGAAAAATAATTAAAAAATTCCCTAGGCCTTAGTTTTCAAAATAGATATTTTTATTTTGATTAGAAACCTCTCATGGTTTTTTCGCTTTGACGGCCTATAACTAACGAACGGTAAAAGATACCTTGACGCGCTTTGCGCCATTCGATTCTATGAACATTTGTACATATGTGTTCAAACTTTCAATTGTCGTACCCCTCTGGTACAGTTAGACAAAGCAAATAATAAAAAATTGGTAACTTCAAATAGTCACCATCCGAATAAAAATCCGATCACCCTGTATTTAACTGAAAAGTATCATTTTCCCTTAATTCAAACATGTTGATTACGGGAAAAATAATTAAAAAATTCCCTAGGCCTTAGTTTTCAAAATAGAAATTTTTATTTTGATTAGAAACCTCTCATGGTTTTTTCGCTTTGACGGCCTATAACTAACGAACGGTAAAAGATACCTTGACGCGCTTTGCGCCATTCGATTCTATGAACATTTGTACATATGTGTTCAAACTTTCAATTGTCGTACCCCTCTGGTACAGTTAGACAAAGCAAATAATAAAAAATTGGTAACTTCAAATAGTCACCATCCGAATAAAAATCCGATCACCCTGTATTTAACTGAAAAGTATCATTTTCCCTTAATTCAAACATGTTGATTACGGGAAAAATAATTAAAAAATTCCCTAGGCCTTAGTTTTCAAAATAGAAATTTTTATTTTGATTAGAAACCTCTCATGGTTTTTTCGCTTTGACGGCCTATAACTAACGAACGGTAAAAGATACGTTGACGCGCTTTGCGCCATTCGATTCTATGAACATTTGTACATATGTGTTCAAACTTTCAATTGTCGTACCCCTCTGGTACAGTTAGACAAAGCAAATAATAAAAAATTGGTAACTTCAAATAGTCACCATCCGAATAAAAATCCGATCACCCTGTATTTAAATAAAAAGTATCGTTTTCCCTTAATTCAAACATGTTGATTACGGGAAAAATAATTAAAAAATTCCCTAGGCCTTAGTTTTCAAAATAGATATTTTTATTTTGATTAGAAACCTCTCATGGTTTTTTCGCTTTGACGGCCTATAACTAACGAACGGTAAAAGATACCTTGACGCGCTTTGCGCCATTCGATTCTATGAACATTTGTACATATGTGTTCAAACTTTCAATTGTCGTACCCCTCTGGTACAGTTAGACAAAGCAAATAAAAAATTGGTAACTTCAAATAGTCACCATCCGAATAAAAATCCGATCACCCTGTATTTAACTGAAAAGTATCATTTTCCCTTAATTCAAACATGTTGATTACGGGAAAAATAATTAAAAAATTCCCTAGGCCTTAGTTTTCAAAATAGAAATTATTATTTTGATTAGAAACCTCTCGTGGTTTTTTCGCTTTGCCGGCCTATAACTAACGAACGGTAAAAGATACGTTGACGCGCTTTGCGCTATTCGATTCTATGAACATTTGTACATATGTGTTCAAACTTTCAATTGTCGTACCCCTCTGGTACAGTTAGACAAAGCAAATAATAAAAAAATGGTAACTTCAAATAGTCACTATCCGAATAAAAATCCGATCAGCCTGTATTTAACTGAAAAGTATCATTTTCCCTTAATTCAAACATGTTGATTACGGGAAAAATAATTAAAAAATTCCCTAGGCCTTAGTTTTCAAAATAGAAATTTTTATTTTGATTAGAAACCTCTCATGGTTTTTTCGCTTTGACGGCCTATAACTAACGAACGGTAAAAGATACGTTGACGCGCTTTGCGCCATTCGATTCTATGAACATTTGTACATATGTGTTCAAACTTTCAATTGTCGTACCCCTCTGGTACAGTTAGACAAAGCAAATAATAAAAAATTGGTAACTTCAAATAGTCACCATCCGAATAAAAATCCGATCACCCTGTATTTAAATAAAAAGTATCGTTTTCCCTTAATTCAAACATGTTGATTACGGGAAAAATAATTAAAAAATTCCCTAGGCCTTAGTTTTCAAAATAGATATTTTTATTTTGATTAGAAACCTCTCATGGTTTTTTCGCTTTGACGGCCTATAACTAACGAACGGTAAAAGATACCTTGACGCGCTTTGCGCCATTCGATTCTATGAACATTTGTACATATGTATTCAAACTTTCAATTGTCGTACCCCTCTGGTACAGTTAGACAAAGCAAATAATAAAAAATTGGTAACTTCAAATAGTCACCATCCGAATAAAAATCCGATCACCCTGTATTTAACTGAAAAGTATCATTTTCCCTTAATTCAAACATGTTGATTACGGGAAAAATAATTAAAAAATTCCCTAGGCCTTAGTTTTCAAAATAGAAATTTTTATTTTGATTAGAAACCTCTCATGGTTTTTTCGCTTTGACGGCCTATAACTAACGAACGGTAAAAGATACGTTGACGCGCTTTGCGCCATTCGATTCTATGAACATTTGTACATATGTGTTCAAACTTTCAATTGTCGTACCCCTCTGGTACAGTTAGACAAAGCAAATAATAAAAAATTGGTAACTTCAAATAGTCACCATCCGAATAAAAATCCGATCACCCTGTATTTAAATAAAAAGTATCGTTTTCCCTTAATTCAAACATGTTGATTACGGGAAAAATAATTAAAAAATTCCCTAGGCCTTAGTTTTCAAAATAGATATTTTTATTTTGATTAGAAACCTCTCATGGTTTTTTCGCTTTGACGGCCTATAACTAACGAACGGTAAAAGATACCTTGACGCGCTTTGCGCCATTCGATTCTATGAACATTTGTACATATGTGTTCAAACTTTCAATTGTCGTACCCCTCTGGTACAGTTAGACAAAGCAAATAATAAAAAATTGGTAACTTCAAATAGTCACCATCCGAATAAAAATCCGATCACCCTGTATTTAACTGAAAAGTATCATTTTCCCTTAATTCAAACATGTTGATTACGGGAAAAATAATTAAAAAATTCCCTAGGCCTTAGTTTTCAAAATAGAAATTTTTATTTTGATTAGAAACCTCTCGTGGTTTTTTCGCTTTGCCGGCCTATAACTAACGAACGGTAAAAGATACGTTGACGCGCTTTGCGCTATTCGATTCTATGAACATTTGTACATATGTGTTCAAACTTTCAATTGTCGTACCCCTCTGGTACAGTTAGACAAAGCAAATAATAAAAAAATGGTAACTTCAAATAGTCACTATCCGAATAAAAATCCGATCAGCCTGTATTTAACTGAAAAGTATCATTTTCCCTTAATTCAAACATGTTGATTACGGGAAAAATAATTAAAAAATTCCCTAGGCCTTAGTTTTCAAAATAGAAATTTTTATTTTGATTAGAAACCTCTCATGGTTTTTTCGCTTTGACGGCCTATAACTAACGAACGGTAAAAGATACGTTGACGCGCTTTGCGCCATTCGATTCTATGAACATTTGTACATATGTGTTCAAACTTTCAATTGTCGTACCCCTCTGGTACAGTTAGACAAAGCAAATAATAAAAAATTGGTAACTTCAAATAGTCACCATCCGAATAAAAATCCGATCACCCTGTATTTAAATAAAAAGTATCGTTTTCCCTTAATTCAAACATGTTGATTACGGGAAAAATAATTAAAAAATTCCCTAGGCCTTAGTTTTCAAAATAGAAATTTTTATTTTGATTAGAAACCTCTCGTGGTTTTTTCGCTTTGCCGGCCTATAACTAACGAACGGTAAAAGATAAGTTGACGCGCTTTGCGCCATTCGATTCTATGAACATTTGTACATATGTGTTCAAACTTTCAATTGTCGTACCCCTCTGGTACAGTTAGACAAAGCAAATAATAAAAAAATGGGAACTTCAAATAGTCACTATCCGAATAAAAATCCGATCACCCTGTATTTAACTGAAAAGTATCATTTTCCCTTAATTCAAACATGTTGATTACGGGAAAAATAATTAAAAAATTCCCTAGGCCTTAGTTTTCAAAATAGAAATTTTTATTTTGATTAGAAACCTCTCGTGGTTTTTTCGCTTTGCCGGCCTATAACTAACGAACGGTAAAAGATACGTTGACGCGCTTTGCGCTATTCGATTCTATGAACATTTGTACATATGTGTTCAAACTTTCAATTGTCGTACCCCTCTGGTACAGTTAGACAAAGCAAATAATAAAAAAATGGTAACTTCAAATAGTCACTATCCGAATAAAAATCCGATCAGCCTGTATTTAACTGAAAAGTATCATTTTCCCTTAATTCAAACATGTTGATTACGGGAAAAATAATTAAAAAATTCCCTAGGCCTTAGTTTTCAAAATAGAAATTTTTATTTTGATTAGAAACCTCTCATGGTTTTTTCGCTTTGACGGCCTATAACTAACGAACGGTAAAAGATACGTTGACGCGCTTTGCGCCATTCGATTCTATGAACATTTGTACATATGTGTTCAAACTTTCAATTGTCGTACCCCTCTGGTACAGTTAGACAAAGCAAATAATAAAAAATTGGTAACTTCAAATAGTCACCATCCGAATAAAAATCCGATCACCCTGTATTTAAATAAAAAGTATCGTTTTCCCTTAATTCAAACATGTTGATTACGGGAAAAATAATTAAAAAATTCCCTAGGCCTTAGTTTTCAAAATAGATATTTTTATTTTGATTAGAAACCTCTCATGGTTTTTTCGCTTTGACGGCCTATAACTAACGAACGGTAAAAGATACCTTGACGCGCTTTGCGCTATTCGATTCTATGAACATTTGTACATATGTGTTCAAACTTTCAATTGTCGTACCCCTCTGGTACAGTTAGACAAAGCAAATAATAAAAAATTGGTAACTTCAAATAGTCACCATCCGAATAAAAATCCGATCACCCTGTATTTAACTGAAAAGTATCATTTTCCCTTAATTCAAACATGTTGATTACGGGAAAAATAATTAAAAAATTCCCTAGGCCTTAGTTTTCAAAATAGAAATTTTTATTTTGATTAGAAACCTCTCGTGGTTTTTTCGCTTTGCCGGCCTATAACTAACGAACGGTAAAAGATAAGTTGACGCGCTTTGCGCCATTCGATTCTATGAACATTTGTACATATGTGTTCAAACTTTCAATTGTCGTACCCCTCTGGTACAGTTAGACAAAGCAAATAATAAAAAAATGGGAACTTCAAATAGTCACTATCCGAATAAAAATCCGATCACCCTGTATTTAACTGAAAAGTATCATTTTCCCTTAATTCAAACATGTTGATTACGGGAAAAATAATTTAAAAATTCCCTAGGCCTTAGTTTTCAAAATATAAATTTTTATTTTGATTAGAAACCTCTCGTGGTTTTTTCGCTTTGCCGGCCTATAACTAACGAACGGTAAAAGATAAGTTGACGCGCTTTGCGCCATTCGATTCTATGAACATTTGTACATATGTGTTCAAACTTTCAATTGTCGTACCCCTCTGGTACAGTTAGACAAAGCAAATAATAAAAAAATGGTAACTTCAAATAGTCACTATCCGAGTAAAAATCAGATCACCCTGTATTTAACTGAAAAGTATCATTTTCCCTTAATTCAAACATGTTGATTACGGGAAAAATAATTAAAAAATTCCCTAGGCCTTAGTTTTCAAAATAGAAATTTTTATTTTGATTAGAAACCTCTCATGGTTTTTTCGCTTTGACGGCCTATAACTAACGAACGGTAAAAGATACCTTGACGCGCTTTGCGCCATTCGATTCTATGAACATTTGTACATATGTGTTCACACTTTCAATTGTCGTACCCCTCTGGTACAGTTAGACAAAGCAAATAATAAAAAATTGGTAACTTCAAATAGTCACCATCCGAATAAAAATCCGATCATCCTGTATTTAAATAAAAAGTATCGTTTTCCCTTAATTCAAACATGTTGACTACGGGAAAAATAATTAAAAAATTCCCTAGGCCTTAGTTTTCAAAATAGAAATTTTTATTTTGATTAGAAACCTCTCATGGTTTTTTCGCTTTGCCGGCCTGTAACTAACGAACGGTAAAAGATACGTTGACGCGCTTTGCGCCATTCGATTCTATGAACATTTGTACATATGTGTTCAAACTTTCAATTGTCGTACCCCTCTGGTACAGTTAGACAAAGCAAATAATAAAAAATTGGTAACTTCAAATAGTCACCATCCGAATAAAAATCCGATCACCCTGTATTTAAATAAAAAGTATCGTTTTCCCTTAATTCAAACATGTTGATTACGGGAAAAATAATTAAAAAATTCCCTAGGCCTTAGTTTTCAAAATAGATATTTTTATTTTGATTAGAAACCTCTCATGGTTTTTTCGCTTTGACGGCCTATAACTAACGAACGGTAAAAGATACCTTGACGCGCTTTGCGCCATTCGATTCTATGAACATTTGTACATATGTGTTCAAACTTTCAATTGTCGTACCCCTCTGGTACAGTTAGACAAAGCAAATAATAAAAAATTGGTAACTTCAAATAGTCACCATCCGAATAAAAATCCGATCACCCTGTATTTAACTGAAAAGTATCATTTTCCCTTAATTCAAACATGTTGATTACGGGAAAAATAATTAAAAAATTCCCTAGGCCTTAGTTTTCAAAATAGAAATTTTTATTTTGATTAGAAACCTCTCATGGTTTTTTCGCTTTGACGGCCTATAACTAACGAACGGTAAAAGATACGTTGACGCGCTTTGCGCCATTCGATTCTATGAACATTTGTACATATGTGTTCAAACTTTCAATTGTCGTACCCCTCTGGTACAGTTAGACAAAGCAAATAATAAAAAATTGGTAACTTCAAATAGTCACCATCCGAATAAAAATCCGATCACCCTGTATTTAAATAAAAAGTATCGTTTTCCCTTAATTCAAACATGTTGATTACGGGAAAAATAATTAAAAAATTCCCTAGGCCTTAGTTTTCAAAATAGATATTTTTATTTTGATTAGAAACCTCTCATGGTTTTTTCGCTTTGACGGCCTATAACTAACGAACGGTAAAAGATACCTTGACGCGCTTTGCGCCATTCGATTCTATGAACATTTGTACATATGTGTTCAAACTTTCAATTGTCGTACCCCTCTGGTACAGTTAGACAAAGCAAATAATAAAAAATTGGTAACTTCAAATAGTCACCATCCGAATAAAAATCCGATCACCCTGTATTTAACTGAAAAGTATCATTTTCCCTTAATTCAAACATGTTGATTACGGGAAAAATAATTAAAAAATTCCCTAGGCCTTAGTTTTCAAAATAGAAATTTTTATTTTGATTAGAAACCTCTCATGGTTTTTTCGCTTTGACGGCCTATAACTAACGAACGGTAAAAGATACGTTGACGCGCTTTGCGCCATTCGATTCTATGAACATTTGTACATATGTGTTCAAACTTTCAATTGTCGTACCCCTCTGGTACAGTTAGACAAAGCAAATAATAAAAAATTGGTAACTTCAAATAGTCACCATCCGAATAAAAATCCGATCACCCTGTATTTAAATAAAAAGTATCGTTTTCCCTTAATTCAAACATGTTGATTACGGGAAAAATTATTAAAAAATTCCCTAGGCCTTAGTTTTCAAAATAGATATTTTTATTTTGATTAGAAACCTCTCATGGTTTTTTCGCTTTGACGGCCTATAACTAACGAACGGTAAAAGATACCTTGACGCGCTTTGCGCCATTCGATTCTATGAACATTTGTACATATGTGTTCAAACTTTCAATTGTCGTACCCCTCTGGTACAGTTAGACAAAGCAAATAATAAAAAATTGGTAACTTCAAATAGTCACCATCCGAATAAAAATCCGATCACCCTGTATTTAACTGAAAAGTATCATTTTCCCTTAATTCAAACATGTTGATTACGGGAAAAATAATTAAAAAATTCCCTAGGCCTTAGTTTTCAAAATAGAAATTTTTATTTTGATTAGAAACCTCTCATGGTTTTTTCGCTTTGACGGCCTATAACTAACGAACGGTAAAAGATACCTTGACGCGCTTTGCGCCATTCGATTCTATGAACATTTGTACATATGTGTTCAAACTTTCAATTGTCGTACCCCTCTGGTACAGTTAGACAAAGCAAATAATAAAAAATTGGTAACTTCAAATAGTCACCATCCGAATAAAAATCCGATCACCCTGTATTTAACTGAAAAGTATCATTTTCCCTTAATTCAAACATGTTGATTACGGGAAAAATAATTAAAAAATTCCCTAGGCCTTAGTTTTCAAAATAGATATTTTTATTTTGATTAGAAACCTCTCATGGTTTTTTCGCTTTGACGGCCTATAACTAACGAACGGTAAAAGATACGTTGACGCGCTTTGCGCCATTCGATTCTATGAACATTTGTACATATGTGTTCAAACTTTCAATTGTCGTACCCCTCTGGTACAGTTAGACAAAGCAAATAATAAAAAATTGGTAACTTCAAATAGTCACCATCCGAATAAAAATCCGATCACCCTGTATTTAAATAAAAAGTATCGTTTTCCCTTAATTCAAACATGTTGATTACGGGAAAAATAATTAAAAAATTCCCTAGGCCTTAGTTTTCAAAATAGATATTTTTATTTTGATTAGAAACCTCTCATGGTTTTTTCGCTTTGACGGCCTATAACTAACGAACGGTAAAAGATACCTTGACGCGCTTTGCGCCATTCGATTCTATGAACATTTGTACATATGTGTTCAAACTTTCAATTGTCGTACCCCTCTGGTACAGTTAGACAAAGCAAATAAAAAATTGGTAACTTCAAATAGTCACCATCCGAATAAAAATCCGATCACCCTGTATTTAACTGAAAAGTATCATTTTCCCTTAATTCAAACATGTTGATTACGGGAAAAATAATTAAAAAATTCCCTAGGCCTTAGTTTTCAAAATAGATATTTTTATTTTGATTAGAAACCTCTCATGGTTTTTTCGCTTTGACGGCCTATAACTAACGAACGGTAAAAGATACCTTGACGCGCTTTGCGCCATTCGATTCTATGAACATTTGTACATATGTGTTCAAACTTTCAATTGTCGTACCCCTCTGGTACAGTTAGACAAAGCAAATAATAAAAAATTGGTAACTTCAAATAGTCACCATCCGAATAAAAATCCGATCACCCTGTATTTAACTGAAAAGTATCATTTTCCCTTAATTCAAACATGTTGATTACGGGAAAAATAATTAAAAAATTCCCTAGGCCTTAGTTTTCAAAATAGAAATTTTTATTTTGATTAGAAACCTCTCATGGTTTTTTCGCTTTGACGGCCTATAACTAACGAACGGTAAAAGATACCTTGACGCGCTTTGCGCCATTCGATTCTATGAACATTTGTACATATGTGTTCAAACTTTCAATTGTCGTACCCCTCTGGTACAGTTAGACAAAGCAAATAATAAAAAATTGGTAACTTCAAATAGTCACCATCCGAATAAAAATCCGATCACCCTGTATTTAACTGAAAAGTATCATTTTCCCTTAATTCAAACATGTTGATTACGGGAAAAATAATTAAAAAATTCCCTAGGCCTTAGTTTTCAAAATAGAAATTTTTATTTTGATTAGAAACCTCTCATGGTTTTTTCGCTTTGACGGCCTATAACTAACGAACGGTAAAAGATACGTTGACGCGCTTTGCGCCATTCGATTCTATGAACATTTGTACATATGTGTTCAAACTTTCAATTGTCGTACCCCTCTGGTACAGTTAGACAAAGCAAATAATAAAAAATTGGTAACTTCAAATAGTCACCATCCGAATAAAAATCCGATCACCCTGTATTTAAATAAAAAGTATCGTTTTCCCTTAATTCAAACATGTTGATTACGGGAAAAATAATTAAAAAATTCCCTAGGCCTTAGTTTTCAAAATAGATATTTTTATTTTGATTAGAAACCTCTCATGGTTTTTTCGTTTTGACGGCCTATAACTAACGAACGGTAAAAGATACCTTGACGCGCTTTGCGCCATTCGATTCTATGAACATTTGTACATATGTGTTCAAACTTTCAATTGTCGTACCGCTCTGGTACAGTTAGACAAAGCAAATAATAACAAAATGGTAACTTCAAATAGTCACTATCCGAATAAAAATCCGATCACCCTGTATTTAACTGAAAAGTATCATTTTCCCTTAATTCAAACATGTTGATTACGGGAAAAATAATTAAAAAATTCCCTAGGCCTTAGTTTTCAAAATAGAAATTTTTATTTTGATTAGAAACCTCTCATGGTTTTTTCGCTTTGACGGCCTATAACTAACGAACGGTAAAAGATACGTTGACGCGCTTTGCGCCATTCGATTCTATGAACATTTGTACATATGTGTTCACACTTTCAATTGTCGTACCCCTCTGGTACAGTTAGACAAAGCAAATAATAAAAAATTGGTAACTTCAAATAGTCACCATCCGAATAAAAATCCGATCATCCTGTATTTAAATAAAAAGTATCGTTTTCCCTTAATTCAAACATGTTGACTACGGGAAAAATAATTAAAAAATTCCCTAGGCCTTAGTTTTCAAAATAGAAATTTTTATTTTGATTAGAAACCTCTCATGGTTTTTTCGCTTTGCCGGCCTGTAACTAACGAACGGTAAAAGATACTTTGACGCGCTTTGCGCCATTCGATTCTATGAACATTTGTACATATGTGTTCAAACTTTCAATTGTCGTACCCCTCTGGTACAGTTAGACAAAGCAAATAATAAAAAATTGGTAACTTCAAATAGTCACCATCCGAATAAAAATCCGATCACCCTGTATTTAAATAAAAAGTATCGTTTTCCCTTAATTCAAACATGTTGATTACGGGTAAAATAATTAAAAAATTCCCTAGGCCTTAGTTTTCAAAATAGAAATTTTTATTTTGATTAGAAACCTCTCATGGTTTTTTCGTTTTGACGGCCTATAACTAACGAACGGTAAAAGATACCTTGACGCGCTTTGCGCCATTCGATTCTATGAACATTTGTACATATGTGTTCAAACTTTCAATTGTCGTACCGCTCTGGTACAGTTAGACAAAGCAAATAATAACAAAATGGTAACTTCAAATAGTCACTATCCGAATAAAAATCCGATCACCCTGTATTTAACTGAAAAGTATCATTTTCCCTTAATTCAAACATGTTGATTACGGGAAAAATAATTAAAAAATTCCCTAGGCCTTAGTTTTCAAAATAGAAATTTTTATTTTGATTAGAAACCTCTCATGGTTTTTTCGCTTTGACGGCCTATAACTAACGAACGGTAAAAGATACGTTGACGCGCTTTGCGCCATTCGATTCTATGAACATTTGTACATATGTGTTCACACTTTCAATTGTCGTACCCCTCTGGTACAGTTAGACAAAGCAAATAATAAAAAATTGGTAACTTCAAATAGTCACCATCCGAATAAAAATCCGATCATCCTGTATTTAAATAAAAAGTATCGTTTTCCCTTAATTCAAACATGTTGACTACGGGAAAAATAATTAAAAAATTCCCTAGGCCTTAGTTTTCAAAATAGAAATTTTTATTTTGATTAGAAACCTCTCATGGTTTTTTCGCTTTGCCGGCCTGTAACTAACGAACGGTAAAAGATACTTTGACGCGCTTTGCGCCATTCGATTCTATGAACATTTGTACATATGTGTTCAAACTTTCAATTGTCGTACCCCTCTGGTACAGTTAGACAAAGCAAATAATAAAAAATTGGTAACTTCAAATAGTCACCATCCGAATAAAAATCCGATCACCCTGTATTTAAATAAAAAGTATCGTTTTCCCTTAATTCAAACATGTTGATTACGGGTAAAATAATTAAAAAATTCCCTAGGCCTTAGTTTTCAAAATAGAAATTTTTATTTTGATTAGAAACCTCTCATGGTTTTTTCGTTTTGACGGCCTATAACTAACGAACGGTAAAAGATACCTTGACGCGCTTTGCGCCATTCGATTCTATGAACATTTGTACATATGTGTTCAAACTTTCAATTGTCGTACCGCTCTGGTACAGTTAGACAAAGCAAATAATAACAAAATGGTAACTTCAAATAGTCACTATCCGAATAAAAATCCGATCACCCTGTATTTAACTGAAAAGTATCATTTTCCCTTAATTCAAACATGTTGATTACGGGAAAAATAATTAAAAAATTCCCTAGGCCTTAGTTTTCAAAATAGAAATTTTTATTTTGATTAGAAACCTCTCATGGTTTTTTCGCTTTGACGGCCTATAACTAACGAACGGTAAAAGATACCTTGACGCGCTTTGCGCCATTCGATTCTATGAACATTTGTACATATGTGTTCACACTTTCAATTGTCGTACCCCTCTGGTACAGTTAGACAAAGCAAATAATAAAAAATTGGTAACTTCAAATAGTCACCATCCGAATAAAAATCCGATCATCCTGTATTTAAATAAAAAGTATCGTTTTCCCTTAATTCAAACATGTTGACTACGGGAAAAATAATTAAAAAATTCCCTAGGCCTTAGTTTTCAAAATAGAAATTTTTATTTTGATTAGAAACCTCTCATGGTTTTTTCGCTTTGCCGGCCTGTAACTAACGAACGGTAAAAGATACGTTGACGCGCTTTGCGCCATTCGATTCTATGAACATTTGTACATATGTGTTCAAACTTTCAATTGTCGTACCCCTCTGGTACAGTTAGACAAAGCAAATAATAAAAAATTGGTAACTTCAAATAGTCACCATCCGAATAAAAATCCGATCACCCTGTATTTAAATAAAAAGTATCGTTTTCCCTTAATTCAAACATGTTGATTACGGGAAAAATAATTAAAAAATTCCCTAGGCCTTAGTTTTCAAAATAGATATTTTTATTTTGATTAGAAACCTCTCATGGTTTTTTCGCTTTGACGGCCTATAACTAACGAACGGTAAAAGATACCTTGACGCGCTTTGCGCCATTCGATTCTATGAACATTTGTACATATGTGTTCAAACTTTCAATTGTCGTACCCCTCTGGTACAGTTAGACAAAGCAAATAATAAAAAATTGGTAACTTCAAATAGTCACCATCCGAATAAAAATCCGATCACCCTGTATTTAACTGAAAAGTATCATTTTCCCTTAATTCAAACATGTTGATTACGGGAAAAATAATTAAAAAATTCCCTAGGCCTTAGTTTTCAAAATAGAAATTTTTATTTTGATTAGAAACCTCTCATGGTTTTTTCGCTTTGACGGCCTATAACTAACGAACGGTAAAAGATACGTTGACGCGCTTTGCGCCATTCGATTCTATGAACATTTGTACATATGTGTTCAAACTTTCAATTGTCGTACCCCTCTGGTACAGTTAGACAAAGCAAATAATAAAAAATTGGTAACTTCAAATAGTCACCATCCGAATAAAAATCCGATCACCCTGTATTTAAATAAAAAGTATCGTTTTCCCTTAATTCAAACATGTTGATTACGGGAAAAATAATTAAAAAATTCCCTAGGCCTTAGTTTTCAAAATAGATATTTTTATTTTGATTAGAAACCTCTCATGGTTTTTTCGCTTTGACGGCCTATAACTAACGAACGGTAAAAGATACCTTGACGCGCTTTGCGCCATTCGATTCTATGAACATTTGTACATATGTGTTCAAACTTTCAATTGTCGTACCCCTCTGGTACAGTTAGACAAAGCAAATAATAAAAAATTGGTAACTTCAAATAGTCACCATCCGAATAAAAATCCGATCACCCTGTATTTAACTGAAAAGTATCATTTTCCCTTAATTCAAACATGTTGATTACGGGAAAAATAATTAAAAAATTCCCTAGGCCTTAGTTTTCAAAATAGAAATTTTTATTTTGATTAGAAACCTCTCATGGTTTTTTCGCTTTGACGGCCTATAACTAACGAACGGTAAAAGATACGTTGACGCGCTTTGCGCCATTCGATTCTATGAACATTTGTACATATGTGTTCAAACTTTCAATTGTCGTACCCCTCTGGTACAGTTAGACAAAGCAAATAATAAAAAATTGGTAACTTCAAATAGTCACCATCCGAATAAAAATCCGATCACCCTGTATTTAAATAAAAAGTATCGTTTTCCCTTAATTCAAACATGTTGATTACGGGAAAAATAATTAAAAAATTCCCTAGGCCTTAGTTTTCAAAATAGATATTTTTATTTTGATTAGAAACCTCTCATGGTTTTTTCGCTTTGACGGCCTATAACTAACGAACGGTAAAAGATACCTTGACGCGCTTTGCGCCATTCGATTCTATGAACATTTGTACATATGTGTTCAAACTTTCAATTGTCGTACCCCTCTGGTACAGTTAGACAAAGCAAATAATAAAAAATTGGTAACTTCAAATAGTCACCATCCGAATAAAAATCCGATCACCCTGTATTTAACTGAAAAGTATCATTTTCCCTTAATTCAAACATGTTGATTACGGGAAAAATAATTAAAAAATTCCCTAGGCCTTAGTTTTCAAAATAGAAATTTTTATTTTGATTAGAAACCTCTCATGGTTTTTTCGCTTTGACGGCCTATAACTAACGAACGGTAAAAGATACCTTGACGCGCTTTGCGCCATTCGATTCTATGAACATTTGTACATATGTGTTCAAACTTTCAATTGTCGTACCCCTCTGGTACAGTTAGACAAAGCAAATAATAAAAAATTGGTAACTTCAAATAGTCACCATCCGAATAAAAATCCGATCACCCTGTATTTAACTGAAAAGTATCATTTTCCCTTAATTCAAACATGTTGATTACGGGAAAAATAATTAAAAAATTCCCTAGGCCTTAGTTTTCAAAATAGAAATTTTTATTTTGATTAGAAACCTCTCATGGTTTTTTCGCTTTGACGGCCTATAACTAACGAACGGTAAAAGATACGTTGACGCGCTTTGCGCCATTCGATTCTATGAACATTTGTACATATGTGTTCAAACTTTCAATTGTCGTACCCCTCTGGTACAGTTAGACAAAGCAAATAATAAAAAATTGGTAACTTCAAATAGTCACCATCCGAATAAAAATCCGATCACCCTGTATTTAAATAAAAAGTATCGTTTTCCCTTAATTCAAACATGTTGATTACGGGAAAAATAATTAAAAAATTCCCTAGGCCTTAGTTTTCAAAATAGATATTTTTATTTTGATTAGAAACCTCTCATGGTTTTTTCGCTTTGACGGCCTATAACTAACGAACGGTAAAAGATACCTTGACGCGCTTTGCGCCATTCGATTCTATGAACATTTGTACATATGTGTTCAAACTTTCAATTGTCGTACCCCTCTGGTACAGTTAGACAAAGCAAATAAAAAATTGGTAACTTCAAATAGTCACCATCCGAATAAAAATCCGATCACCCTGTATTTAACTGAAAAGTATCATTTTCCCTTAATTCAAACATGTTGATTACGGGAAAAATAATTAAAAAATTCCCTAGGCCTTAGTTTTCAAAATAGAAATTATTATTTTGATTAGAAACCTCTCGTGGTTTTTTCGCTTTGCCGGCCTATAACTAACGAACGGTAAAAGATACGTTGACGCGCTTTGCGCTATTCGATTCTATGAACATTTGTACATATGTGTTCAAACTTTCAATTGTCGTACCCCTCTGGTACAGTTAGACAAAGCAAATAATAAAAAAATGGTAACTTCAAATAGTCACTATCCGAATAAAAATCCGATCAGCCTGTATTTAACTGAAAAGTATCATTTTCCCTTAATTCAAACATGTTGATTACGGGAAAAATAATTAAAAAATTCCCTAGGCCTTAGTTTTCAAAATAGAAATTTTTATTTTGATTAGAAACCTCTCATGGTTTTTTCGCTTTGACGGCCTATAACTAACGAACGGTAAAAGATACGTTGACGCGCTTTGCGCCATTCGATTCTATGAACATTTGTACATATGTGTTCAAACTTTCAATTGTCGTACCCCTCTGGTACAGTTAGACAAAGCAAATAATAAAAAATTGGTAACTTCAAATAGTCACCATCCGAATAAAAATCCGATCACCCTGTATTTAAATAAAAAGTATCGTTTTCCCTTAATTCAAACATGTTGATTACGGGAAAAATAATTAAAAAATTCCCTAGGCCTTAGTTTTCAAAATAGATATTTTTATTTTGATTAGAAACCTCTCATGGTTTTTTCGCTTTGACGGCCTATAACTAACGAACGGTAAAAGATACCTTGACGCGCTTTGCGCCATTCGATTCTATGAACATTTGTACATATGTATTCAAACTTTCAATTGTCGTACCCCTCTGGTACAGTTAGACAAAGCAAATAATAAAAAATTGGTAACTTCAAATAGTCACCATCCGAATAAAAATCCGATCACCCTGTATTTAACTGAAAAGTATCATTTTCCCTTAATTCAAACATGTTGATTACGGGAAAAATAATTAAAAAATTCCCTAGGCCTTAGTTTTCAAAATAGAAATTTTTATTTTGATTAGAAACCTCTCATGGTTTTTTCGCTTTGACGGCCTATAACTAACGAACGGTAAAAGATACGTTGACGCGCTTTGCGCCATTCGATTCTATGAACATTTGTACATATGTGTTCAAACTTTCAATTGTCGTACCCCTCTGGTACAGTTAGACAAAGCAAATAATAAAAAATTGGTAACTTCAAATAGTCACCATCCGAATAAAAATCCGATCACCCTGTATTTAAATAAAAAGTATCGTTTTCCCTTAATTCAAACATGTTGATTACGGGAAAAATAATTAAAAAATTCCCTAGGCCTTAGTTTTCAAAATAGATATTTTTATTTTGATTAGAAACCTCTCATGGTTTTTTCGCTTTGACGGCCTATAACTAACGAACGGTAAAAGATACCTTGACGCGCTTTGCGCCATTCGATTCTATGAACATTTGTACATATGTGTTCAAACTTTCAATTGTCGTACCCCTCTGGTACAGTTAGACAAAGCAAATAATAAAAAATTGGTAACTTCAAATAGTCACCATCCGAATAAAAATCCGATCACCCTGTATTTAACTGAAAAGTATCATTTTCCCTTAATTCAAACATGTTGATTACGGGAAAAATAATTAAAAAATTCCCTAGGCCTTAGTTTTCAAAATAGAAATTTTTATTTTGATTAGAAACCTCTCGTGGTTTTTTCGCTTTGCCGGCCTATAACTAACGAACGGTAAAAGATACGTTGACGCGCTTTGCGCTATTCGATTCTATGAACATTTGTACATATGTGTTCAAACTTTCAATTGTCGTACCCCTCTGGTACAGTTAGACAAAGCAAATAATAAAAAAATGGTAACTTCAAATAGTCACTATCCGAATAAAAATCCGATCAGCCTGTATTTAACTGAAAAGTATCATTTTCCCTTAATTCAAACATGTTGATTACGGGAAAAATAATTAAAAAATTCCCTAGGCCTTAGTTTTCAAAATAGAAATTTTTATTTTGATTAGAAACCTCTCATGGTTTTTTCGCTTTGACGGCCTATAACTAACGAACGGTAAAAGATACGTTGACGCGCTTTGCGCCATTCGATTCTATGAACATTTGTACATATGTGTTCAAACTTTCAATTGTCGTACCCCTCTGGTACAGTTAGACAAAGCAAATAATAAAAAATTGGTAACTTCAAATAGTCACCATCCGAATAAAAATCCGATCACCCTGTATTTAAATAAAAAGTATCGTTTTCCCTTAATTCAAACATGTTGATTACGGGAAAAATAATTAAAAAATTCCCTAGGCCTTAGTTTTCAAAATAGAAATTTTTATTTTGATTAGAAACCTCTCGTGGTTTTTTCGCTTTGCCGGCCTATAACTAACGAACGGTAAAAGATAAGTTGACGCGCTTTGCGCCATTCGATTCTATGAACATTTGTACATATGTGTTCAAACTTTCAATTGTCGTACCCCTCTGGTACAGTTAGACAAAGCAAATAATAAAAAAATGGTAACTTCAAATAGTCACTATCCGAGTAAAAATCAGATCACCCTGTATTTAACTGAAAAGTATCATTTTCCCTTAATTCAAACATGTTGATTACGGGAAAAATAATTAAAAAATTCCCTAGGCCTTAGTTTTCAAAATAGAAATTTTTATTTTGATTAGAAACCTCTCATGGTTTTTTCGCTTTGACGGCCTATAACTAACGAACGGTAAAAGATACCTTGACGCGCTTTGCGCCATTCGATTCTATGAACATTTGTACATATGTGTTCACACTTTCAATTGTCGTACCCCTCTGGTACAGTTAGACAAAGCAAATAATAAAAAATTGGTAACTTCAAATAGTCACCATCCGAATAAAAATCCGATCATCCTGTATTTAAATAAAAAGTATCGTTTTCCCTTAATTCAAACATGTTGACTACGGGAAAAATAATTAAAAAATTCCCTAGGCCTTAGTTTTCAAAATAGAAATTTTTATTTTGATTAGAAACCTCTCATGGTTTTTTCGCTTTGCCGGCCTGTAACTAACGAACGGTAAAAGATACGTTGACGCGCTTTGCGCCATTCGATTCTATGAACATTTGTACATATGTGTTCAAACTTTCAATTGTCGTACCCCTCTGGTACAGTTAGACAAAGCAAATAATAAAAAATTGGTAACTTCAAATAGTCACCATCCGAATAAAAATCCGATCACCCTGTATTTAAATAAAAAGTATCGTTTTCCCTTAATTCAAACATGTTGATTACGGGAAAAATAATTAAAAAATTCCCTAGGCCTTAGTTTTCAAAATAGATATTTTTATTTTGATTAGAAACCTCTCATGGTTTTTTCGCTTTGACGGCCTATAACTAACGAACGGTAAAAGATACCTTGACGCGCTTTGCGCCATTCGATTCTATGAACATTTGTACATATGTGTTCAAACTTTCAATTGTCGTACCCCTCTGGTACAGTTAGACAAAGCAAATAATAAAAAATTGGTAACTTCAAATAGTCACCATCCGAATAAAAATCCGATCACCCTGTATTTAACTGAAAAGTATCATTTTCCCTTAATTCAAACATGTTGATTACGGGAAAAATAATTAAAAAATTCCCTAGGCCTTAGTTTTCAAAATAGAAATTTTTATTTTGATTAGAAACCTCTCATGGTTTTTTCGCTTTGACGGCCTATAACTAACGAACGGTAAAAGATACGTTGACGCGCTTTGCGCCATTCGATTCTATGAACATTTGTACATATGTGTTCAAACTTTCAATTGTCGTACCCCTCTGGTACAGTTAGACAAAGCAAATAATAAAAAATTGGTAACTTCAAATAGTCACCATCCGAATAAAAATCCGATCACCCTGTATTTAAATAAAAAGTATCGTTTTCCCTTAATTCAAACATGTTGATTACGGGAAAAATAATTAAAAAATTCCCTAGGCCTTAGTTTTCAAAATAGATATTTTTATTTTGATTAGAAACCTCTCATGGTTTTTTCGCTTTGACGGCCTATAACTAACGAACGGTAAAAGATACCTTGACGCGCTTTGCGCCATTCGATTCTATGAACATTTGTACATATGTGTTCAAACTTTCAATTGTCGTACCCCTCTGGTACAGTTAGACAAAGCAAATAATAAAAAATTGGTAACTTCAAATAGTCACCATCCGAATAAAAATCCGATCACCCTGTATTTAACTGAAAAGTATCATTTTCCCTTAATTCAAACATGTTGATTACGGGAAAAATAATTAAAAAATTCCCTAGGCCTTAGTTTTCAAAATAGAAATTTTTATTTTGATTAGAAACCTCTCATGGTTTTTTCGCTTTGACGGCCTATAACTAACGAACGGTAAAAGATACGTTGACGCGCTTTGCGCCATTCGATTCTATGAACATTTGTACATATGTGTTCAAACTTTCAATTGTCGTACCCCTCTGGTACAGTTAGACAAAGCAAATAATAAAAAATTGGTAACTTCAAATAGTCACCATCCGAATAAAAATCCGATCACCCTGTATTTAAATAAAAAGTATCGTTTTCCCTTAATTCAAACATGTTGATTACGGGAAAAATTATTAAAAAATTCCCTAGGCCTTAGTTTTCAAAATAGATATTTTTATTTTGATTAGAAACCTCTCATGGTTTTTTCGCTTTGACGGCCTATAACTAACGAACGGTAAAAGATACCTTGACGCGCTTTGCGCCATTCGATTCTATGAACATTTGTACATATGTGTTCAAACTTTCAATTGTCGTACCCCTCTGGTACAGTTAGACAAAGCAAATAATAAAAAATTGGTAACTTCAAATAGTCACCATCCGAATAAAAATCCGATCACCCTGTATTTAACTGAAAAGTATCATTTTCCCTTAATTCAAACATGTTGATTACGGGAAAAATAATTAAAAAATTCCCTAGGCCTTAGTTTTCAAAATAGAAATTTTTATTTTGATTAGAAACCTCTCATGGTTTTTTCGCTTTGACGGCCTATAACTAACGAACGGTAAAAGATACCTTGACGCGCTTTGCGCCATTCGATTCTATGAACATTTGTACATATGTGTTCAAACTTTCAATTGTCGTACCCCTCTGGTACAGTTAGACAAAGCAAATAATAAAAAATTGGTAACTTCAAATAGTCACCATCCGAATAAAAATCCGATCACCCTGTATTTAACTGAAAAGTATCATTTTCCCTTAATTCAAACATGTTGATTACGGGAAAAATAATTAAAAAATTCCCTAGGCCTTAGTTTTCAAAATAGATATTTTTATTTTGATTAGAAACCTCTCATGGTTTTTTCGCTTTGACGGCCTATAACTAACGAACGGTAAAAGATACGTTGACGCGCTTTGCGCCATTCGATTCTATGAACATTTGTACATATGTGTTCAAACTTTCAATTGTCGTACCCCTCTGGTACAGTTAGACAAAGCAAATAATAAAAAATTGGTAACTTCAAATAGTCACCATCCGAATAAAAATCCGATCACCCTGTATTTAAATAAAAAGTATCGTTTTCCCTTAATTCAAACATGTTGATTACGGGAAAAATAATTAAAAAATTCCCTAGGCCTTAGTTTTCAAAATAGATATTTTTATTTTGATTAGAAACCTCTCATGGTTTTTTCGCTTTGACGGCCTATAACTAACGAACGGTAAAAGATACCTTGACGCGCTTTGCGCCATTCGATTCTATGAACATTTGTACATATGTGTTCAAACTTTCAATTGTCGTACCCCTCTGGTACAGTTAGACAAAGCAAATAAAAAATTGGTAACTTCAAATAGTCACCATCCGAATAAAAATCCGATCACCCTGTATTTAACTGAAAAGTATCATTTTCCCTTAATTCAAACATGTTGATTACGGGAAAAATAATTAAAAAATTCCCTAGGCCTTAGTTTTCAAAATAGAAATTATTATTTTGATTAGAAACCTCTCGTGGTTTTTTCGCTTTGCCGGCCTATAACTAACGAACGGTAAAAGATACGTTGACGCGCTTTGCGCTATTCGATTCTATGAACATTTGTACATATGTGTTCAAACTTTCAATTGTCGTACCCCTCTGGTACAGTTAGACAAAGCAAATAATAAAAAAATGGTAACTTCAAATAGTCACTATCCGAATAAAAATCCGATCAGCCTGTATTTAACTGAAAAGTATCATTTTCCCTTAATTCAAACATGTTGATTACGGGAAAAATAATTAAAAAATTCCCTAGGCCTTAGTTTTCAAAATAGAAATTTTTATTTTGATTAGAAACCTCTCATGGTTTTTTCGCTTTGACGGCCTATAACTAACGAACGGTAAAAGATACGTTGACGCGCTTTGCGCCATTCGATTCTATGAACATTTGTACATATGTGTTCAAACTTTCAATTGTCGTACCCCTCTGGTACAGTTAGACAAAGCAAATAATAAAAAATTGGTAACTTCAAATAGTCACCATCCGAATAAAAATCCGATCACCCTGTATTTAAATAAAAAGTATCGTTTTCCCTTAATTCAAACATGTTGATTACGGGAAAAATAATTAAGAAATTCCCTAGGCCTTAGTTTTCAAAATAGAAATTTTTATTTTGATTAGAAACCTCTCGTGGTTTTTTCGCTTTGCCGGCCTATAACTAACGAACGGTAAAAGATAAGTTGACGCGCTTTGCGCCATTCGATTCTATGAACATTTGTACATATGTGTTCAAACTTTCAATTGTCGTACCCCTCTGGTACAGTTAGACAAAGCAAATAATAAAAAAATGGGAACTTCAAATAGTCACTATCCGAATAAAAATCCGATCACCCTGTATTTAACTGAAAAGTATCATTTTCCCTTAATTCAAACATGTTGATTACGGGAAAAATAATTAAAAAATTCCCTAGGCCTTAGTTTTCAAAATAGAAATTTTTATTTTGATTAGAAACCTCTCGTGGTTTTTTCGCTTTGCCGGCCTATAACTAACGAACGGTAAAAGATACGTTGACGCGCTTTGCGCTATTCGATTCTATGAACATTTGTACATATGTGTTCAAACTTTCAATTGTCGTACCCCTCTGGTACAGTTAGACAAAGCAAATAATAAAAAAATGGTAACTTCAAATAGTCACTATCCGAATAAAAATCCGATCAGCCTGTATTTAACTGAAAAGTATCATTTTCCCTTAATTCAAACATGTTGATTACGGGAAAAATAATTAAAAAATTCCCTAGGCCTTAGTTTTCAAAATAGAAATTTTTATTTTGATTAGAAACCTCTCATGGTTTTTTCGCTTTGACGGCCTATAACTAACGAACGGTAAAAGATACGTTGACGCGCTTTGCGCCATTCGATTCTATGAACATTTGTACATATGTGTTCAAACTTTCAATTGTCGTACCCCTCTGGTACAGTTAGACAAAGCAAATAATAAAAAATTGGTAACTTCAAATAGTCACCATCCGAATAAAAATCCGATCACCCTGTATTTAAATAAAAAGTATCGTTTTCCCTTAATTCAAACATGTTGATTACGGGAAAAATAATTAAAAAATTCCCTAGGCCTTAGTTTTCAAAATAGATATTTTTATTTTGATTAGAAACCTCTCATGGTTTTTTCGCTTTGACGGCCTATAACTAACGAACGGTAAAAGATACCTTGACGCGCTTTGCGCTATTCGATTCTATGAACATTTGTACATATGTGTTCAAACTTTCAATTGTCGTACCCCTCTGGTACAGTTAGACAAAGCAAATAATAAAAAATTGGTAACTTCAAATAGTCACCATCCGAATAAAAATCCGATCACCCTGTATTTAACTGAAAAGTATCATTTTCCCTTAATTCAAACATGTTGATTACGGGAAAAATAATTAAAAAATTCCCTAGGCCTTAGTTTTCAAAATAGAAATTTTTATTTTGATTAGAAACCTCTCGTGGTTTTTTCGCTTTGCCGGCCTATAACTAACGAACGGTAAAAGATAAGTTGACGCGCTTTGCGCCATTCGATTCTATGAACATTTGTACATATGTGTTCAAACTTTCAATTGTCGTACCCCTCTGGTACAGTTAGACAAAGCAAATAATAAAAAAATGGGAACTTCAAATAGTCACTATCCGAATAAAAATCCGATCACCCTGTATTTAACTGAAAAGTATCATTTTCCCTTAATTCAAACATGTTGATTACGGGAAAAATAATTTAAAAATTCCCTAGGCCTTAGTTTTCAAAATATAAATTTTTATTTTGATTAGAAACCTCTCGTGGTTTTTTCGCTTTGCCGGCCTATAACTAACGAACGGTAAAAGATAAGTTGACGCGCTTTGCGCCATTCGATTCTATGAACATTTGTACATATGTGTTCAAACTTTCAATTGTCGTACCCCTCTGGTACAGTTAGACAAAGCAAATAATAAAAAAATGGTAACTTCAAATAGTCACTATCCGAGTAAAAATCAGATCACCCTGTATTTAAATGAAAAGTATCATTTTCCCTTAATTCAGACATGTTGATTACGGGAAAAATAATTAAAAAATTCCCTAGGCCTTAGTGTTCAAAATAGAAATTTTTATTTTGATTAGAAACCTCTGATGATTTTTTCGCTTTGCCGGCCTATAACTAACGAACGGTAAAAGATACGTTGACGCGCTTTGCGCCATTCGATTCTATGAACATTTGTACATATGTGTTCAAACTTTCAATTGTCGTACCCCTCTGGTACAGTTAGACAAAGCAAATAATAAAAAAATGGTAACTTCAAATAGTCACTATCCGAGTAAAAATCAGATCACCCTGTATTTAAATGAAAAGTATCATTTTCCCTTAATTCAGACATGTTGATTACGGGAAAAATAATTAAAAAATTCCCTAGGCCTTAGTTTTCAAAATAGAAATTTTTATTTTGATTAGAAACCTCTGATGATTTTTTCGCTTTGCCGGCCTATAACTAATGAACGGTAAAAGATACGTTGACGGGCTTTGCGCCATTCGATTCTATGAACTTTTGTACATATGTGTTGAAACTTTCAATTGTCGTACCCCTCTGGTACAGTTAGACAAAGCAAATAATAAAAAAATGGTAACTTCAAATAGTCACTATCCGAGTAAAAATCAGATCACCCTTTATTTAAATGAAAAGTATCATTTTCCCTTAATTCAGACATGTTGATTACGGGAAAAATAATTAAAAAATTCCCTAGGCCTTAGTTTTCAAAATAGAAATTTTTATTTTGATTAGAAACCTCTGATGATTTTTTCGCTTTGCCGGCCTATAACTAATGAACGGTAAAAGATACGTTGACGGGCTTTGCGCCATTCGATTCTATGAACTTTTGTACATATGTGTTCAAACTTTCAATTGTCGTACCCCTCTGGTACAGTTAGACAAAGCAAATAATAAAAAAATGGTAACTTCAAATAGTCACTATCCGAGTAAAAATCAGATCACCCTGTATTTAAATGAAAAGTATCATTTTCCCTTAATTCAGACATGTTGATTACGGGAAAAATAATTAAAAAATTCCCTAGGCCTTAGTTTTCAAAATAGATATTTTTATTTTGATTAGAAACCTCTCATGGTTTTTTCGCTTTGACGGCCTATAACTAACGAACGGTAAAAGATACCTTGACGCGCTTTGCGCCATTCGATTCTATGAACATTTGTACATATGTGTTCAAACTTTCAATTGTCGTACCCCTCTGGTACAGTTAGACAAAGCAAATAAAAAATTGGTAACTTCAAATAGTCACCATCCGAATAAAAATCCGATCACCCTGTATTTAACTGAAAAGTATCATTTTCCCTTAATTCAAACATGTTGATTACGGGAAAAATAATTAAAAAATTCCCTAGGCCTTAGTTTTCAAAATAGAAATTATTATTTTGATTAGAAACCTCTCGTGGTTTTTTCGCTTTGCCGGCCTATAACTAACGAACGGTAAAAGATACGTTGACGCGCTTTGCGCTATTCGATTCTATGAACATTTGTACATATGTGTTCAAACTTTCAATTGTCGTACCCCTCTGGTACAGTTAGACAAAGCAAATAATAAAAAAATGGTAACTTCAAATAGTCACTATCCGAATAAAAATCCGATCAGCCTGTATTTAACTGAAAAGTATCATTTTCCCTTAATTCAAACATGTTGATTACGGGAAAAATAATTAAAAAATTCCCTAGGCCTTAGTTTTCAAAATAGAAATTTTTATTTTGATTAGAAACCTCTCATGGTTTTTTCGCTTTGACGGCCTATAACTAACGAACGGTAAAAGATACGTTGACGCGCTTTGCGCCATTCGATTCTATGAACATTTGTACATATGTGTTCAAACTTTCAATTGTCGTACCCCTCTGGTACAGTTAGACAAAGCAAATAATAAAAAATTGGTAACTTCAAATAGTCACCATCCGAATAAAAATCCGATCACCCTGTATTTAAATAAAAAGTATCGTTTTCCCTTAATTCAAACATGTTGATTACGGGAAAAATAATTAAAAAATTCCCTAGGCCTTAGTTTTCAAAATAGATATTTTTATTTTGATTAGAAACCTCTCATGGTTTTTTCGCTTTGACGGCCTATAACTAACGAACGGTAAAAGATACCTTGACGCGCTTTGCGCCATTCGATTCTATGAACATTTGTACATATGTATTCAAACTTTCAATTGTCGTACCCCTCTGGTACAGTTAGACAAAGCAAATAATAAAAAATTGGTAACTTCAAATAGTCACCATCCGAATAAAAATCCGATCACCCTGTATTTAACTGAAAAGTATCATTTTCCCTTAATTCAAACATGTTGATTACGGGAAAAATAATTAAAAAATTCCCTAGGCCTTAGTTTTCAAAATAGAAATTTTTATTTTGATTAGAAACCTCTCATGGTTTTTTCGCTTTGACGGCCTATAACTAACGAACGGTAAAAGATACGTTGACGCGCTTTGCGCCATTCGATTCTATGAACATTTGTACATATGTGTTCAAACTTTCAATTGTCGTACCCCTCTGGTACAGTTAGACAAAGCAAATAATAAAAAATTGGTAACTTCAAATAGTCACCATCCGAATAAAAATCCGATCACCCTGTATTTAAATAAAAAGTATCGTTTTCCCTTAATTCAAACATGTTGATTACGGGAAAAATAATTAAAAAATTCCCTAGGCCTTAGTTTTCAAAATAGATATTTTTATTTTGATTAGAAACCTCTCATGGTTTTTTCGCTTTGACGGCCTATAACTAACGAACGGTAAAAGATACCTTGACGCGCTTTGCGCCATTCGATTCTATGAACATTTGTACATATGTGTTCAAACTTTCAATTGTCGTACCCCTCTGGTACAGTTAGACAAAGCAAATAATAAAAAATTGGTAACTTCAAATAGTCACCATCCGAATAAAAATCCGATCACCCTGTATTTAACTGAAAAGTATCATTTTCCCTTAATTCAAACATGTTGATTACGGGAAAAATAATTAAAAAATTCCCTAGGCCTTAGTTTTCAAAATAGAAATTTTTATTTTGATTAGAAACCTCTCGTGGTTTTTTCGCTTTGCCGGCCTATAACTAACGAACGGTAAAAGATACGTTGACGCGCTTTGCGCTATTCGATTCTATGAACATTTGTACATATGTGTTCAAACTTTCAATTGTCGTACCCCTCTGGTACAGTTAGACAAAGCAAATAATAAAAAAATGGTAACTTCAAATAGTCACTATCCGAATAAAAATCCGATCAGCCTGTATTTAACTGAAAAGTATCATTTTCCCTTAATTCAAACATGTTGATTACGGGAAAAATAATTAAAAAATTCCCTAGGCCTTAGTTTTCAAAATAGAAATTTTTATTTTGATTAGAAACCTCTCATGGTTTTTTCGCTTTGACGGCCTATAACTAACGAACGGTAAAAGATACGTTGACGCGCTTTGCGCCATTCGATTCTATGAACATTTGTACATATGTGTTCAAACTTTCAATTGTCGTACCCCTCTGGTACAGTTAGACAAAGCAAATAATAAAAAATTGGTAACTTCAAATAGTCACCATCCGAATAAAAATCCGATCACCCTGTATTTAAATAAAAAGTATCGTTTTCCCTTAATTCAAACATGTTGATTACGGGAAAAATAATTAAAAAATTCCCTAGGCCTTAGTTTTCAAAATAGATATTTTTATTTTGATTAGAAACCTCTCATGGTTTTTTCGCTTTGACGGCCTATAACTAACGAACGGTAAAAGATACCTTGACGCGCT
Organism: Ophonus ardosiacus; assembly: GCA_943142095.1. Lineage (NCBI taxonomy): Eukaryota > Metazoa > Arthropoda > Insecta > Coleoptera > Carabidae > Ophonus > Ophonus ardosiacus. The sequence continues at coordinate 95,262 of OW964830.1, forward strand.
TTGCGCCATTCGATTCTATGAACATTTGTACATATGTATTCAAACTTTCAATTGTCGTACCCCTCTGGTACAGTTAGACAAAGCAAATAATAAAAAATTGGTAACTTCAAATAGTCACCATCCGAATAAAAATCCGATCACCCTGTATTTAACTGAAAAGTATCATTTTCCCTTAATTCAAACATGTTGATTACGGGAAAAATAATTAAAAAATTCCCTAGGCCTTAGTTTTCAAAATAGAAATTTTTATTTTGATTAGAAACCTCTCATGGTTTTTTCGCTTTGACGGCCTATAACTAACGAACGGTAAAAGATACGTTGACGCGCTTTGCGCCATTCGATTCTATGAACATTTGTACATATGTGTTCAAACTTTCAATTGTCGTACCCCTCTGGTACAGTTAGACAAAGCAAATAATAAAAAATTGGTAACTTCAAATAGTCACCATCCGAATAAAAATCCGATCACCCTGTATTTAAATAAAAAGTATCGTTTTCCCTTAATTCAAACATGTTGATTACGGGAAAAATAATTAAAAAATTCCCTAGGCCTTAGTTTTCAAAATAGATATTTTTATTTTGATTAGAAACCTCTCATGGTTTTTTCGCTTTGACGGCCTATAACTAACGAACGGTAAAAGATACCTTGACGCGCTTTGCGCCATTCGATTCTATGAACATTTGTACATATGTGTTCAAACTTTCAATTGTCGTACCCCTCTGGTACAGTTAGACAAAGCAAATAATAAAAAATTGGTAACTTCAAATAGTCACCATCCGAATAAAAATCCGATCACCCTGTATTTAACTGAAAAGTATCATTTTCCCTTAATTCAAACATGTTGATTACGGGAAAAATAATTAAAAAATTCCCTAGGCCTTAGTTTTCAAAATAGAAATTTTTATTTTGATTAGAAACCTCTCGTGGTTTTTTCGCTTTGCCGGCCTATAACTAACGAACGGTAAAAGATACGTTGACGCGCTTTGCGCTATTCGATTCTATGAACATTTGTACATATGTGTTCAAACTTTCAATTGTCGTACCCCTCTGGTACAGTTAGACAAAGCAAATAATAAAAAAATGGTAACTTCAAATAGTCACTATCCGAATAAAAATCCGATCAGCCTGTATTTAACTGAAAAGTATCATTTTCCCTTAATTCAAACATGTTGATTACGGGAAAAATAATTAAAAAATTCCCTAGGCCTTAGTTTTCAAAATAGAAATTTTTATTTTGATTAGAAACCTCTCATGGTTTTTTCGCTTTGACGGCCTATAACTAACGAACGGTAAAAGATACGTTGACGCGCTTTGCGCCATTCGATTCTATGAACATTTGTACATATGTGTTCAAACTTTCAATTGTCGTACCCCTCTGGTACAGTTAGACAAAGCAAATAATAAAAAATTGGTAACTTCAAATAGTCACCATCCGAATAAAAATCCGATCACCCTGTATTTAAATAAAAAGTATCGTTTTCCCTTAATTCAAACATGTTGATTACGGGAAAAATAATTAAAAAATTCCCTAGGCCTTAGTTTTCAAAATAGAAATTTTTATTTTGATTAGAAACCTCTCGTGGTTTTTTCGCTTTGCCGGCCTATAACTAACGAACGGTAAAAGATAAGTTGACGCGCTTTGCGCCATTCGATTCTATGAACATTTGTACATATGTGTTCAAACTTTCAATTGTCGTACCCCTCTGGTACAGTTAGACAAAGCAAATAATAAAAAAATGGGAACTTCAAATAGTCACTATCCGAATAAAAATCCGATCACCCTGTATTTAACTGAAAAGTATCATTTTCCCTTAATTCAAACATGTTGATTACGGGAAAAATAATTAAAAAATTCCCTAGGCCTTAGTTTTCAAAATAGAAATTTTTATTTTGATTAGAAACCTCTCGTGGTTTTTTCGCTTTGCCGGCCTATAACTAACGAACGGTAAAAGATACGTTGACGCGCTTTGCGCTATTCGATTCTATGAACATTTGTACATATGTGTTCAAACTTTCAATTGTCGTACCCCTCTGGTACAGTTAGACAAAGCAAATAATAAAAAAATGGTAACTTCAAATAGTCACTATCCGAATAAAAATCCGATCAGCCTGTATTTAACTGAAAAGTATCATTTTCCCTTAATTCAAACATGTTGATTACGGGAAAAATAATTAAAAAATTCCCTAGGCCTTAGTTTTCAAAATAGAAATTTTTATTTTGATTAGAAACCTCTCATGGTTTTTTCGCTTTGACGGCCTATAACTAACGAACGGTAAAAGATACGTTGACGCGCTTTGCGCCATTCGATTCTATGAACATTTGTACATATGTGTTCAAACTTTCAATTGTCGTACCCCTCTGGTACAGTTAGACAAAGCAAATAATAAAAAATTGGTAACTTCAAATAGTCACCATCCGAATAAAAATCCGATCACCCTGTATTTAAATAAAAAGTATCGTTTTCCCTTAATTCAAACATGTTGATTACGGGAAAAATAATTAAAAAATTCCCTAGGCCTTAGTTTTCAAAATAGATATTTTTATTTTGATTAGAAACCTCTCATGGTTTTTTCGCTTTGACGGCCTATAACTAACGAACGGTAAAAGATACCTTGACGCGCTTTGCGCTATTCGATTCTATGAACATTTGTACATATGTGTTCAAACTTTCAATTGTCGTACCCCTCTGGTACAGTTAGACAAAGCAAATAATAAAAAATTGGTAACTTCAAATAGTCACCATCCGAATAAAAATCCGATCACCCTGTATTTAACTGAAAAGTATCATTTTCCCTTAATTCAAACATGTTGATTACGGGAAAAATAATTAAAAAATTCCCTAGGCCTTAGTTTTCAAAATAGAAATTTTTATTTTGATTAGAAACCTCTCGTGGTTTTTTCGCTTTGCCGGCCTATAACTAACGAACGGTAAAAGATAAGTTGACGCGCTTTGCGCCATTCGATTCTATGAACATTTGTACATATGTGTTCAAACTTTCAATTGTCGTACCCCTCTGGTACAGTTAGACAAAGCAAATAATAAAAAAATGGGAACTTCAAATAGTCACTATCCGAATAAAAATCCGATCACCCTGTATTTAACTGAAAAGTATCATTTTCCCTTAATTCAAACATGTTGATTACGGGAAAAATAATTTAAAAATTCCCTAGGCCTTAGTTTTCAAAATATAAATTTTTATTTTGATTAGAAACCTCTCGTGGTTTTTTCGCTTTGCCCGGCCTATAACTAACGAACGGTAAAAGATAAGTTGACGCGCTTTGCGCCATTCGATTCTATGAACATTTGTACATATGTGTTCAAACTTTCAATTGTCGTACCCCTCTGGTACAGTTAGACAAAGCAAATAATAAAAAAATGGTAACTTCAAATAGTCACTATCCGAGTAAAAATCAGATCACCCTGTATTTAAATGAAAAGTATCATTTTCCCTTAATTCAGACATGTTGATTACGGGAAAAATAATTAAAAAATTCCCTAGGCCTTAGTGTTCAAAATAGAAATTTTTATTTTGATTAGAAACCTCTGATGATTTTTTCGCTTTGCCGGCCTATAACTAACGAACGGTAAAAGATACGTTGACGCGCTTTGCGCCATTCGATTCTATGAACATTTGTACATATGTGTTCAAACTTTCAATTGTCGTACCCCTCTGGTACAGTTAGACAAAGCAAATAATAAAAAAATGGTAACTTCAAATAGTCACTATCCGAGTAAAAATCAGATCACCCTGTATTTAAATGAAAAGTATCATTTTCCCTTAATTCAGACATGTTGATTACGGGAAAAATAATTAAAAAATTCCCTAGGCCTTAGTTTTCAAAATAGAAATTTTTATTTTGATTAGAAACCTCTGATGATTTTTTCGCTTTGCCGGCCTATAACTAATGAACGGTAAAAGATACGTTGACGGGCTTTGCGCCATTCGATTCTATGAACTTTTGTACATATGTGTTGAAACTTTCAATTGTCGTACCCCTCTGGTACAGTTAGACAAAGCAAATAATAAAAAAATGGTAACTTCAAATAGTCACTATCCGAGTAAAAATCAGATCACCCTTTATTTAAATGAAAAGTATCATTTTCCCTTAATTCAGACATGTTGATTACGGGAAAAATAATTAAAAAATTCCCTAGGCCTTAGTTTTCAAAATAGAAATTTTTATTTTGATTAGAAACCTCTGATGATTTTTTCGCTTTGCCGGCCTATAACTAATGAACGGTAAAAGATACGTTGACGGGCTTTGCGCCATTCGATTCTATGAACTTTTGTACATATGTGTTCAAACTTTCAATTGTCGTACCCCTCTGGTACAGTTAGACAAAGCAAATAATAAAAAAATGGTAACTTCAAATAGTCACTATCCGAGTAAAAATCAGATCACCCTGTATTTAAATGAAAAGTATCATTTTCCCTTAATTCAGACATGTTGATTACGGGAAAAATAATTAAAAAATTCCCTAGGCCTTAGTTTTCAAAATAGATATTTTTATTTTGATTAGAAACCTCTCATGGTTTTTTCGCTTTGACGGCCTATAACTAACGAACGGTAAAAGATACCTTGACGCGCTTTGCGCCATTCGATTCTATGAACATTTGTACATATGTGTTCAAACTTTCAATTGTCGTACCCCTCTGGTACAGTTAGACAAAGCAAATAAAAAATTGGTAACTTCAAATAGTCACCATCCGAATAAAAATCCGATCACCCTGTATTTAACTGAAAAGTATCATTTTCCCTTAATTCAAACATGTTGATTACGGGAAAAATAATTAAAAAATTCCCTAGGCCTTAGTTTTCAAAATAGAAATTATTATTTTGATTAGAAACCTCTCGTGGTTTTTTCGCTTTGCCGGCCTATAACTAACGAACGGTAAAAGATACGTTGACGCGCTTTGCGCTATTCGATTCTATGAACATTTGTACATATGTGTTCAAACTTTCAATTGTCGTACCCCTCTGGTACAGTTAGACAAAGCAAATAATAAAAAAATGGTAACTTCAAATAGTCACTATCCGAATAAAAATCCGATCAGCCTGTATTTAACTGAAAAGTATCATTTTCCCTTAATTCAAACATGTTGATTACGGGAAAAATAATTAAAAAATTCCCTAGGCCTTAGTTTTCAAAATAGAAATTTTTATTTTGATTAGAAACCTCTCATGGTTTTTTCGCTTTGACGGCCTATAACTAACGAACGGTAAAAGATACGTTGACGCGCTTTGCGCCATTCGATTCTATGGACATTTGTACATATGTGTTCAAACTTTCAATTGTCGTACCCCTCTGGTACAGTTAGACAAAGCAAATAATAAAAAATTGGTAACTTCAAATAGTCACCATCCGAATAAAAATCCGATCACCCTGTATTTAAATAAAAAGTATCGTTTTCCCTTAATTCAAACATGTTGATTACGGGAAAAATAATTAAAAAATTCCCTAGGCCTTAGTTTTCAAAATAGATATTTTTATTTTGATTAGAAACCTCTCATGGTTTTTTCGCTTTGACGGCCTATAACTAACGAACGGTAAAAGATACCTTGACGCGCTTTGCGCCATTCGATTCTATGAACATTTGTACATATGTATTCAAACTTTCAATTGTCGTACCCCTCTGGTACAGTTAGACAAAGCAAATAATAAAAAATTGGTAACTTCAAATAGTCACCATCCGAATAAAAATCCGATCACCCTGTATTTAACTGAAAAGTATCATTTTCCCTTAATTCAAACATGTTGATTACGGGAAAAATAATTAAAAAATTCCCTAGGCCTTAGTTTTCAAAATAGAAATTTTTATTTTGATTAGAAACCTCTCATGGTTTTTTCGCTTTGACGGCCTATAACTAACGAACGGTAAAAGATACGTTGACGCGCTTTGCGCCATTCGATTCTATGAACATTTGTACATATGTGTTCAAACTTTCAATTGTCGTACCCCTCTGGTACAGTTAGACAAAGCAAATAATAAAAAATTGGTAACTTCAAATAGTCACCATCCGAATAAAAATCCGATCACCCTGTATTTAAATAAAAAGTATCGTTTTCCCTTAATTCAAACATGTTGATTACGGGAAAAATAATTAAAAAATTCCCTAGGCCTTAGTTTTCAAAATAGATATTTTTATTTTGATTAGAAACCTCTCATGGTTTTTTCGCTTTGACGGCCTATAACTAACGAACGGTAAAAGATACCTTGACGCGCTTTGCGCCATTCGATTCTATGAACATTTGTACATATGTGTTCAAACTTTCAATTGTCGTACCCCTCTGGTACAGTTAGACAAAGCAAATAATAAAAAATTGGTAACTTCAAATACTCACCATCCGAATAAAAATCCGATCACCCTGTATTTAACTGAAAAGTATCATTTTCCCTTAATTCAAACATGTTGATTACGGGAAAAATAATTAAAAAATTCCCTAGGCCTTAGTTTTCAAAATAGAAATTTTTATTTTGATTAGAAACCTCTCGTGGTTTTTTCGCTTTGCCGGCCTATAACTAACGAACGGTAAAAGATACGTTGACGCGCTTTGCGCTATTCGATTCTATGAACATTTGTACATATGTGTTCAAACTTTCAATTGTCGTACCCCTCTGGTACAGTTAGACAAAGCAAATAATAAAAAAATGGTAACTTCAAATAGTCACTATCCGAATAAAAATCCGATCAGCCTGTATTTAACTGAAAAGTATCATTTTCCCTTAATTCAAACATGTTGATTACGGGAAAAATAATTAAAAAATTCCCTAGGCCTTAGTTTTCAAAATAGAAATTTTTATTTTGATTAGAAACCTCTCATGGTTTTTTCGCTTTGACGGCCTATAACTAACGAACGGTAAAAGATACGTTGACGCGCTTTGCGCCATTCGATTCTATGAACATTTGTACATATGTGTTCAAACTTTCAATTGTCGTACCCCTCTGGTACAGTTAGACAAAGCAAATAATAAAAAATTGGTAACTTCAAATAGTCACCATCCGAATAAAAATCCGATCACCCTGTATTTAAATAAAAAGTATCGTTTTCCCTTAATTCAAACATGTTGATTACGGGAAAAATAATTAAAAAATTCCCTAGGCCTTAGTTTTCAAAATAGAAATTTTTATTTTGATTAGAAACCTCTCGTGGTTTTTTCGCTTTGCCGGCCTATAACTAACGAACGGTAAAAGATAAGTTGACGCGCTTTGCGCCATTCGATTCTATGAACATTTGTACATATGTGTTCAAACTTTCAATTGTCGTACCCCTCTGGTACAGTTAGACAAAGCAAATAATAAAAAAATGGGAACTTCAAATAGTCACTATCCGAATAAAAATCCGATCACCCTGTATTTAACTGAAAAGTATCATTTTCCCTTAATTCAAACATGTTGATTACGGGAAAAATAATTAAAAAATTCCCTAGGCCTTAGTTTTCAAAATAGAAATTTTTATTTTGATTAGAAACCTCTCGTGGTTTTTTCGCTTTGCCGGCCTATAACTAACGAACGGTAAAAGATACGTTGACGCGCTTTGCGCTATTCGATTCTATGAACATTTGTACATATGTGTTCAAACTTTCAATTGTCGTACCCCTCTGGTACAGTTAGACAAAGCAAATAATAAAAAAATGGTAACTTCAAATAGTCACTATCCGAATAAAAATCCGATCAGCCTGTATTTAACTGAAAAGTATCATTTTCCCTTAATTCAAACATGTTGATTACGGGAAAAATAATTAAAAAATTCCCTAGGCCTTAGTTTTCAAAATAGAAATTTTTATTTTGATTAGAAACCTCTCATGGTTTTTTCGCTTTGACGGCCTATAACTAACGAACGGTAAAAGATACGTTGACGCGCTTTGCGCCATTCGATTCTATGAACATCTGTACATATGTGTTCAAACTTTCAATTGTCGTACCCCTCTGGTACAGTTAGACAAAGCAAATAATAAAAAATTGGTAACTTCAAATAGTCACCATCCGAATAAAAATCCGATCACCCTGTATTTAAATAAAAAGTATCGTTTTCCCTTAATTCAAACATGTTGATTACGGGAAAAATAATTAAAAAATTCCCTAGGCCTTAGTTTTCAAAATAGATATTTTTATTTTGATTAGAAACCTCTCATGGTTTTTTCGCTTTGACGGCCTATAACTAACGAACGGTAAAAGATACCTTGACGCGCTTTGCGCTATTCGATTCTATGAACATTTGTACATATGTGTTCAAACTTTCAATTGTCGTACCCCTCTGGTACAGTTAGACAAAGCAAATAATAAAAAATTGGTAACTTCAAATAGTCACCATCCGAATAAAAATCCGATCACCCTGTATTTAACTGAAAAGTATCATTTTCCCTTAATTCAAACATGTTGATTACGGGAAAAATAATTAAAAAATTCCCTAGGCCTTAGTTTTCAAAATAGAAATTTTTATTTTGATTAGAAACCTCTCGTGGTTTTTTCGCTTTGCCGGCCTATAACTAACGAACGGTAAAAGATAAGTTGACGCGCTTTGCGCCATTCGATTCTATGAACATTTGTACATATGTGTTCAAACTTTCAATTGTCGTACCCCTCTGGTACAGTTAGACAAAGCAAATAATAAAAAAATGGGAACTTCAAATAGTCACTATCCGAATAAAAATCCGATCACCCTGTATTTAACTGAAAAGTATCATTTTCCCTTAATTCAAACATGTTGATTACGGGAAAAATAATTTAAAAATTCCCTAGGCCTTAGTTTTCAAAATATAAATTTTTATTTTGATTAGAAACCTCTCGTGGTTTTTTCGCTTTGCCGGCCTATAACTAACGAACGGTAAAAGATAAGTTGACGCGCTTTGCGCCATTCGATTCTATGAACATTTGTACATATGTGTTCAAACTTTCAATTGTCGTATCCCTCTGGTACAGTTAGACAAAGCAAATAATAAAAAAATGGTAACTTCAAATAGTCACTATCCGAGTAAAAATCAGATCACCCTGTATTTAAATGAAAAGTATCATTTTCCCTTAATTCAGACATGTTGATTACGGGAAAAATAATTAAAAAATTCCCTAGGCCTTAGTGTTCAAAATAGAAATTTTTATTTTGATTAGAAACCTCTGATGATTTTTTCGCTTTGCCGGCCTATAACTAACGAACGGTAAAAGATACGTTGACGCGCTTTGCGCCATTCGATTCTATGAACATTTGTACATATGTGTTCAAACTTTCAATTGTCGTACCCCTCTGGTACAGTTAGACAAAGCAAATAATAAAAAAATGGTAACTTCAAATAGTCACTATCCGAGTAAAAATCAGATCACCCTGTATTTAAATGAAAAGTATCATTTTCCCTTAATTCAGACATGTTGATTACGGGAAAAATAATTAAAAAATTCCCTAGGCCTTAGTTTTCAAAATAGAAATTTTTATTTTGATTAGAAACCTCTGATGATTTTTTCGCTTTGCCGGCCTATAACTAATGAACGGTAAAAGATACGTTGACGGGCTTTGCGCCATTCGATTCTATGAACTTTTGTACATATGTGTTGAAACTTTCAATTGTCGTACCCCTCTGGTACAGTTAGACAAAGCAAATAATAAAAAAATGGTAACTTCAAATAGTCACTATCCGAGTAAAAATCAGATCACCCTTTATTTAAATGAAAAGTATCATTTTCCCTTAATTCAGACATGTTGATTACGGGAAAAATAATTAAAAAATTCCCTAGGCCTTAGTTTTCAAAATAGAAATTTTTATTTTGATTAGAAACCTCTGATGATTTTTTCGCTTTGCCGGCCTATAACTAATGAACGGTAAAAGATACGTTGACGGGCTTTGCGCCATTCGATTCTATGAACTTTTGTACATATGTGTTCAAACTTTCAATTGTCGTACCCCTCTGGTACAGTTAGACAAAGCAAATAATAAAAAAATGGTAACTTCAAATAGTCACTATCCGAGTAAAAATCAGATCACCCTGTATTTAAATGAAAAGTATCATTTTCCCTTAATTCAGACATGTTGATTACGGGAAAATTAATTAAAAAATTCCCTAGGCCTTAGTTTTCAAAATAGAAATTTTTATTTTGATTAGAAACCTCTGATGATTTTTTTGCTTTGCCGGCCTATAACTAATGAACGGTAAAAGATACGTTGACGGGCTTTGCGCCATTCGATTCTATGAACTTTTGTACATATGTGTTGAAACTTTCAATTGTCGTACCCCTCTGGTACAGTTAGACAAAGCAAATAATAAAAAAATGGTAACTTCAAATAGTCAGTATCCGAGTAAAAATCAGATCACCCTTTATTTAAATGAAAAGTATCATTTTCCCTTAATTCAGACATGTTGATTACGGGAAAAATAATTAAAAAATTCCCTAGGCCTTAGTTTTCAAAATAGAAATTTTTATTTTGATTAGAAACCTCTGATGATTTTTTCGCTTTGCCGGCCTATAACTAATGAACGGTAAAAGATACGTTGACGCGCTTTGCGCCATTCGATTCTATGAACTTTTGTACATATGTTTTGAAACTTTCAATTGTCGTACCCCTCTGGTACAGTTGGACAAAGCAAATAATAAAAAAATGGTAACTTCAAATAGTCACTATCCGAGTAAAAATCCGATCACCCTGTATTTAAATGAAAATTATCATTTTCCCTTAATTCAGACATGTTGATTACGGGAAAAATAATTAAAAAATTCCCTAGGCGTTAGTTTTCAAAATATAAATTTTTATTTTGATTAGAAACCTCTGATGATTTTTTCGCTTTGCCGGCCTATAACTAATGAACGGTAAAAGATACGTTGACGCGCTTTGCGCCATTCGATTCTATGAACTTTTGTACATATGTGTTGAAACTTTCAATTGTCGTACCCCTCTGGTACAGTTAGACAAAGCAAATAATAAAAAAATGGTAACTTCAAATAGTCACTATCCGAGTAAAAATCCGATCACCCTGTATTTAAATGAAAAGTATCATTTTCCCTTAATTAGAATTTATTATTAATCTGTCGGTGTTTAGTTCGAACATTTTGGCGCTGATATCAGAGTTAATGTTATGTAGGTTGTATAGTACAACAACTTTCTACAATCGCCATTTTGTAGACGTTGTTTGTTTTCGTTTTGTCTGCGTACTTTGATCCATAAAAGTTGAATTACTTTAGTAATTATTATGAAAATTTGAGATTTTGTTCATCTTTTTACCAAAAATCGATTTTTAAAGTTGTCAGTGATGTATCCATTCGTATTTTTGACTAAATATATAGCAAAGTTTGAAGGTTAAAACGAGCAAAAGATGTACTTGATTTGTAAGTGTAATTTTATTCATTTAAAGTGCATATATTTGGGGTTTCATATTGTTGCAAATTATCAATAATAGTAAATTTGAACAATATTTCAACTATAAATTATTTTTATCTGTCAATATTCTTTATCAAATGTACTAATGTCAATCGAATTGATAATTTTATTGTATATTACAATGAATTATTTTCTTTTCAGAAGAAATCATCGAATCTGCAGTGTTCCAAACCATTTGAAATAATATCCAGACTCGAGATACAAATTTAAAAGAGCAGAGAACAGAATCCTAGCCGTTCAGAATGTTCAGATACAAATTTAAAAGAACAGTGAATATAATGCTAGCGGTTCAGACAGTAAGAAATCACCAAATGTAAGTGGATATTTATATTTTTCTCTTATTTTATATTTCTGTTGTCAGTATTTTTTGTTGGAACAGCTGATGTTGTTAACGCAAAAATACTTTAAAGTCAACGAGTCGAATCGTAGAATAAAAAATTAACTAGTTCAAATCTAGTTCTTGGCCATTACTATTATTTATTATTTTATATTTCTGTTGTCATTATTTTTTGTTGGAACAGCTAATATTGTTTGTGATGCGACAATACTTTGAAGTCTACGAGTCGAATCGTAGAATAAAAAATTAACTAGTTCAAATCTAGTTATTGGCCAATAGTATTATTTTATATTTCTGTTGTCATTATAATAGTGCATAGAGAAGATCAAACTGCATCTAATCTTCTCATCACTATTTTTTTACGTGAAATGAAGTATAAAATGTTAATATATGAATGTTTATCTTACGTTGTTTGAGTGTAGTAACTGGGTGGCCTTCTCTGTACTATTTTTTATGAAATGTGCTTTCAAAATATCAAATTAAAGAAAATTTCAAATGTATTTGTAACCATTTAAATCTGTTGGATAAATTATCGCATTGTACAAGTGTCTTGCGTAATGAATACTCGTTTGCCATACGAAATTGTATCCAACAGTTTTTTAAATGGTTTAAGGAATACCACAAACTAATAATTAATATTTAATAGGAAGACCTTTGTTGGTCTGATGCGTCAAGAAACTTGACAAATTTGGATACAACTTTCGATGTATGGATTTCAACACTGCAGATATTCTGAAGCAGTTTTACAAAAGGTTCTTTAGTTTGCAACTTTAAGGATAGCTGAGCACCAGACAAATCTTCGACGTAGGCGGCCATCGATGGATGAACTGGTATAAAACTTTATTTTTTTTCGTAGATGTAACGTTTATAAAATACTATCTTGTACTCATGATCAACCATGAGAACTTACAGTCAAAGGAATATGATTTTATGCCTAATTATTATCTTGTTCTCATACTCAGCCATGAGAACGTATAGTCTAGGGAATATGACTATGCATTACTATTATTTTGTTCTCATACTCAACCATGAGGACTTATAGTTAAAGGAATATGATTATATACTTAATTATTATCTTGTTCTCATACTCAGCCATGAGAACGTATAGTCTAGGGAATATGACTATGCATTATTATTATTTTGTTCTCATACTCAACCATGAGAACTTATAGTCAAAGGAATATGACTATATGCCTAAATATTATCTAGAACTCAAATTCAGTTTTGAGTACTGTAGTAAATTAAATATAACTTTAATAAATGTCCTTATGATATCCAAACAATTTGAAATTGAAATATCGACTATTTATCAATAAAATTAATATCTGGGAACAATTGATTAGCATTTGTCTTTCAGGAATCGGACATCTAGAAGATTAAAATAATAGTAGCTTTATAAGTGTTAGTATTATTTAAAGTGTTAGTATTATTTACGTAAGAATGGCATTGCGCACAATAAAGTGTAAGCTTGTTAGACACGTAATTGAAGTAGTTTTTTTTGTCACAGTTTATAGAATCGGTTCATAAGGCAACCGTCTGTTGTAACTCTGTTTAGGAAATAATTTGAAATAATCAACATAGTTCGTATACATTAACGTGTGTTTTAACATTTTAGTGTCACGTGATGTATCAATAATGGTTGTTTGTGCATTTCTTGATGCAGGAAAAGATAGTTTTATGTCAGCACAGATTATAAAGCGAATTGAACTTGCGCAATGCCATTCGTACGTGAGGAATACTATAGTTTTAAGTTCTTGGAAATGTATTTTCAGGTTTTAATTAAACTTTGGCTCATCGCGCCGTCGAGCAAACACGCGTTTTCTTTAAAAATTAAAAATAAATTGATTAATTTGAAGTGCGTCCCGTGGCGATCATCCTAAAATCGTGCGTCTACGGTTGCAGCGGTAACCGTACGCGTGGCTTACCCAGACGGTAGTTAGGGAGAGTGCTTGGGAAAAGAAAATACCGGACGTATCGGGGGATGCTTGCAGGTGGATGGATGAGTGAGTCAGGAAGGAGGTAACAGATTCGAAACTTTGATGTGGGTATTCGGGTTCCTTATTCAATTAACTTCACACGGTCACAGGGGCTGGGTAGGTAGGGTTCGTGCGCGATAGCCATAATTGAGTGGACTGATATGTACAACGCACCGTCTTGTGAATCCTGTTGTTATGGTGGATCGCTTCACACTTGTGTGAATGTTTCTAGGGACATAATCCATAGTTGACACAGAAAGCTTTCTTATGGTCGTATGTGCTCTCCTCATCCGGAGGCAACGTAATCATCATTTAATGGTAATGGCAACGAATAGGTAAAGTTTTTGTTTGAATTAACTTTGTTGAGCACACGGGTTAATAACCGCGTTCGGTGTAGGGTATCCGCGAGAGGCGCGGGCGAATGTCTCCGGGAGTAGCTAGGTAGGTTGGCGTGTACCCTAGGTAGTTACATGTGACTGCTGCCGTGCTCTCTACCTAGTTCGAGTTTTAGGCCGTAAATGCTTTGCATCGCGTGGGGTCGGCTTAACCCCCTCGTAAACTTCCGTGAGAACCAACAACGGCGTTCGACGCCACGGCGTTCTCACCATTTGCTTAGCTCGTACTCTTTCTCTCTCACACGCCTTTAGCTTAGTTTAATCTAGATATAAGATAGTTCGCGTAGACATAAGATAGCTTAGATATAAGTAGGAAGGGTTGTTTTTGCTTTTCGAGAGAGAGAGAAAAATTAACGTAACTTGACATTTTTAGACATGCTTTTCTTTGAAATCGTTATTAACGTAAAATAGGCTTTTTTAGATTTGTTTTTCTTTGAAATAGATCTTTAACGTAAGATAGGGTTTTTTGCGCACTTCACTAATTTAATTTGGGGGGGGAACTACAATAATTTAAGTTAGATTATAAGTATTATTGTACACGGAACTGTATTTAATAAATGGTATATATAAGGGAACGTGGGTTTGGCATTTGAGGGCGGTGTTTCCCTTATATATACTATTTATTAAATAAAGGGTTTCGTTTTTAGTTCTAAGATAGTTTTAAAGTTAAAAAAAAGTTCCCACTGCCACTATTTTCAAGATTGCAGTGCCGATTGGAGACGCAGACCATGGCTTCTTCTTCATTTGTTTAAAATGTGTACAATAAAACAAACTTTTATTGCGTTTATTTTAAATTAATACCCATGTTCCTTTAGTTGTAAAGTAGGTAGTTTTAGTAAAAAATTGTAATTATTATTAAGTATTTAGACGCGGTCAGGGCAAAGTTAGATTTTAAGTATTGTAAACGAAGTTTTGTATTAATAAATATTATATATTTTGGTAAGTGGGAGGTTTGGGTGGTAACAAAATATATAATATTAATATGAAGTTTCGGAAACGGTCTTCAACTGAATAAGAAATCTTTGTACCTTTAAAAATGGGAACAAGGAATCTTATTTAGGGACCACCAAGATTTCATTTGTTAAATTAGTATTGTAAACGAAACTCTACGTAATATAGTATCATTTTACTTAAATGTAGAGTTTCGTATTAGTTATGAAACTGAAATGTTTGTTACCAAATAAAATTATGGTTATATTATTTGTGTTCAATTCTATTGCATCTTTATTCAGTCCACAAAATAAAGATGCAAAATAATTAACAACAAATAATACAACTATAATAATGATAATTTTATTTGGTGACAAACGTTTTAGTTTTATAACTAAACCATGTTTGACACTATTATAAATTGTTATTAGATTTGTTGACAAATTTAGTAACAATTGTGAACAGAATTATAACACAAAAGAAACGTAAAAGACATTTGTGTTTGTAAATTCTGTTCATAATTATTTCTTGTTAACAAATTTGGTGACAATTTTTTAACGTGTCAAACAGGCTTTAGTTGTAAAATTGAAATGTTTGTTACCGAGCAAAATTATCATTATTTTGATTGTAAATATCAATTATTTTGTATCTTTATTTTGTAATAGAAGTTACTTTTATTACAAAATAAAGATTCAAAATAGTTTATAATATCTGCAACCAAAATAATGATAATTTTACTTGGTAACAAACATTTCAATTTTACAATTTAAGCCTGTTTGGTAACGTTAAAAAATTGTCACCAAATTTGTTAACAAACTTAGTTCGGAAATAATTATGAACAGAATTTTCAAACACAAATATCTTCTACGTTTCTTTTGTGTTGTAATTCTGTTCACAATTGTTACTAAATTTGTCAACAAATCTAATAACAATTTATTTTAATGTCAAACGGTCTTCAACTGAATAAGAAATCTTTGTACCTTTAAAAATGGGAACAAGGAATCTTATTTAGGGACCACCAAGATTTCATTTGTTAAATTACTATTGTAAACGAAACTCTACAATATAGTATTATTTTACTTTAAAACTTAAATAATTTGAATGTAGAGTTTCGTATTAGTTATAAAACTGAAATGTTTGTTACCAAATAAAATTATGGTTTTATTATTTGTGTTCAATTCTATTGCATCTTTATTCAGTCACAGAATAAAGATACAAAATAATTAACAACAAATAATACAACTATAATAATGACAATTTTATTTGAGAACAAACATTTTAGTTTTATAACTAAATCATGTTTGACACTATTATAAATTGTTATTAGATTTGTTGACAAATTTAGTAACAATTGTGAACAGAATTATAACTCAAAAGAAACTTAAAAGACATTTGTGTTTGAAAATTCTGTTCATAATTATTTCTCACTAAGTTTGTTTAACAAATTTGGTGACAATCTTTTAACGTTGTCAAACAGGCCTTAGTTGTAAGTTAGAAATGTGTTTTACAACGTATATCTGTCATTTCAATTTGATTGTAAATATTATAAACTATTCTACATCTTTATTTTGTAATATTAGTTACTTTTATTACAAAATAAAAATGTAGAATAGTTTATAATATTTACAATCAAATTGTAATGACAGATATATGTTGTAAAACACATTTCTAATTTACAACTAAGGCCTGTTTGACAACGTTAAAAGATTGTCACCAAATTTGTTAAACAAACTTAGTGAGAAATAATTATGAACAGAATTTACAAACACAAGTGTCTTTTAAGTTTCTTTTGTGTTATAATTCTGTTCACAATTGTTACTAAATTTGTCAACAAATCTAATAACAATTTATTATAATGTTAAAGTCTTTTGTAATAATAGCAATAAACTTTAATTTTTATAAGAAAAGTCTTGTAATTTTTTGATATAATACAAATATATTATTGTTTAAAAATTGATTTTTTTTTCTAAGTCCCTACACGTATGTAGTTTTTAAAACGGCCACCAGGGGGCAGCACCTGTCGACAAATGTTCCAACTTAGAGGAAAATTTAACCAAAAAAATTTCATTTGTGTACATACGTACGTACATACATCATTTTCGGTTATACCTAATGGGAATTTAACCCTCTGAATATGACACGTTCACTAAAAAGATGTATACCTAATGGGAATTTGTTACTCTTAAAATGGGACGCTTATTTTTGGGTGTTTTTGCATTGAAAATCAATTTGACGAAAAATACTAGGTTTAAATTCCCAATAGGTATACATCTTTTTTAGAGCATTTTCGTCCCATTTTCACCAACTCAAATTCCCATAGTAAGCGTTCCATATTTAGTGGGTTAAATTCCCATTAGGTATAACCCGAAAATGATGTATGTACGTATGTATGTTCAAAGCGTAGTAGTATTTCTGGTTGCCTATATTTTAGGCGCAAACCCCTTTCTAATAAGTGCTGCCCTCTAGCGGCCATTCTAAGAACTATATACGTGTAGGGGTAGTAAAGGGGTAAAAACTAAAACAAATTATATCTTAATTTATATTTTATTGTGTAATATATTGTACATTAAGGGTAGTTACATGAAATACAACAATGTAAAATACAAATAAACAATAAATACAAGTAAAATGTATACAAACTATTATTTAAACATCCCTATTTCTAATTTTCAGGATAAGGGTAAGTATATTATTTATTTACAAAGTATATTAAGGGTAGTTACGTGAAATACAACAATGTAAAGTGCAAATAAACAATAAATACAAGTAAAATGTATACAAACTATTATTTAAACATCCCTATTTCTAATTTTCAGGATAAGGGTAAGTATATTATTTATTTACAAAGTACATTAAGGGTAGTTACGTGAAATACAACAATGTAAAATACAAATAAACAATAAATACAAGTAAAATGTATACAAACTATTATTTAAACATCCCTATTTCTAATTTTTCAGGATAAGGGTAAGTATATTATTTATTTACAAAGTACATTAAGGGTAGTTACATGAAATACAACAATGTAAAGTGCAAATAAACAATAAATTCAAGTAAAATATATACATTTTTATTTAACAACCCGTCATTTATTTCAGGGGGATGTACCACAACAAAGAGACAGGGAAGTATGTAGTTATGTAACATTTATAAGGGAAATAAGACATAGGAATTTTTTTATGTTCATTCGTGTTCTACGGATTGTAATTAGTCTAATAGAACTAGTACGGCCCTTCTAGCTTTTATAGTTTTGGAGCTATAACACTTTCTTTAAACTCAATTTTACTCAGTTTTTGAGTCGAAATTTTTTGATGGTATCAGGATAACAGGAATGAAAAGAGTTCTCATATTTTCAATGTGAGACCGGATTCGTGTTCTACGGGTCGTAATTAGTATAAAAAACCCTGTCCGGCCCTTCTAACTTCTGTAGTTTTGGAGCTACAACACTTTTTTTAAACCCAATTTTTGGGGTCAATGACCAAAATTTACTCAGTTTTTGAATCGAAAATTTTTGATGGTATCCGGGTAACAGGAATGAAAAGAGTTCTCATATTTTCAATGTGAGACCGGATTCGTGTTCTACGGGTCGTAATTAGTCTAAAAAACCCTGTCCGGCCTTTCTAGCTTCTGTAGTTTTGGAGCTACAACACTTTTTTTAAACCCAATTTTACTCAATTTTACTCAGTTTTTGAATCGAAAATTTTTGATGGTATCCGGATAACAGGAATGAAAAGAGTTCTCATATTTTCAATGTGAGACCGGATTCGTGTTCTACGGGTCGTAATTAGTATAAAAAACCCTGTCCGGCCCTTCTAACTTCTGTAGTTTACGAGCTACAACACTTTTCTTAACCCAATTTTTGGGGTCAATGACCAAAATTTACTCAGTTTTTGAATCGAAAATTTTTGATGGTATCAGGATAACAGGAATGAAAAGAGTTCTCATATTTTCAATGTGAGACCGGATTCGTGTTCTACGGGTCGTAATTAGTCTAAAAAACCCTGTCCGGCCTTTCTAGCTTCTGTAGTTTTGGAGCTACAACACTTTTTTTAAACCCAATTTTACTCAATTTTACTCAGTTTTTGAGTCGAAAATTTTTGATGGTATCCGGATAACAGGAATGAAAAGAGTTCTCATATTTTCAATGTGAGACCGGATTCGTGTTCTACGGGTCGTAATTAGTCTAAAAAACATTGTCCGGCCTTTCTAACTTTTGTAGTTTAGGAGATATGAAGCATTTCTTAATTAAAAAGTGTCGCATTTTGAGTCGAATATTTTCCATAGTATCCGGGGAACAAAAATAAGAAAGAGTTCTACGGATGGTTATTTTATTGCTTATAGAGCTTAAAAAATAAATAATAAAATTTTGGTATAAACAAAAAAAAAAAATCAAAAAATGTTCAAAATTTTTCAAAAACCCTTATTGTAAAAAACTTTGCCCTACGCCCTTCAAACTTTGGTATGATGTAATTTGACCCTATATTACTCATTCGAATTCCCCTAAGGAACAGCGTTTTAAGGAAAACGCTGAAAACCCAGCCGTTTTCGAGATATGGACCCTTAAAGTTTTTTAAAGGGACAAGCACTTAAATTCGTCCATTTATAGGGCTAAAGGGCCGGAAAATAGCGAATCGGGGGGATTCGAACCCGCGCTTTCCATTGGCTTGCACAGAATTGACGAAAACCCTTTGGTTTACAATATATTTGCCCTTCAAGTTTGTGGCGAAGGGCCTGCGCTAATTCCTGAACTAAAAGAGCTAGAAAATCCGGACAAGTGTTGTTAAACCTACTTGGATCTGCATAAATGAAATCCGTGGTCAAATTTTCCCTAAGGGCTCAAATAAGCCCTTAACCCTTTATAAAAGGGCGGACTCCTATCGGATGGTTATTTTCGTACCTAGAGAACTTAATACTAAAAGATAGCATAGGAAAATTCGGAAAAATCCTTAAATATTAAGATATTTCCCTGTCCCTTTTGTGATTACATAGGAAAGGTAAGAAAACTACTATTTTATTTATTTATTCTTATAAAAGGTCATATATTATCATCATCCAGTGCTGTAGTCACCGTATCCTATTGCTGGGTGTACTAGGCCCTTCGCAGAACTTGTAAACAAACATAAACATTGTTTACTTTGAGCGCCAAAGTACAAAAGATATAGTAAATAAACACTTAATTAGAGTGGGGGTATTACGTGATAATATTAATATTATGTTTTTACAATAAAGACTTCAGTTCCTTTCAGTCTTTGGTGAAGTGAACATCGTGTGCTTGTGAATAATCGTGTAGTGCCATATAGCAACGAAAAAGTTTGAAATTTTTATTGAAATCGTTCTCTATTTACATCGTATAGTTCGCTATATATTTTAAAAGTGTTAGATTTACTCTATAAATATTTAAATAGCTTTAAATTGTCGTTTTGTTTAAACTTTAAAAAAAAAATCTAAATTTAATAATTTAATAGTACACTAAATTTAAATGTTCATATGTATATTATTATTTACAATAAAATCTAAATATTCAAAATTCATTTTAACTTATACAACGTATTTCTGCTTCTTATAATTTTAGATATTATTTAAAATGTTGCATAAGACTCTGTCCTTCCGTTAGTGTTCATTGTTTAATCCTTATTCAAAATTATATTGTGTCGTGAGTTAGTTTACTATACAGTTGCTGTATATTTAAAAAAAAAGTATTTCCTATTATTAAAATGTGTATAGTTGTCCGTAAAAGTGTTTTACTAATACCAAGTGTTATACAAGTTATTCTAATTGGAGTGTAATATTTACTACAAAGTGTATTCTGATCTGTGAAAATCGCCGATGATGATATATTACAGTGATGATACAACAGCGGATGATATATTATGAAAATTCACCATAGGTAAGTATGAACCTTTGATATTACAATTACATTTTTTCTAAGTTGTTGTAAAAAATACAAATTTTTTCTTCCCTATTTACTATCTTTATTCTTGTAGTAGTGATAAATGAAAATATGGAAAAGTGTACAGAGAAAATTTGACGAAAATACATGTATTTTAACGCCCCGTAACTCCTAAACCAATCGAAGTTAAAAATTATAATCAGACGTATCGTACAGAGAATTTTATGTAGATTCCAAATTTTCATTGTGCAAGTTGCTATCTTTAACCATGTAGGAGTAATAAACAAGAATGTGAAATAACGCATGACAAAGTTTAGTGGAATATACAGTTTAACTCTCACATTTATATTTCATAGAATTTCAAGTATGGAGATCAGGCAAACCGGTTCACGACTTCACGATACCGCAGGGGATGGTTTCCTGGTCCAGACAACGAAATCATGTCCACCAGGTCCGGAGAGAAGCCCCAGGATACTGTAGACACACGAACGGGTTCTCCAAGTCGCGATGTCTGCGTCTCTTACCACTGGAACGTCGAAAACTTGATGATCTGCAAAAAGAAATGATTTATTAATAAAATTATAAATGTAATAACTTTTTTATTGTATCTGCACTTTGTGTTTGTATTAATAATACCACTTTTCTATTCATATTAATATGTAAAGTTGAAATATTCTATAGAAAAGTATTTGTCAACATTTCAACAATTTTAAAACTTTGCTTATGTATACAAATATACATGTGCAAATCAAATTTGAAATGTACAATTTCCTATCTCACTTAGTTTCAGAAATTTAGAGGCCTAAAGTTGAAATTTCCAATTCAAACTCCTGAAACTTAGTATATATACAGAAAACATCCCCCTGAATTTAAATTTGGAAATTGCAAGTAGCTATCTCACTTAGTTTTTAAACTATTTTACTTTTATCATGGTATACACAAAAGACATTTTCCTATCTTGAAACAAACATAACAGATTTTTATTTTTCAGCAATTCGAATTCCTGAAACTAAGTGTACATATCGAAAAACACCCCCTGAATTCATATTTAAAAACTGCAAGTTGCTATTTCACTTAGTTTATAAAATATTTTACTTTTATCATGGTATACACAAACGACATTTTCCTATCTTGAAACAAACATCACTGAATTTTATTTTTCAGCAATTCGAATTCCTGAAACTTAGCGTACATATAGAAAAACACCCCCTGAATTCAAATTTGAAAACTGCAAGTCGCTATCTCACTTAGTTTGTAAAATATTTTACTTTTATCATGGTATACACAAAAGACATTTTCCTATCTTGAAACAAACATCACTGAATTTTATTTTTCAGCAATTCGAATTCCTGAAACTTAGCGTACATATCGAAAAACACCCCCTGAATTCAAATTTGAAAACTGCAAGTCGCTATCTTACTTAGTTTTTAAAATATTTTACTTTAATCATGGTATACACAAAAGGCATTTTCCTATCTTGAAACAAACATCACTGAATTTTATTTTTCAGCAATTCGAATTCCTGAAACTTAGCGTACATATCGAAAAACACCCCCTGAATTCAAATTTGAAAACTGCAAGTCGCTATCTTACTTAGTTTTTAAAATATTTTACTTTAATCATGGTATACACAAAAGGCATTTTCCTATCTTGAAACAAACATCACTGAATTTTATTTTTCAGCAATTCGAATTCCTGAAACTTAGTGTACATATCGAAAAACACCCCCTGAATTCAAATTTGAAAACTGCAAGTCGCTATCTTACTTAGTTTTTAAAATATTTTTTTTTATCATGGTATACACAAAAGGCATTTTCCTATCTTGAAACAAACATCACTGAATTTTATTTTTCAGCAATTCGAATTCCTGAAACTTAGCGTACATATCGAAAAACACCCCCTGAATTCAAATTTGAAAACTGCAAGTCGGTATCTCACTTAGTTTTTAAAATATTTTACTTTTATCATGGTATACACAAAAGACATTTTCCTGTCTTGAAACAAACATGACAGAATTCTTTTTTTCAGTAATTTGAATTCCTGAAACTTAGCGTACATATAGAAAAACACCCCCTGAATTCAAATTTGAAAACTGCAAGTCGCTATCTTACTTAGTTTTTAAAATATTTTACTTTAATCATGGTATACACAAAAGGCATTTTCCTATCTTGAAACAAACATCACTGAATTTTATTTTTCAGCAATTCGAATTCCTGAAACTTAGTGTACATATCGAAAAACACCCCCTGAATTCAAATTTGAAAACTGCAAGTCGCTATCTTACTTAGTTTTTAAAATATTTTTTTTTATCATGGTATACACAAAAGGCATTTTCCTATCTTGAAACAAACATCACTGAATTTTATTTTTCAGCAATTTGAATTCCTGAAACTTAGTGTACATATAGAAAAACACCCCCTGAATTTAAATTTGAAAACTGCAACTCGCTATCTCACTTAGTTTTTAATAACTATTTTTGTAATAAGTTGCGAAATGATAGTTTGACACGCGACGTAAAATTTACACGCACGAGCGTAAGCGAGTACTACAACACGTCAAGTGCCAAAACACTCATTTCACAACGTATTACATACAAGATTTTTTGTAATAGCGTTTTTAAATAGATCATTTATTCGCAAATCAACATTTTGAATTTTTCAAAATTAAAAAGTAGCATCCTTTCTTTCAACCCTAAAGTTCATTAATTATATTTCGCGGGTAATCCATAGACCTTGTCTACAAATATTAATTTAAAAAAATTGTACGAGCGACTACAAAATTATGTAATACATAGACATCAACTATAATTTATACTCATTATTTTGATTGTTGACTACCATTTTTTGTATTATTGTAATCTAATGCCTAACTGTTACACAGATCAATTTTGTCAGTTTGTCAGTTTCATTGTTACAGTGCTAGTGAACAGACGTGTGGTGTGCTCGTGTACTGTGCCTTCGAGGACGACTTCCTAGTGCCTGGAGAGGACTTTTGGACATCTTCAACACTTGGACTTATACTTAGGGAAATAATTTATTCATAGTAAGTTTCTTTTTATATTTTTAAACTACTTTTAGTAACCATTATTGGATATATTAGCCATTATTTTTATCGACTATTTCGGGTGAATTTTAATTGATGTTGTGTGGAAAAGAATTTGAGTTAATTTAGAATTATTCATAGTGCTAATACCATATACACATATCATAATTATTGGAGAACTATATATTTTACTACAAATATTTTATATTTAAATAATTAAAAATTTAAATATTCTTTTTAATGTTAAATTTCTCACACTTACTTTCATATTAGGTATTTTATTTTTAATAATTACAAACGATTGAAACAGTTCTAAGTCCATCCATATTATTATCTGTAACCACTAATCCAAATATTATTTCGAATATATTTTTATTGTTACAGAAACATGTAACAGATATGAATTACAGTCCTGGCCAAGCCATAGAAGGATGTAAGTGAGTTGCAGAAAGATATCTATCCTGATTTCAGCGTTGGAGATGATCATATTGTTGTAGAGCATCACCCTGAAGACACCCCAACATGTATTGGTAACCCTTAAGACTTATTTATAAGATTTATGTAAATAAATAAAAAAAAAATTATCCTCCTAAACATTATGTACTAGTATAACTAATATATGGCAAGAAAAATTGGCACATAATCAATTCATGTCATTATGCAACACATATATCTTCATTGTCATAGATTTTACTGTTCATTATATAAGAAATTCACATACCATACATCCATGCATACATACTATTTAAAAGGTACAGAAAAACAAAAAGCTAGGTTCAAATATTTCCTACTGAAATTTAACTCTGTATCCGGCGATTCAAATTTCTAAAATTATGTATACATATTTGAAACAACCCCCGGAATCCAAATTTGAAAACTGCAAATCGCTATCTCACTTAGTTTTCAATTTATTTTATTTTTATCATGGTGTACACAATAGATAATTTAGCTATCTTGAAACAAACATGACTGAATTTTTTTTCAGCAATTTTAATTCCTGCAACATTACATAGCTGTAGAAAACAACTATTTCACTTAGTTTTTCAATAATTTCATTTTAAAGTTATACAGGGTGGTCGGGTTTTTAGTAGGCAACTGAATATTTAAAGTTACCATTTTTTTCATTTTTGCTTACTCTTACTATGCTAGCTGGACACGACTATTCAAAATTAGTAAACATATGTAGAAAAGGCCATAAAATCGAATGGCGCAACGCCCGTCAATGTAGCTTTTACCATTCATTAGTTATAGGCCGTCAAAGTCAAAAAATATTGTCAATTTTGCATTAAAAATAAAAATTTCTATTTTGAAAACTAAGGCCTAGAGAATTTTTTCAATATTTTTCCCGTAATCAGCATGCTTGAATTTAGAGAAAATGCTACTTTCCATTTAAATACAGAGTAGTCGGATTTTTAGTGGACTACTGAATTATTTAAAGTTAACATTTTTTTCATTTTTGCTTACTCTTACTATACAAGTTACACAAGGTTATTCAAAATTGGTAAACATATGTAGAAATGTCCATAGAATCGAATGGCGCAACGCCCGTTAAAGTACCTTTTACCATTCATTAGTTATAGGCCGTCAAAGTCAAAAAATATTGTCAATTTTGCATTAAAAATAAAAATTTCTATTTTGAAAACTAAGGCCTAGAGATTTTTTTTTTATTTTTCCCGTAATCAGCATGCTTGAATTAAGAGAAAATGATACTTTAAATTTAAATACAGGGTGATCGAATTTTTAGTGGACTACTGAATTGTTTAAAGTTACCATTTTTTTCATTTTAGCTTACTCTTACTATACAAGTTACACAAGGTTATTCAAAATTGGTAAACATATGTAGAAATGTCCATAGAATCGAATGGCGCAATGCCCGTTAAAGTACCTTTTACCATTCATTAGTTTTAGGCCGTCAAAGTCAAAAAATATTGTCAATTTTGCATTAAAAATAAAAATTTCTATTTTAAAAACTAAGGCCTAGAGATTTTTTTTATTATTTTTCCCGTAATCAGCATGCTTGAATTAAGAGAAAATGATACTTTAAATTTAAATACAGGGTGATCGAATTTTTAGTGGACTACTGAATTGTTTAAAGTTACCATTTTTTTCATTTTTGCTTACTCTTACTATACAAGTTACACAAGGTTATTCAAAATTGGTAAACCTATTTAGAAATGTCCATAGAATCGAATGGTGCAACGCCCGTTACTGTATCTTTTACCATTCATTAGTTATAGCCCGTCAAAGTCAAAAAATGTTGTCAATTTTGCTTTAAAAATAAAAATTTCTATTTTAGAAACTAAGGCCTAGAGATTTTTTTCATTATTTTTCCCGTAATCAGCATGCTTGAATTAAGAGAAAAAGATACTTTAAATATAAATACAGGGTGATCGAATTTTTAGTGGACTACTGAATTGTTTAGTTACCATTTTTTTCATTTTTGCTTACTCTTACTATACTAGCTACACACGGTTATTGAAAATTGGTAAACATATATAGAAAAGTCCGTAGAATCGAATGGCGCAACGCCCGTTATTGTATCTTTTACCATTTATTAGTTATAGGCCGTCAAATTCAAAAAATATTGTCAATTTTTCATTAAAAATAAAAATTTCTATTTTGGAAACTAAGGCCAAGAGATTTTTTTAATTATTTTTCCTTAATCAGCGTGTACGAATTAAGGGAAAATAATCGGACTTTTAGTGAACTAAATATAGTATCACACTGTTTAATTTAATTTTACAGGGATAGTCTTCATAAAAACGAAGATTTAACAGCTAATCCTTATGGAAAGAAATATCTACTAAAATGTAACTCACCATTGTTGAGTGCTTCAGGTTACAATGTCGGGACTCCAAGTCGCTAAGTCTGCAAAACCGGGATGTCGGCTTTTCACACGGCTGCATCTGAAAGGAAGACACATATTTAATAAAATGTTATAATAAAAAAGGTAATTTTGTATTTTAAGTACTCAAATTTTTTCGCGCTTCTTCTACATTCATAAAATTCAAAACACCGCGAACGAATTACATAATACATAAGAAGCAATTATTATTTATAATGACGCATTATTATTAAATTGTTGACTTGTATTTCTACGGGGTAAATTATTTAACACCCTAACGATTACATGGATTAATTCTTCCAGTTTGTTGGTTACAGTGCTAGTGTAAAGACGTGTGGTGTGTTCGTGTACTGCGCCTTCGAGGACGACTTCCTAGTGCTTGGAGAGGACTTTTGGACATCTTCACGATTTGGACTTATACTTAGGGAAATAATTTATTCACAGTAAGTTTCTTTTA
The DNA here is from genome assembly GCA_943142095.1 of Ophonus ardosiacus. NCBI lineage: Eukaryota > Metazoa > Arthropoda > Insecta > Coleoptera > Carabidae > Ophonus > Ophonus ardosiacus. The sequence goes on from OW964830.1 coordinate 122,502, forward strand.
ATATTTTTAAACTACTTTTAGTAACCATTATTGGATATATTAGCCATTATTTCTAACGACTATATTTGAATTATAATTGATGTGGTGTGGAAAAGAATTTGAGTTAATTTAGAATTATTCATAGTGTTAATACCATTCACACATATCATATACTATTGGACATACCATATATTTTACTACAAATATTTTATATTTAAATAATTAAAAATTTAAATATTCTTTTTAATATTACATTTCTCACACCTACTTTCATATTAGGTATTTTATTTTTAATAATTACAAACGATTGAAACAGTTCTAAGTCCATCCATATTATTATCTGTAACCACTAATCCAAATATTAATTCGAATATATTTCTATTGTTACAGAAACATGTAACAGATATGAATTACAGTCCTGGCCAAGCCGTAGAAGGATGTCAGTGAGTTGCAGAAAGATATCTATCATAATTTCAGCGTCAGAGATGATCATATTGTTGCAGAGCATCACACTGAAGACACCCCAACATGTATTGGTGCCCCTCAAGATTTATTTATAAGATTTATGTAAATAAATAAATAAAAGTTATCCTCCTAAACATTAAGTATATAGAATATTTTCCAAGGAACTTTTTTATAGCATTTATTCATTTTTATTTCAATACTTTTCTTTCTAAAAATTCACACATTTGTTCAAATACTCTAAAAATGAGTACACTTACGTTACATTGTCTTTACAATCAAATAAAATTACTACCAAGTTTCATATCTCTACCCATTTTTCAATAATTGCCCCAAAAGTCAATATACCCCATTTTCAGATAAAAACTTCAAAATTTTCAAAAATCTAATTTTTATCTATCTAGATAATTCTCAATGCGCTGATTCCAAATTTTGAAACCGCAGGTCGATAACTCGTTTCGTTCTCGAGATATTTACATTCAAAGTTTTGCTCAAAACTGCCCATTTTTGGGTAATAACCCAAAAATGGGTCGAGATATGAATTTGGCGACATCACCATTCGATTCTACGGGCAAAATTACATAAGTATGCCAATTTGCATAATTTTTGACTAACCGGTTCATATTTTATGAATAAAAGTTTGAAAATGGCCAAAATCTGAAAAAATCGTAAGGGGTACCCCTTAGGATTTTTGCGATTTTTGGCCATTTTCAGTTATTTTGCTTTAGAGATTGTATGCGGTGTTCAAAAATTCTGAAAATTGGTGTATTTATGTAATTTTGCCCGTAGAATCGAATGGTGGTATCGCCAAATTCATATCTCGACCCATTTTTGGGTTATTACCCAAAAATGGGCAGTTTTGAGCAAAACTTTGTATCTAAATATCTCGAGAACGAAAAGAGATATCGACCTGCGGTTTCAAAATTTGGAATCAGCGCATTGAGAAGTATCTAGATCCATAAAAATTAGATTTTTGAAAATTTTGAAGTTTTTATTTGAAAATGGAGTATATTGACTTTTGGGGCAATAATTCAAAAATGGGTAGAGATATGAACTTGGTAGTAATATTATTTGATTACTACATATAATATTAAAATGTTACAATAAAAAAATTGTAATTTTGTATTTTGTGTATTCAAATTTTTTCGCGCCACTTCTACATTCATAAAATTTAAAACACCGTGAACTGATTACATAATACATAAGAAGCAATTATTATTTATAATGGCTCATTATTATTAAATTGTTGACTTGTATTTTTACGGGGTAAATTATTTAACACCCTAACAATTACATGGATTAATTCTTTCAGTTTGTTTGTTACAGTGCTAGTGTGAAGACGTGTGTGTAGTGTGCTGGTGTACTGTGACCACGAGGACGACTTCCTGGGGCTTGGAGAGGACGTTAGGATACCTGCAGGGCTTGGAGTTATATCCACAGATTTCATTTATTCAAAGTGAGTTTTTTTTTTGCTTTTATAATACTTCATACATAGTTTTATTTTCATTTGATATATTAACCATTAATTTGGAGGGATTATTCTAGTACAGATACAAGATATAAGCTATATTTAAATAATTGTTCATATTATATCGAAAATAGTTTGCATTAATTGATAATTATTTAATATTTCTACCATATACAATCTTCTAACATTTTATTCTGTAAATACTATGTATAAAGCCCCATATACTTTTACGATAAAGATATTTGAAAAAAAAAATGTTTTCTAATGTTAAACATCTGTCATGAATTGTGTTCATCCTGTATATAATTTTTAATATATCATATCATTTTTATGTCCTATATATTTTACTACATATATTTTGTTCCATATATGCGTAATTATGAATGTGTACGATAATGCGACAAATTACGTAACTTATACCTCATTATTAAAATACTTTAATGTCGTACACATTATGCATTAAAATCTATAATTGATCGACTGAAATATTTATTCATTCTTTTGTAATATTGATATCTCGCACTTTCTTTGGCATTAATATATCTTTTTAAATAATAATATACTTAAAACAATTCTTAATAATCTACAAATAAAATCATATTATTTTCTATGACCATTAACCACTAATTTATATTTGTTGCTTTCGAGTATATTTTCTATTGTTGCAGAAAGATAAGCTGTGCCCTTAAACAGACGATGCTGCAGATGTACCCGAGAGAGTTGCAGTTCATGAATCCTGATTTCCGCATTGGAGATGGTCACCCTGTTGCAGAGCATCGCACCCCAAAACAACCCCAACATGGATTTTGTACACCCCAAGTCATGTTTATAAAATTTATGTAAATAAATAAATAAAACCACCTCACACCTATAAAGTACTTATATGATATAACCATTAACGTGAAAAATTATCTGCTATACTAATAAAAACTTTATAAACAAATGTCGAAAACACTCATACATATAAGCATATTTAAATGACAGAGAATAAAATCATATCATTATACAATTCCCATTTTCATTTTCATAATTATATTTCAACATCTCAAAGCGTATTACGTTAGGTTCTCATACATTAATATACATATTACATACATACATATTATTTGAAGGGTACAAGAAACGAAAGAGCTAAGTCTAAACATTACTGATTATTTTCAGAGATTCATACATTCGGAAAATAATTATACATTTACAAAATAATTTCCTACATTCGAATTTGAAAAGTACAAATGGCTATTTCTGTTAGTTTACGAGATATTAATTTTTAAACTTGCTATTACTGAAAACTTTTTCAGCGATTCATATATTCTAAAATTAGGTTTACAATATAGTAAATAAATTCCTTAATATCACTTTGAAAAGTACAAGTCGCTATATCTCTTAATTTTCGTGATATTCATTTCTAAAGTTACTATTTTCATTAAACATATACACGTCTTAAAATAAACATCACTGATTTTCTTTTCCAGTGACTGAAACATTTTAAAATTATACATATAGAAAATTACTTTCTATATACAAATTTAAAAAGTACGAGGCGCTATTTTTCTTAGTTTTTGTGATATTCAATTTCAAAGTTGATATTTTTAATAAACATGAACACGTTTTGAAATAAACATTACTGAAAATATTTTCAGCGATTTAAAACTTTTTAAAATTTGTATAAATACACGAAATAACTCTCTACAACTAAATTTTGAAAATGCAAGTCGCTTTTTCTTTTAGTTTTTCATATACTCATTTTTTTAAATTGCTATTGTCAATAAATATACCTGTTGTGAAACAAGCATTGCTGAAAATGTTTTCAGCGATTTGCTGAAATTTCGTTTACTTATAGAAAATAATCCAACAAATAAAAATAAGATTAGGATAATTTGCTATCACTCTTAGTTCTTGAAGTATTTAATTTTAAAGTTATTATGCACAATATATGAATCAATAGTACATATTTAAAACTTTAAAATTTCAATATCTCGAAACTATATAAGTAATTGGGACTTAGCTCTATTTTTCTGTACCATCATTTGCATCCCCTACATACATACAAGTACACATGTAATCTAATAATCTGATCGTTCTAAATAAAACATAGTAAGATAAAACCTAATTTGTATTATTATATTTAAAATACACTTAATAACATATTCGCACATTGAAAAAATAGTTATTTGTGTATCTAGAGCAGAAAATGATACTTTACACACACACTTTTTCTACGTCCGTTGAAAAAGATGATAAAAACATTTTGCTTTCAAATCACCTATGTACCATGTCTTCTAATTTAAAACTGTATCACAAAATAATTGTCTCTCCTGTAAGAATGACGTAATAAGAGTTTCGACGTAATTAAAAACATTACATTTTAAACTTCGAAATGCATTAATTAAGATATTAAACTGATACATTGATACATTATCCCTATTTATATAGATCACAAAATTTTGGGCCTCATATTTCGATTCCACAGAGTTAATCAATATATTAACATTTACATGTTTGATACTCTTTAAAACAAATATAGTTCAAATAGTTCAAATATATTTTATATATTGTTTGCATGATTGAAAACTTTTTAAACTTCATTTTCATATTCACCAATTGAATTAAACAAAAACATCAAAATTTTCTTTTCATTTTGTTTAAACTTTAGTTTACATATTTCAAATATATCTTTTAGCTATGTGCGAATTCGAATTTGAATCCCAAAAGTTTATAGCAAGAGAGACGTTCATTTTGAAGTTTTAAAATATATTATTTTAAACTTAGAATATATTTTCAATACCCAAAAAATGTTAGGGAAAAACTTTGTAAGGATTTTCGGTTATAAATAAATATATAATCGTCTTATACATAATTAATGTCTTCTATTATTTCTATTTGTTAATACAAATGATCCTTATAAAAGTTCTTTCAACAATTAATCGATCGATTGTTGTCAATAATGTATGTTAGCCTACTTGTATATTTCAACGAATCACAATAAAGAATTTATATCATATGTTCTCATATATATAATTAAAAACAACCTATATCAAATATCATCTTTCAAAGTGTTACAGATCAAGATACATTTATGTATGTATATAATTGTCATTCACATATATCTCTGTATTAAAACAATATCTTTGCAAAATATAGCAATGCATTATGTACACCATTATGTAATATATTTATGACCAATAAATATCGATAATACTACATAATATTTCATTCTAACGCCCTATTTCCAAAACAAAAAAATTGCAATCCAAAGATCTAAGTTCATATCCCGCTTTATATTTCACAGCCTATAGATCCACAACCAGAACGACGACCAACAAAAATCTCCCATCCTAAAGATCCAGGTTCGAACCCCGCTTACTAGCCACCAGGAACCAGCCGAGCATCCCATCCTAGCTACCAGCAACCCGCCCTAGCCATCCACGAGCGCGCCTAGGCTACAGCCGAAGGCAGCACGTGGGTGCTAGGCGGGTTGCTGGGAGCTGGGATCGGATCGCTCCGCTGGTTCCTGGGGCCCTAGCCAGCAAAAAATTTCTAGAAACCTGTATATAGCTTGAAATAGACGTGATTACGTAATTTCACGACAAAGAGTGTCCGGTAGGACGCCACCACTCACGCTGCACGAATGGCTGTAAATTCAACAGACAGCCAGTATTATACATAGCTAGAAATCTGTGGTGGGAGACTTGAGATTCATGATTCGATCACCAGGCCTTACTACAGCCTACCGTATTGTCAGAAATATGAATTTTTGTGGGGGAATACGTTCCGTTCGGCCAGAGAGCTCACAAATTCTCGTTTTCGTGACTAGTAGTCTTGCTACACGCTGTACATCGCCGAATATACACGACTTTTTAAATTTTGTCAGCCAGAAGTCAGCAACACTATTGCGATCGATGAATTTCTGAATTTTGGTGGGTAAATGCCTTGCGATCGGCTGAAAATCCGTCTAAGAGCTCAAAAATGCTCGTAACGGCAGTAAAGTGCTACATTTCGGCCGCTACGGCTCTAAAACGTCGATTTTACACGATTTTTGCGATTTTGTCGACCAGAAGCCTTGCTGGTGCTCGCGGATCGGATTTTTCTGGCTAGGATTTTTTTGTGTAGGCTACTTGCTTTTGTAATCTGTTGTGCACTAGGTTGAAATTTAGGCGCTAAAATTATTAATGCAGGTTGCAGATCAACGGTCGTTTTGCGGTGCTCTCGAATTGATTTTTGCTAGTTGTTTACCTATAGGCCGTAAATCGTCCATATCCTGCTGATCTCATTTTGATGATCTAGTTCGTATTTTGGTGAATTTCTGGTTTCTGGAATGCAATTTTTGAGGATAGGAAAATAGGTTTTTGAATTGAGAAATTGTATTCTTTTTTACTGTTTTTATTGGTCATTTATATAATACATTTTATTTGTGTTACATATTGTAATGATATTATTCTATGAGGACTTGTAAATAAATAAATAAATAAATAATGAAATATATATCGCCAAATATTTATTAAATTGTATCGTATAAGTTGTTACATAATATTACAGATTTTTGCAAGTATAATGTATAACTTTTTTTTTCTAAGACTTATCGAGATATAGATTACTCTAATATACCTATGTAAATACTTTCAAATAAATAATAGTGATGTAAAGATTTATATATAGAGATACAATTAAAAATAGATTAATAATTTAGCACAAAGTTTTTTAAGCAAATATATGTTTAATATGAATATACTAACTGCTATATTGCGACTATGTCTTAGAAAAAAAACTGTATCAATATCAATAGGAAATAAAGTGGAGCAATTATAATATAATATAGATATATTCACTATCACTTATTCACTAACACAATATTAAGTTATATTTTTCACCAAATTACACACAAATGTAGTTATATGGGTCACTGTAATCCAAACTCTAATATAATGTAAATACTTACAAATAAATAATACCCAATTCAATATTAACTTGTTATTGTCTAATAAATTGGTGAAATACACCCACTTTCAGGTACGGGAATCCACAATAAACCTTTCACGTCCAGGAGAAGTTTCTCGTGAGATAGCAGACTTCCTAACGATCGATAAAAGCACAGCAAATGGAATTATCACCAAATATACATTGCCAAAAATCATTAGCTGACAAGCCAAGATGCAATAGACCCCCGTAAACTAACAAAGCGAACAGATAAAATAATTAAACTAAAATCTAAAGTAATAAACTAATTTTTAGGTCAACAAAAGTCCAAATTCTTGTTTGACCACCCTAATCTCCAAATTTAAATCCAATAAAACATTTAAGCCAGAAGTTAAACATCCGCAATGGAAAAGAAAAACAAGCCTGAATTATGGAACCATTTAGAAAATGAATGACAAGATGTACACCACAAGACAGTATTACAAATTTAATTAAATCAATGTCTCGATAGTATTCTGCAGTAATTGTATCAAAAGGAATGATGATAAACTATTAAATATGGATAACAAAATAAGACTGAACAGATTTATTAGTTGTTTTGAAATACGCATATTTTTGGCGCAATATTTTTGTATATCACTAGAAAGTATTTTGTTGCTACATAATTTTATTTACCTACATAGTGTCTGGTTTATAATAGAAGCATATTTTATGCACAAATGCATATGTTTATTAATATAACTGTTTCATTGTTGTATCACCTTTACAATATATGATTATGGTTTAAAAATCTGTTTGGCTTAAAACTTTTGCACACCTCTATAGATAAACATTACATAACATTATGGACATTTCTATAAAGTTGCATATGATTCAAAAAGCAAGATTAAAAATACTCAAATGTAAAAATGTATTAGCTGCTGTTTAATGATGAATTTGATACCTATACAAATGTACATTTAGAACTTGAAGATGTACGTAGCGTCATTAGATATTTCAATATGATTTTTGTCCTTACATTTATTATAAAATTACATAATATACCTTTCAAACTGCAGCTAGATATATACACTACACGATTTTACGTTTAAATTCTTAAAAATATGATACTGAAAGTTGCAAATCATGTATGACCTTCAAAGAGCAAGGTTAGACATTCTGCGTCGTATAAGAATGTATTAATACTTTACTAATGTAAAAGAATGTTAAATGCAACAATATATTACATGTATTAAGGCTGTTTTATGATGAATTCAATATACAAATACATATTTATGTAGAACTTGAATATGTAAGTAAGGTTACGTCAAGATTTTTGTCCTTAAATTTATTAGAAAATCAAGTAATTTACCTTTCAAACTACAGCTAGGCATTCGAATTCAACTGCTCCAAGTCCATTTCACAAATATAACACGTAAATAAGTTATTTTAATCACAAAATATATCACAAAAACATAAAACCACTTCTTAACATCAACTTGCTTGCAAAACATGTAACGCACTGACGCTTACGACAGTGTTGCCAACCTCTTAAAATTGAATTATGTTACCGCTCAGAAAATTATGCTCAAATATTAATGACATAAAAAACAATGAAAAATACACAAAAAACAATATTTTAATGAATATTTAATACAAACGATAAACAATAAATGTTAAACTTTTATACACACAGTAAATAAGTAATGACCAAGTAACAAGTTAAGAGAAAATCTGTCAATGACGACAAACAACAACCCTATTAAAGACATGGCGAAAATAAATATTAAGTAAAATATAATAATGACTAATTTATAACGACTGGAAAATATTTGTAATTATGCTACTTTAGCATAATAATGCTACGGTTGGCAACACTGGGCTTACGACGTGGTCTCATGTGATTGGTGAAAATCTGGTGAAACTAACGATTGTGATTGGCAAAAATAACGAAGCTTGTGATTGGTGGAAATACAGCAAGAATTCGAATGCGATAAAATCCTATCAATTTTGAACGGATGAAGAGTATTTATTTGAAAACAATCATTAATTTAAGATGTTTAAATAATAATTTGTAATTTAAATTCATCATACAACAGCGTACATCAATTTTTACCGGAAATTATACATAATTAATAACACAATACAAGAAATATTTCGAATTAATTTGGTTTTATTGATAAGTAGATGGCAATGAGCATAAATACCTTTAAAATAGAGTTTATGGGGAGGGCATAAGGGTGCATTTTTTTCGGGAAATTCTTCTCCACGCCTCGGGATGCATTTTCCAACGATGATACTGGAAGAAATCAGGTTTCATGAGGGTACATTCGAAAGGTGTATCGGCCATACTGCATAGAACCCTGTAACATTAAAATAAATAAAAATTAGGGTATTTTAAAGATAAAATATATTTTAATATTTAAATTTAAAGTGTCCAACCCCTATTTTTAAATTCATTGTTAAATAACTTATTATAATTTTCTTTTTACTTTATTTGCAAAAGATAAAAAACCACCACCAGATAATGACCAAATATGGCCCATTTGGAAAATTTTAAATCGCCTATGAAATACATAGGTACAACTGGGGGTACCAAGTAGAACCCACTTTATGTCAATGTAGTCAAGAACAAATAATGACCCACCTGCTCACGTGCGCCATCTTAGAAGTGGAATGCACGAGAGAAGATCTGGCTAAAGGAACATCAGCTGCTCTAAATTGGGCTATTTTCTGGAAAAATTACTAAATTGACAATTTTTGTATTAGTTTATTTTCAATATATTATGTATTTTTATCTCCCGCCACACCATAGATAAAAGAGGTAACGTTTTTGGTCCAAAAATTCGAAAGAGAGTTTTTAGTAAATAAGCACGAATTAAGGTACCTACAACACAATTTTTCCTTAAAATCTACTAAAATATGAGCCAAAACTTTGGTATTTAAAACTCGTATATAATTTGAAACATATTAGATTTTGACTTTGATAAACCGGAAGTGGTACTTTACATGAAGTTCTTAACAGATTTTTGAGGAAAAACATAATGAAATATAATCCAAAATTTGGTTTTACAGATTTTTCTATTTATTAGAACAACAAATTAGATCAACCGGAAGTGATACTTTACTTAAAGATCATTGCTATTTTAAACATGGAATTGGCGGAAGGTTTGTGGAGACGTTGGTCCCACCCCAATTTGGGTATGGTTAAGCCCTGCCACCACGACAAGGTCTCTCCACGTGGGCAGGGAACCCTGTCCAAACCTCCTGCGATTCAAAGGAGTTGAGGACAGAGCCACCCCGGCCTAAACCACGACTGGGGTGTCCTACAAAACCCTAACGATCTCATATCAACTATAAATAGAATCGCCCGCGCCTGAAACCCTAACAAAAATGATAATGAGATGAAATGAACCTATTTGTGGCTTGTTCACGGACGCGGCCTGCTGGGGCCAAGCGCGTTCCAACCACTAATATGCATACGCCGATAAACTATTGCTCATCGTCATATTCCATACAGTGTTTGGACCTACGACCGCGCCCTCCCCATTCCGCGAAAACCGACCCCGTGCAATCCATATAGGAGGGTAAGTTTTCTTGGACGAGGGTTGCTCACCTCACGATAAAAAACAACTTCATTGTGATTACCAAATTAGCTGCTGGTACTAATTTTAGTAATCTGCAACAAAGCTCTTTTTTACCATGTGTAAAGTCCACCGAACATTTTCATGCCCGCGAGAGACTTTCGGCGGAATTTGATGAGTATTCATTGCACAGTATTCAAAATACTGGCACGCCAAATACTCAGTGCCCTAGGAAAAAAGCATAACATACAAAATAAATATATTATATCATATTTATATTATATACGAGCATATATAATATAAGATAATATAATATAAACAATCCCAAAATCCCACCCCAAATAAATCATTTATAAATCGATTTTCGAGAACGAATTTATGGCAAAAATGAACCCTGCAAACCCCAAACTACAGTTTTTAAAAAAATATTCCCGACACAAAACAAAAAATAAAACCAATATTATCAAAATCTGTTCAAAATTTCCCGTTCCCGGTTCGCGACAAATTTCGAATATATTCGCGTCTTTAATTCGCCTTGAAGACTTGCTCCTTTCTCGATCCCTCGTTGTCCCCCGTTGTCCAGGTCCTGGGTTCCTGGCCTAATCGATCCGGACCTCATACCGGATTACACGAGCTAATAATAAATAGAAAAAACTAAAACAATCCGGACCTCATGCCGGCATGAAATCTACCATTTAAAAGTTAAAGTTAGGATGATGATGATTATATCCCACGGAGTCTAGAAGAACGATAATATCCAGGTCCAAAAGGATCCTGGCCTATACGATGTCAACGGAACGGAAACGATCCGGATCTCATGCCGGATATGCGGAAGTTAGCGACCCGAGCCTTATGCCGGGTTACGCGAGCAAATTCACCCGGGACGAAAGTTACAATTTAAGTTAGATTTTCAAGTTAAAGTTAGGATGACGACGCGCCCCCTTAAACTAAACTTAACTAGGCTGTACTGCAATGAACGTTTTTATTTAACTTATTAAACATTTCATTTTACTTTTAAGATTTGTATAAATGCAAAACATTTGTTTATTATAATGTTCTTTACCCCTAGTTGGGTGTGACATCTTTTCTCTTAAGACCCAGAAAATCTCATTTCAAATGAATGAAATAGATTCAAAATTTTTTTCAAAAATATATAAATATTGTAAATTATTATTATCTGAATAAAAATGTTGAAATACTATGTCTTTTATCAAATATTTATCAATACTAAATAAACCTCAATCACACAAAACATTCAGGGGATCATTCATAAATAAAAATTGGTTTTTATTTTCATATTATTCTTATTTTTTTTTTTATTTTTTTATGTTTTATCCATATATACGATCCACACTCACACATACCTTTCATTCTAAATTATTTCTTTATTCTCATTTATTAATAATTGAACATTCATTGCAATGTACAGCAACTTCCCAGCAAAATTGTAATAGGTACGACTTTAAAAATCCAAGTTTTCAAAAGCATTTAATATATATTTGTTAATAGATATTTATACACCAAGTGAACTAAGATAATGTTTATTCATGAGAAGAAAGCTTAACCCACAAGCCCGTAAGGGCGAGTTGGTTAATTTCTTCGACTGAATAAACATTCTTAACTCATGTAGTTTATGTAATATTTTATTCAATTTTGACAAAATAGTAATAACAACCATTACGAATTTAATTTTGAAAAAATAAAAATGCAATACGTTATTCTGAATTTGTAAAAATTAAAAATTATGTATCAGAAAATTGGGTCAAAAACTTAAACATTTCCTCTGTTTAGCAATTGTTGAGTGCGGGATTTGAACCCAAAACTATAATTGGCATACAATAACAGTAAAAAATATTGAAAAATCATTTGAAAGAATGAATTGAAATTATTGAAAATGAAACAATTTTTAATGAATTTTGCAGACAGGATTTTCCCAAATTATTGTTATAGAAATATATTCAAATAATTGTTTATTAATAATTAACTATTTATTAATATGAAAAAAAAACTGAGTACAAATATGGCGCCCTATCTTATAACTAACTTATCCTAAGCTAACCTTAATTAAAGCTAGTCTTACACTATAAAATTTCCCAGGCAATTTTATAGAGCAAGATTTCGCTTACCCAATCACTCACACACTGTCATTCCTTTATATGCCGCATTGTACTCAGTTTTAAGTTTATTTAAAGTTGAAATCAAAATATATTTAATACAAGTCTGTTTAATAGTAAATAATTATATCATTACTGCTTATAACCCATTGTTGGGTGCGTCATTTACTTTATTTTTTATTATTAATAGTTTGTATATTTAAATAACTAAATGGAAAAATCCGTGTCACAATCCATGAGACATATATTGTAAAGTTTTTTGGGCAAATAAATTTTGAAATTGTAAGTTTTAAATAATTTAAAAAATATATAACTATTTTAGATATTTTATGTATTATGTAACACTAGTACAAATACTGTATTTTAAAATATTAAATTTGAATTGTTGTACAATTCATTGTATTGTATTTATATCGTATTGTTATGCCTTATACCCTAAAATTACGGGTACAGCAACAATTGTTAGAATGAGAAACATGTCAAGTTAATTGACCTAAAATATTTTAAAAATTGATAAATTTTCAATTTGCTGGGAAGTTTATTTTCACATACCTTGTCTCAGGATAAACCTGGACATTTTACCAAACTACCATTACACAAATATGAGTATCCCCACGTTGTCCTTCTGGGCCCTGGGTTGGTCTAGGCGCACTTTGATTTAAAGAATTTAATAATTTATTTTAAGGGTAGAGGTAACTACCACAGATTTAAATACTATGAAATATAAATACAAAAAAATAGAAAGGAATGGTCGAGCACGGTCCAGCAAACCAGAAGAGTACAACCATCCTTTCACTATGAAAGACAAATTGTAAATGACTGTTTACTACTTTAGGAGGTATATCTTTTTAAAATAATTAGTTATCTAATACTTTGTTAATGACGTAACAACCGGCAAAAGGCCTGTGCTGCAGACAGAAATAAACAATTAAATCGTAATTTTTAATCGGAGATAAATTTACGTAATTAAAAATTAAAAAAATATTTTGAAAACTAAGGCCAAGAGATTTTTTTCATTATTTTTCCCGTAATCAGCATGCTTGAATTAAGAGAAAATGATACTTTAAATTTAAATACAGGGTGATCGAATTTTAAGTGGACTACTGAATTGTTTAAAGTTACCATTTTTTTCATTTTTGCTTACTCTTACTATACTAGCTACACACGGTTATTCAAAATTGGTAAACATATGTAGAAATGTCCAGAGAATCGAATGGCGCAACGCCCGTTAAAGTATCTTTTACCATTCATAAGTTATAGTCCGTCAAAGTCAAAAAATATTGTCAATTTTGCATTACAAATAATAATTTCTATTTTGAAAACTAAGGCCTAGAGATTTTTTTCATTATTTTTCCCGTAATCAGCATGCTTAAATTAAGAGAAAATGACACTTTAAATTTAAATACAGGGTGATCGAATTTTTAGTGGACTACTGAATTGTTTAAAGTTACCATTTTTTTCATTTTTGCTTACTCTTACTATACTAGCTACACACGGTTATTCAAAATTGGTAAACATATGTAGAAATGTCCAGAGAATCGAATGGCGCAACGCCCGTTAAAGTATCTTTTACCATTCATAAGTTATAGTCCGTCAAAGTCAAAAAATATTGTCAATTTAGCATTAAAAATAAAAATTTCTATTTCGAAAACTAAGGCCTAGAGATTTTTTTCATTATTTTTCCCGTAATCAGCATGCTTGAATTAAGAGAAAATGATACTTTAAATTTAAATACAGGGTGATCGAATTTTTAGTGGACTACTGAATTGTTTAAAGTTACCATTTTTTTCATTTTTGCTTACTCTTACTATACTAGCTACACACGGTTATTCAAAATTGGTAAACATATGTAGAAATGTCCAGAGAATCGAATGGCGCAACGCCCGTTAAAGTATCTTTTACCATTCATAAGTTATAGTCCGTCAAAGTCAAAAAATATTGTCAATTTTGCATTAAAAATAATAATTTCTATTTTGAAAACTAAGGCCTAGAGATTTTTTTCATTATTTTTCCCGTAATCAGCATGCTTGAATTAAGAGAAAATGATACTTTAAATTTAAATACAGGGTGATCGAATTTTTAGTGGACTACTGAATTGTTTAAAGTTACCATTTTTTTCATTTTTGCTTACTCTCACTATACTAGCTACACACGGTTATTCAAAATTGGTAAACATATGTAGAAATGTCCATAGAATCGAATGGCGCAACGCCCGTTAAAGTATCTTTTACCATTCATAAGTTATAGTCCGTCAAAGTCAAAAAATATTGTCAATTTTGCATTAAAAATAAAAATTTCTATTTCGAAAACTAAGGCCTAGAGATTTTTTTCATTATTTTTCCCGTAATCAGCATGCTTGAATTAAGAGAAAATGATACTTTAAATTTAAATACAGGGTGATCGAATTTTTAGTGGACTACTGAATTGTTTAAAGTTACCATTTTTTTCATTTTTGCTTACTCTTACTATACTAGCTACACACGGTTATTCAAAATTGGTAAACATATGTAGAAATGTCCAGAGAATCGAATGGCGCAACGCCCGTTAAAGTATCTTTTACCATTCATAAGTTATAGTCCGTCAAAGTCAAAAAATATTGTCAATTTTGCATTAAAAATAAAAATTTCTATTTCGAAAACTAAGGCCTAGAGATTTTTTTCATTATTTTTCCCATAATCAGCATGCTTAAATTAAGAGAAAATGATACTTAAAATTTAAATATAGGGTGATCGAATTTTTAGTGGACTACTGAATTGTTTAAAGTTACCATTTTTTTCATTTTTGCTTACTCTTACTATACTAGCTACACACGGTTATTCAAAATTGGTAAACATATGTAGAAATGTCCAGAGAATCGAATGGCGCAACGCCCGTTAAAGTATCTTTTACCATTCATAAGTTATAGTCCGTCAAAGTCAAAAAATATTGTCAATTTTGCATTAAAAATAAAAATTTCTATTTCAAAAACTAAGGCCTAGAGATTTTTTTCATTATTTTTCCCGTAATCAGCATGCTTAAATTAAGAGAAAATGACACTTTAAATTTAAATACAGGGTGATCGAATTTTTAGTGGACTACTGAATTGTTTAAAGTTACCATTTTTTTCATTTTTGCTTACTCTTACTATACTAGCTACACACGGTTATTCAAAATTGGTAAACATATGTAGAAATGTCCAGAGAATCGAATGGCGCAACGCCCGTTAAAGTATCTTTTACCATTCATAAGTTATAGTCCGTCAAAGTCAAAAAATATTGTCAATTTTGCATTAAAAATAAAAATTTCTATTTCAAAAACTAAGGCCTAGAGATTTTTTTCATTATTTTTCCCGTAATCAGCATGCTTGAATTAAGAGAAAATGATACTTTAAATTTAAATACAGGGTGATCGAATTTTTAGTGAACTACTGAATTGTTTAAAGTTACCATTTTTTTCATTTTTGCTTACTCTTACTATACTAGCTACACACGGTTATTCAAAATTGGTAAACATATGTAGAAATGTCCAGAGAATCGAATGGCGCAACGCCCGTTAAAGTATCTTTTACCATTCATAAGTTATAGTCCGTCAAAGTCAAAAAATATTGTCAATTTTGCATTAAAAATAATAATTTCTATTTTGAAAACTAAGGCCTAGAGATTTTTTTCATTATTTTTCCCGTAATCAGCATGCTTGAATTAAGAGAAAATGATACTTTAAATTTAAATACAGGGTGATCGAATTTTTAGTGGACTACTGAATTGTTTAAAGTTACCATTTTTTTCATTTTTGCTTACTCTCACTATACTAGCTACACACGGTTATTCAAAATTGGTAAACATATGTAGAAATGTCCATAGAATCGAATGGCGCAACGCCCGTTAAAGTATCTTTTACCATTCATAAGTTATAGTCCGTCAAAGTCAAAAAATATTGTCAATTTTGCATTAAAAATAAAAATTTCTATTTCGAAAACTAAGGCCTAGAGATTTTTTTCATTATTTTTCCCGTAATCAGCATGCTTGAATTAAGAGAAAATGATACTTTAAATTTAAATACAGGGTGATCGAATTTTTAGTGGACTACTGAATTGTTTAAAGTTACCATTTTTTTCATTTTTGCTTACTCTTACTATACTAGCTACACACGGTTATTCAAAATTGGTAAACATATGTAGAAATGTCCAGAGAATCGAATGGCGCAACGCCCGTTAAAGTATCTTTTACCATTCATAAGTTATAGTCCGTCAAAGTCAAAAAATATTGTCAATTTTGCATTAAAAATAAAAATTTCTATTTCGAAAACTAAGGCCTAGAGATTTTTTTCATTATTTTTCCCGTAATCAGCATGCTTAAATTAAGAGAAAATGATACTTAAAATTTAAATATAGGGTGATCGAATTTTTAGTGAACTACTGAATTATTTAAAGTTACCATTTTTTTCATTTTTGCTTACTCTTACTATACTAGCTACACACGGTTATTCAAAATTGGTAAACATATGTAGAAATGTCCAGAGAATCGAATGGCGCAACGCCCGTTAAAGTATCTTTTACCATTCATAAGTTATAGTCCGTCAAAGTCAAAAAATATTGTCAATTTTGCATTAAAAATAAAAATTTCTATTTCGAAAACTAAGGCCTAGAGATTTTTTTCATTATTTTTCCCGTAATCAGCATGCTTGAATTAAGAGAAAATGATACTTTAAATTTAAATACAGGGTGATCGAATTTTTAGTGGACTACTGAATTGTTTAAAGTTACCATTTTTTTCATTTTTGCTTACTCTTACTATACTAGCTACACACGGTTATTCAAAATTGGTAAACATATGTAGAAATGTCCAGAGAATCGAATGGCGCAACGCCCGTTAAAGTATCTTTTACCATTCATAAGTTATAGTCCGTCAAAGTCAAAAAATATTGTCAATTTTGCATTAAAAATAATAATTTCTATTTTGAAAACTAAGGCCTAGAGATTTTTTTCATTATTTTTCCCGTAATCAGCATGCTTAAATTAAGAGAAAATGACACTTTAAATTTAAATACAGGGTGATCGAATTTTTAGTGGACTACTGAATTGTTTAAAGTTACCATTTTTTTCATTTTTGCTTACTCTTACTATACTAGCTACACACGGTTATTCAAAATTAGTAAACATATGTAGAAATGTCCAGAGAATCGAATGGCGCAACGCCCGTTAAAGTATCTTTTACCATTCATAAGTTATAGTCCGTCAAAGTCAAAAAATATTGTCAATTTTGCATTAAAAATAAAAATTTCTATTTCAAAAACTAAGGCCTAAAGATTTTTTTCATTATTTTTCCCGTAATCAGCATGCTTGAATTAAGAGAAAATGATACTTTAAATTTAAATACAGGGTGATCGAATTTTTAGTGGACTACTGAATTGTTTAAAGTTACCATTTTTTTCATTTTTGCTTACTCTTACTATACTAGCTACACACGGTTATTCAAAATTGGTAAACATATGTAGAAATGTCCAGAGAATCGAATGGCGCAACGCCCGTTAAAGTATCTTTTACCATTCATAAGTTATAGTCCGTCAAAGTCAAAAAATATTGTCAATTTTGCATTAAAAATAATAATTTCTATTTTGAAAACTAAGGCCTAGAGATTTTTTTCATTATTTTTCCCGTAATCAGCATGCTTGAATTAAGAGAAAATGATACTTTAAATTTAAATACAGGGTGATCGAATTTTTAGTGGACTACTGAATTGTTTAAAGTTACCATTTTTTTCATTTTTGCTTACTCTTACTATACTAGCTACACACGGTTATTCAAAATTGGTAAACATATGTAGAAATGTCCAGAGAATCGAATGGCGCAACGCCCGTTAAAGTATCTTTTACCATTCATAAGTTATAGTCCGTCAAAGTCAAAAAATATTGTCAATTTTGCATTAAAAATAAAAATTTCTATTTCGAAAACTAAGGCCTAGAGATTTTTTTCATTATTTTTCCCGTAATCAGCATGCTTGAATTAAGAGAAAATGATACTTTAAATTTAAATACAGGGTGATCGAATTTTTAGTGGACTACTGAATTGTTTAAAGTTACCATTTTTTTCATTTTTGCTTACTCTCACTATACTAGCTACACACGGTTATTCAAAATTGGTAAACATATGTAGAAATGTCCATAGAATCGAATGGCGCAACGCCCGTTAAAGTATCTTTTACCATTCATAAGTTATAGTCCGTCAAAGTCAAAAAATATTGTCAATTTTGCATTAAAAATAAAAATTTCTATTTCGAAAACTAAGGCCTAGAGATTTTTTTCATTATTTTTCCCGTAATCAGCATGCTTAAATTAAGAGAAAATGATACTTAAAATTTAAATATAGGGTGATCGAATTTTTAGTGAACTACTGAATTATTTAAAGTTACCATTTTTTTCATTTTTGCTTACTCTTACTATACTAGCTACACACGGTTATTCAAAATTGGTAAACATATGTAGAAATGTCCAGAGAATCGAATGGCGCAACGCCCGTTAAAGTATCTTTTACCATTCATAAGTTATAGTCCGTCAAAGTCAAAAAATATTGTCAATTTTGCATTAAAAATAAAAATTTCTATTTCGAAAACTAAGGCCTAGAGATTTTTTTCATTATTTTTCCCGTAATCAGCATGCTTGAATTAAGAGAAAATGATACTTTAAATTTAAATACAGGGTGATCGAATTTTTAGTGGACTACTGAATTGTTTAAAGTTACCATTTTTTTCATTTTTGCTTACTCTTACTATACTAGCTACACACGGTTATTCAAAATTGGTAAACATATGTAGAAATGTCCAGAGAATCGAATGGCGCAACGCCCGTTAAAGTATCTTTTACCATTCATAAGTTATAGTCCGTCAAAGTCAAAAAATATTGTCAATTTTGCATTAAAAATAATAATTTCTATTTTGAAAACTAAGGCCTAGAGATTTTTTTCATTATTTTTCCCGTAATCAGCATGCTTAAATTAAGAGAAAATGACACTTTAAATTTAAATACAGGGTGATCGAATTTTTAGTGGACTACTGAATTGTTTAAAGTTACCATTTTTTTCATTTTTGCTTACTCTTACTATACTAGCTACACACGGTTATTCAAAATTAGTAAACATATGTAGAAATGTCCAGAGAATCGAATGGCGCAACGCCCGTTAAAGTATCTTTTACCATTCATAAGTTATAGTCCGTCAAAGTCAAAAAATATTGTCAATTTTGCATTAAAAATAAAAATTTCTATTTCAAAAACTAAGGCCTAAAGATTTTTTTCATTATTTTTCCCGTAATCAGCATGCTTGAATTAAGAGAAAATGATACTTTAAATTTAAATACAGGGTGATCGAATTTTTAGTGGACTACTGAATTGTTTAAAGTTACCATTTTTTTCATTTTTGCTTACTCTTACTATACTAGCTACACACGGTTATTCAAAATTGGTAAACATATGTAGAAATGTCCAGAGAATCGAATGGCGCAACGCCCGTTAAAGTATCTTTTACCATTCATAAGTTATAGTCCGTCAAAGTCAAAAAATATTGTCAATTTTGCATTAAAAATAATAATTTCTATTTTGAAAACTAAGGCCTAGAGATTTTTTTCATTATTTTTCCCGTAATCAGCATGCTTGAATTAAGAGAAAATGATACTTTAAATTTAAATACAGGGTGATCGAATTTTTAGTGGACTACTGAATTGTTTAAAGTTACCATTTTTTTCATTTTTGCTTACTCTTACTATACTAGCTACACACGGTTATTCAAAATTGGTAAACATATGTAGAAATGTCCAGAGAATCGAATGGCGCAACGCCCGTTAAAGTATCTTTTACCATTCATAAGTTATAGTCCGTCAAAGTCAAAAAATATTGTCAATTTTGCATTAAAAATAAAAATTTCTATTTCGAAAACTAAGGCCTAGAGATTTTTTTCATTATTTTTCCCGTAATCAGCATGCTTGAATTAAGAGAAAATGATACTTTAAATTTAAATACAGGGTGATCGAATTTTTAGTGGACTACTGAATTGTTTAAAGTTACCATTTTTTTCATTTTTGCTTACTCTCACTATACTAGCTACACACGGTTATTCAAAATTGGTAAACATATGTAGAAATGTCCATAGAATCGAATGGCGCAACGCCCGTTAAAGTATCTTTTACCATTCATAAGTTATAGTCCGTCAAAGTCAAAAAATATTGTCAATTTTGCATTAAAAATAAAAATTTCTATTTCGAAAACTAAGGCCTAGAGATTTTTTTCATTATTTTTCCCGTAATCAGCATGCTTGAATTAAGAGAAAATGATACTTTAAATTTAAATACAGGGTGATCGAATTTTTAGTGGACTACTGAATTGTTTAAAGTTACCATTTTTTTCATTTTTGCTTACTCTTACTATACTAGCTACACACGGTTATTCAAAATTGGTAAACATATGTAGAAATGTCCAGAGAATCGAATGGCGCAACGCCCGTTAAAGTATCTTTTACCATTCATAAGTTATAGTCCGTCAAAGTCAAAAAATATTGTCAATTTTGCATTAAAAATAAAAATTTCTATTTCGAAAACTAAGGCCTAGAGATTTTTTTCATTATTTTTCCCGTAATCAGCATGCTTAAATTAAGAGAAAATGATACTTAAAATTTAAATATAGGGTGATCGAATTTTTAGTGAACTACTGAATTATTTAAAGTTACCATTTTTTTCATTTTTGCTTACTCTTACTATACTAGCTACACACGGTTATTCAAAATTGGTAAACATATGTAGAAATGTCCAGAGAATCGAATGGCGCAACGCCCGTTAAAGTATCTTTTACCATTCATAAGTTATAGTCCGTCAAAGTCAAAAAATATTGTCAATTTTGCATTAAAAATAAAAATTTCTATTTCGAAAACTAAGGCCTAGAGATTTTTTTCATTATTTTTCCCGTAATCAGCATGCTTGAATTAAGAGAAAATGATACTTTAAATTTAAATACAGGGTGATCGAATTTTTAGTGGACTACTGAATTGTTTAAAGTTACCATTTTTTTCATTTTTGCTTACTCTTACTATACTAGCTACACACGGTTATTCAAAATTGGTAAACATATGTAGAAATGTCCAGAGAATCGAATGGCGCAACGCCCGTTAAAGTATCTTTTACCATTCATAAGTTATAGTCCGTCAAAGTCAAAAAATATTGTCAATTTTGCATTAAAAATAATAATTTCTATTTTGAAAACTAAGGCCTAGAGATTTTTTTCATTATTTTTCCCGTAATCAGCATGCTTAAATTAAGAGAAAATGACACTTTAAATTTAAATACAGGGTGATCGAATTTTTAGTGGACTACTGAATTGTTTAAAGTTACCATTTTTTTCATTTTTGCTTACTCTTACTATACTAGCTACACACGGTTATTCAAAATTAGTAAACATATGTAGAAATGTCCAGAGAATCGAATGGCGCAACGCCCGTTAAAGTATCTTTTACCATTCATAAGTTATAGTCCGTCAAAGTCAAAAAATATTGTCAATTTTGCATTAAAAATAAAAATTTCTATTTCAAAAACTAAGGCCTAAAGATTTTTTTCATTATTTTTCCCGTAATCAGCATGCTTGAATTAAGAGAAAATGATACTTTAAATTTAAATACAGGGTGATCGAATTTTTAGTGGACTACTGAATTGTTTAAAGTTACCATTTTTTTCATTTTTGCTTACTCTTACTATACTAGCTACACACGGTTATTCAAAATTGGTAAACATATGTAGAAATGTCCAGAGAATCGAATGGCGCAACGCCCGTTAAAGTATCTTTTACCATTCATAAGTTATAGTCCGTCAAAGTCAAAAAATATTGTCAATTTTGCATTAAAAATAATAATTTCTATTTTGAAAACTAAGGCCTAGAGATTTTTTTCATTATTTTTCCCGTAATCAGCATGCTTGAATTAAGAGAAAATGATACTTTAAATTTAAATACAGGGTGATCGAATTTTTAGTGGACTACTGAATTGTTTAAAGTTACCATTTTTTTCATTTTTGCTTACTCTTACTATACTAGCTACACACGGTTATTCAAAATTGGTAAACATATGTAGAAATGTCCAGAGAATCGAATGGCGCAACGCCCGTTAAAGTATCTTTTACCATTCATAAGTTATAGTCCGTCAAAGTCAAAAAATATTGTCAATTTTGCATTAAAAATAAAAATTTCTATTTCGAAAACTAAGGCCTAGAGATTTTTTTCATTATTTTTCCCGTAATCAGCATGCTTTAATTAAGAGAAAATGATACTTTAAATTTAAATACAGGGTGATCGAATTTTTAGTGGACTACTGAATTGTTTAAAGTTACCATTTTTTTCATTTTTGCTTACTCTCACTATACTAGCTACACACGGTTATTCAAAATTGGTAAACATATGTAGAAATGTCCAGAGAATCGAATGGCGCAACGCCCGTTAACGTATCTTTTACCATTCATAAGTTATAGTCCGTCAAAGTCAAAAAATATTGTCAATTTTGCATTAAAAATAAAAATTTCTATTTTAAAAACTAAGGCCTAGAGATTTTTTTCATTATTTTTCCCGTAATCAGCATGCTTAAATTAAGAGAAAATGATACTTAAAATTTAAATATAGGGTGATCGAATTTTTAGTGAACTACTGAATTATTTAAAGTTACCATTTTTTTCATTTTTGCTTACTCTCACTATACTAGCTACACACGGTTATTGAAAATTGGTAAACATATGTAGAAATGTCCAAAGAATCGAATGGCGCAACGCCCGTTAAAGTATCTTTTACCATTCATAAGTTATAGTCCGTCAAAGTCAAAAAATATTGTCAATTTTGCATTAAAAATAAAAATTTCTATTTCGAAAACTAAGGCCTAGAGATTTTTTTCATTATTTTTCCCGTAATCAGCATGCTTGAATTAAGAGAAAATGATACTTTAAATTTAAATACAGGGTGATCGAATTTTTAGTGGACTACTGAATTGTTTAAAGTTACCATTTTTTTCATTTTTGCTTACTCTTACTATACTAGCTACACACGGTTATTTAAAATTGGTAACCTAATGTAGAAAAGTCCATAGAATCGAATGGCGCAACGCGCGTTACTGTATCTTTTACCATTCATTAGTTATAGCCCGTCAAAGTCAAAAAATGTTGTCAATTTTGCTTTAAAAATAAAAATTTCTATTTTAGAAACTAAGGCCTAGAGATTTTTTTCATTATTTTTCCCGTAATCAGCATGCTTGAATTAAGAGAAAATGATACTTTAAATTTAAATACAGGGTGATCGAATTTTTAGTGGACTACTGAATTGTTTAAAGTTAGCATTTAAACACCATCCCACAGGAAAACGCTGAACTATTGAATATTGGCTGCGGTCCACTATTCACTGTTAAGAGCATAAAAGTGGTGTACTAATTTCTTAATTTAGTATATAGAGCGCAACATACGAACAGTAGTGTTTATGCAGAAAATGATGTATTTAAATATGTTTCAGCTATCCTGAAATTCTGAAACTAACTTTTTCTTTTGAAAACGTCCCTCCTGAATTCAAATATGAACACGACGAGTCCCTATTTCTTCTAGTTTTCGAAACCTTCTTTTTTTTATTAGAAAGAAAATAAATCTACTTTTGATGTCCAGAAATTCTGTAACAAAAATGTCGTTAATATTTGTCTTCAACTATTTGTGAAGGTGAGGAAATCCTGAAAGAGAAAATGTACATTATTTTTTTGAAGTTTATTTGAAATTTTCGACGTTTTCGACGCAGTTTAAGTTATATTTTACCGCAATTAGATAATTTATTATTAATTATTATTGTTTTTATACATCCTACCTAACATTTTAGCTAAGAAATACACATAAATACATACATATGAAAAACATAAATAAATAAATAAATGATGATGTGGGCCTCCTGATAAAACTGAAAAGTAAACATACATATACATATTAAAATGAGGGAACCTAACAATGTGTACTCAACGACGGTGTTGAGTTGTGTAAAGTGTGTACGTCCCTAGGGTCTTCCTTGCCATTGAAATGGCTAGGTTCGCACCACCGCGAGTGTGGCAGACCAGGCCCCGGAACTTGGGTGCTTATCGTGCAATGAAGCCGAAGCATTCTGAGTAAGCACCCAAGCCCGGTTAACGCTCTTTCAAGCCCACAACTTTAGTTGCAGCGAGAAAGGAAAGGGGCCGAATACCGCTAGACGCCCAACCGCCTAACGGCCCGGCACCTGAAAGGGAAAAGTTAGCTCAGGAGGCCCCGTTGAAACTGCTCACGCCCTAACCATAATATACATATACATAACACACATGCATAAATATATAATATACGTACATAAATACATAAGAAATCAACAATATATACGGACGAAATCGCGGCGACGAACGGAAAAATTATTCAAAAGCTAACGCGAATACTAAAAACGAATTTTCTTCATATATCTATTAACTTTAATAGATATATTATTCTGTGTATGTGTGTGTATGTGTTTTTGCAAAATTAATACAAAAACAAGTGCGTGTAACTACAATTTAATAAGTTAAAACTATAAACTAATATTTTAAAATGCACGCAAACTTATTGAAACTATTTAAAACTGTAAATAAACTATGTAATTGTAATCATTTAAGACTGCAAACTAATACTTTAAAATGCAAGTAAACTAATTATACTAAGTTTAAACTACAACTTAAAAATTTAACCGCAAGTAAACTAATGATATACCAATTTAAAACTGTAAACTTAAACTAACTCTAACTATAATTTAGTGTATCTGTTTGAATGGCACAAGAGTGCCTCCTGTAGTGCACTCTCCATGCAGGCGATGAGTGCCCGTGAGGCGTCGAAAATGCATGCATTTATATCTACTTCAAAAACTGGGAATCAGTACAGGGGGTTACTCAGTCCGGCGGCCCATAGTGTAGGTACAGGCGTCCTTCCCAGAGGCCCCACTGCCCTATCCCAGAGGGGAGCAGCGAAAAGAACGACCAAGTTTGCCCAATGGGTCCCAGTCGTTCTTGGGAAATTGATTTTAATCTAACAGGGGCATACTAGAAAGAGCTGCTTGGATAGTAAAGAGGAAAACTGAAAAAAAAACAAAAGCATGCAGGGAAAGGTGGTTCTTCTTTCTTCAACTGATGTTTTCTTTACCTGAAATCGCGAAAAATCTATTGTTTTTACGATCTACAGCCGGTGCTATAGATCATTGATAAATGTAGTTTCGTTTCTAAATGAAGTGTCCATTCTTTAATTATTTACTACAAAATTAATAAAATTATTGAATCAAAATTAAATAAATTTAAATATTAAAATATGTTTAAATAAATTATACAATGAGGTCCTCCACTATTTTTTATTTTTTAATAAATAGTTCACGTCTTGATTGCCACTGGCAGCTACGTCATTCAACATATCTTTAATAATGTAAATGATGGGGTAGACACTTCAAATAAAAACTACGCTACCCTGTCCTTAAATATCGCGGAAACCGATCCGAACCCGAAAAAGTATCGACGAAACTTTAATTATATTTTATCCTTACTTTAAAATGCAAATGAATTTAATTTGAATCTAATATTAGCAAAAATTAATCGCGACTTTAATAACTAAAATAATTTTAACTATTTGCTGCCTTCTGGTGGTTGTATATTGGCCTTAAAGTTGTTAAAGCCTTAGACAAAACTTTAGAAAAGCCCTGTTGTAGAATCAAAGGCTTAAACCAGCCTTTACACCCCTTGAAAACTTCACTGGAACCCTGTATTGTAAACTGTACATGGTTAAATATTAATTTAAACAAATACAATTTTTTGGGGAAGAAACCTATCACTGAACGAACGGATATTCAATTAAACTAATTCAAAAATGAAAAAAGCTAATTATTTCTATAAGTTTCGCCGATTTATTTACGATATTGTAACGAGTAACGACGCCCGATGTTAATAACATTAATAGACATTCACAATGTGCCTCGGAAAAGAAATAAAGAAGAAAATATGATTATTTGAATTAAATTCAACAACATAAACCATATTTTCAGGAGAAAAATGAATTTACTTTTGTGTTAAGCTGAAAAAAATAGCAAAAAAGCGACAGTGAAGAGAGGCACATATTATAGCGACTTACATTGATGAATACAGCTCAGCTACCAGCAAACAGCGACCCCCAAAACAGCTCTGGTACGCCACTGGAACAAAGAAAACAATATTTTAAAATTGAAATATTTCAATAATAGAACATGTTATCAGCAAAAATAACTATTAAAATAGTTAAACTATTGTTTAAACTTACCATTGTTGCTAATTTGCAACAATATACAACAATATTTCACTATTAAAATAATATTTTTACAATATAAAGAAATAAAACCGGACGAACTTTTCCACAGTTTGCTACCATGCAACAATCTACGGAGCGTACAAGTTTGAGACGGTTTTTAACAAACTAAATCTTGGGTTTTATATGGAAAATCACTATTAAATAGCAATATATGTATTTAAACGTAAAATATAGACATTTTTGTATGTTTTACGTATAAAATTTGCCATTTTGTGATCGAAATTATGCTTGAGAAATAAATACAAACACATTTATATGATATTCTAATCACCTTAAAATGTAAGAAATCATGAGAAATACAAATTAAATTACAAGAATTACTACGAAAGGAATGTTTTTCATAGTTTGAAATACATTTAGAATTATTTAAATATAAATAAACAACTAATACATACTTGCATTTGCTGCTTCGACGATTCCCAAAGACGGCACACATAGTTCATTATTTTCACTCATTTAAATTGCGATTCCCGTAAAAATTATTATTAGAAACGTTATATTAACACTTTATCTTTGATTTTCACATAAATTTTCTATTGTTCTTGCAATATTTCCGCACATTTTAATATTTTAAAACACCGAACGCGACTTCGCGGAGTAACGTTGTTCAACTGTCAGCGTAGACTGAACATCGGATTGTCTCAGGGTTGCCACCAAACTGTAAAGAAAATACACTGAATTAGTAAAAATATTATTGAAATATATTAATTTAAATTGTAAAATATTAATATTTAAGTATATATAACAGTATATCATGTATTTGTAATAAAATAAATAATTTTTTATACTTACTTTGTTGTCTGGTTTGTATTTATTTGCAACCTCTAACCAAATATAACCAAGTCTCAGCAGAAGTTTTCAAGTGCTGTAAATCATGAATTATTAGATTCTTACAGTGTTATTCAGCTGTAAAATTGTTAAAAATATATAAAATGAAAATAAACGAAAATAATTTGGGCGCATTTACTGCATTGGCGACTCCTGTGGTCGAAGAAGTTTAGGGTTCGTTTTAAAAAAAAATCTTCTTTTTTATTTTGAAAAACGGGCCGAGAAAGAACTATTGAGTGTTATAATAGTCAAAGGATATGCCATTGATGAATTTACACAAGTTTCACAACAAATATCATAAGATTTATATGCGAAATGATTGTTGTAACACTAGCGGAAAATGATGAACAATACAGCTTTAAAATCGAGCTTCAGGGCCCCAATAATCGATGTTATATACTATCCTACAAATAAATATTTTGACAAATAATAAAACATACATGTACAAAGCAGATTGGTACACCCAGAAATGGGTAAAATGATGCCGGGATGACATTTATTTAAATAGCACATGACCCACTTAACATATGTTTAATGCGGGTTGCTTACGGCGAACTACGCAGCGCGGACAGAAACCGTTTTGCAATTTAGCAGGGACCCACACCCCAAATTGGGGTATGGTGTCGCTAGTAGTTCACCGACCCTTTTCAACCCTGAAGGGGTTAGGGTGGTTTAGGATAAGGAAATAAAAACATACATAATTAACAATGCTTTATTTATTTTACAATATATTTATTTCTTCTTGTTATTCTTCTTTCCTGTGAACATAAGAAAACATAAAACATATAAAACATTGAAATGATTAAAAGATTTGTGGAGTCGTTGGTCCCACCCCTAATTTAAGGGATGGTTAAGCTCTGCCACCGCGTCAAGGTCCCTCCACTTAGGCAGAGGGGTCGGCCGACCAGGAAGGAAAGGAAAATGATTAATACAACATACAGCACACACCATTCAGTCTGAGGGCCCTCACACACAACATTCATACACTGCCGCTGGACCCCGTCGCTCTGGAACCCGGGACATGACGCTGAAGCCCTGAAAAAACACTAATAAGTCAGTAACAATGTCAACAACAATTTAAACTTATTCTACATCATCATCAAAAGACTTTAATAAACGTTAATCATTGCTCAAAGAATTTAAACATCGGAGAATATGATTTTGGAAGAATTAAGGCCCTATTTTTAACCACTTTTTTGATGGTTTCATATAATTTCAACACAGTAGAGTTCAAATTTGAAATAATTAAAGCCCTATTTTTAATTGTGTACGAGTGATAAGTTGCTAAACTTTGTAAAATTATTGAGAAAAAATTCAAGTATTTGAACCCGGATTTAATGCAATTTTAATTGTGTTTTAACCACTTTTTTAATGTTTACATATAACTTCATTCCTACAGAGTTCAAATTTGAAACAAATAAGGCCCTAATTTCAACTGTGTGCGAGTAATATGTTGTTAAACTTTGTCAATTTTTTGGCAAAAAATACAAGTTTTTAAACCCGGATTAAATACAATTTTAATTGCGTTTTAACCACTTTTTTAATGATTACTTATAATTTCAACACTGTAAAGTTCAAATTTGAAACAATTAAAGCCCTATTTTTAACCGTGTACGAATGATGTCACTAAACTTTGTAAAATTATTGAGAAAAAATTCAAGTCTTTGAACCCGGATTTAATGCAATTTTAATTGCGTTTTAACCACTTTTTTAATGGTTACATATAATTTCATTCCTACAGAGTTCAAATTTGAAATAAATAAGGCCCTACTGTCAACTGTGTACGAGTGGTAAGTCGCTAAACGTTGTAAAATTATTGAGAAAAAATATCAAGTCTTTGAACCCGGATTTAATGCATTTTTAATTACGTTTTAACCACTTTTTTAATTGTTGCATATAATTTCAACTCTGTAAATTCAAATTTGAAACAATTAAGGCCCTATTTGTAACTGTGCAAGAGTGGTACGCAGTTAAACTTTGTCAATTTTTTGGGAAAAAATTACAAGTTTTTAAACCCGGATTTAATGTATTTTTAATCGCGTTTCAACCATTTTTTTAATTGTTGCATATAATTTCAACTCTGTAGAGTTCAAATTTGAAACAATTAAGGCCCTATTTTCAACTGTGTACGAGTGGTAAGTCGCTAAACTTTGTAAAATTATTGAGAAAAAGTAAGTTTTTCAACTCGAATTTAATGCATTTTTAAACTCGTATTTACCAGTTTTTTGATGGTTACATATAATTTCAATTGTGTAGAAATCAAATATAAGACAATTAAGGCCCTATTTTTAACGGTGTGTGAGTGGTTAAGCTGTTAACTTTATAATTTTTTGCCAAATTTTTTTAACAAATTAATAACAATGTGAATAACAATTGTAATGATGATTAAAGTCTGTAGATGATAAAAGACTTTAATAAACTTTTTTGACTACAGAAAATTATTCTCACCGCTGATGATTCGGGGTTGGATTGACTGGATCTGAAGGCTCTTTTGGCTGTTGTTTTGGGGTCGTGTTGCCTGGAACTTGAGGCCTTTTTGACTGCAGGCACCTCCAGATTCGATCTCGCACCTGAAAAACCTGCACAAAACATTTATTAGTATAAAATCAAATGTTTCTATTTTGATTTTAATTTGGAACGCTATTTACCTGGCCGTGCCAGATTGTCGGCCATTTTGTTGTGCGTCGTCATGTCCCGTTCTTCGATCCACTTTCGCCCGCTGTCCAGGGGTTCGTCTGCTTCGCGACCACCAGTCCTATTTCGACCGCTTGGGGCCCTACTTGACTGTAACTGCCGTGGAGCGATGGTCGCGCACCAAGCACCCCCCTGATTTTTGCAGATTTACAATCTCTCGCTTACGTACACGGTACTCTGCGTTATCGCCGCCCCCGGATCCACCCAACTGCAGCCACCTGGCCAGGGTTTTTATAATAAGAACTGCAGTTGGGCTTCGCTCAATAATAATAGTTAACCTTTCGCCCCAAACCACAAAGCTACTAGTATATATTTACAGCTACAGACTTTCGCTTTACGGGCGAGCCTATATGTAGCAGGTATACACTTTCGCTAAGTTTATTGTGACGAATATGAGCGGGCGTCCTTTCCTACAATATAAACGATAACGTTTTCCACGTGCTGGGGAGAAATACTGCTTCTATTCAGGAATATCCTGCTTTTACTCAAGGAATACCTGGTGCTCTACTGCTGGGCTCAGCTGTAGGGGTTGGATTCCATCCCTCGTAGGTGGATCTGGGTCGGAATACCATGCACACCTCATACACAGAGCGTGCGATACGTACAAAGGCTGGAAAGGAAGTGATCGAGAAACAGATCGCACGCCTATAGTTTTAATGGAACGGACAGGTTTTGTTCCGTTACCAAGCTTGTTGATTGAAGTTAATTACTGTATTTTTATGCAATAATTATAAAAATATAAAATAAAATACTTTGTACGATACAATAAATGTTAAAAATATACATATACTTTTTTTTAAATATTATGAGGTCAATGTCACTTGTGCCCCAGGAATAATAATATATATTATACAATCTTTAAAAACCATATATTTTAATTGTTTATTGCAACAATAAAGGCTTTGTACTTACCATAAACTTTTACATTGTTGTAGAATTTGTACAACATTTTCTTCACACATACGGTTAAAATAGACACCTGACAATATGATAATCGGATTCCTCATACATTTTTGACTATGTTTACCAATTTTTATCAAAATCTATTCAGTAGTTTTTGAATAATTAAAAAAAAAATGTAAATATGTAACCAAAAATGTTAACAAAAAATTTTCAAGTCGCCATTTTTTACTTTCTTGAAATTTAATTCTGAACCATTCAACAGTTAACAATAAAAAGTGGTACATATGCTCAGAAAAGTCTGAGGAATCCAAATTTTCAAGAATTAACTCTCTACTTCATTTAGTTTCTGAGATACAGAGCCCTAAACTTATACCTAATTCCAAAACTGGTTTGCTAAAAATCATTACTTAAAAATAAGTACTTATGAATAACTTTGAGGCAGTTTTAAACACTTTTCAGTCCCTTAGGAACAATTTAGAATATTTTCAGACATTTTTAAATGATTTTACGTCAGTTAAGAACAATTTAAAACATTTTTAACTTGTTAAAATTTCGTTTCTTACCTGTGCATTTTGTATACTCTTCTCGCTAAATTTTCTAAGATGAAAAAACATTATTTAAAACCTATTCTACAGGGTTTAAAATGTAAATAACAACATTTGCACCCCTTACAATTACTTAAAACAAGATATATTTAATAATTTCTAAGATGAAAGACAGCAATAAATGATTTGTAAATAAAAATAAATAATTTTGCGGGGAAAAAAGTGTGACCATCATAAAGTTTTCAATTGTTTGTTTACATTGTTGCTCTTGCTATCAACAGTGGCAATTTTTTTCAAATAAAAAGTAATTTAATTTATTATTAACTTTAATAATGAGTGTTCAAGAAGAAACTAATTCAGAAAATGATTCCCAACAAATATTTTCATTAATAACTGAAGAACAGAGTGAAGAAATTGATCGTGTTATTTCTAACCTAACAGAAAGTTTACGCGCGCAATATATTTCTGATACATTTGAAGATGAAATTAATAACCTGAAGAAACGACAAGAATTAATAATAGTGAAGATTCAAAATATTGTGTTTAATTTGTTAAAAGATATTGCTGAAAATAAACCAGTTGCTATTTCATTATATAAAAATTCTTGGGAAAATTGTACGTTCGGACAACAGTAAGTTATAAACTTTTTACATGTATATTGAATGAGATTTAAATTAATTCCTTCTTAACTTTTTATGCCAGAATTAATAAAAAATCAAATGAAAACTGCTCCACTACCGAAATTAAACTTTGTGATAAACAAAGTTTATTTAAGTTTTCTTCAATGTGTTTTATGATAGGAAAAATTTTCACATTATTAAAAACTGGAGAAGTGTCTAATAAACGGTAAAAATATCTATTTACATTATTTGAAATCATTACAAAAATGTATTTATACAGGGAATTATATTATCGAAACACCAATATTTTCAAATCTCAAGATACTCTCGACAATATTTTAAACGAATTGTCTCGATTGTTAGAAGTGCCTATTTTCGATTTGAATGTCTATTCTACTAGTAAAGGCATAATTTATGGTAAAATTATATTAAAAACACCTTTGGAAGAGACTGATTGTTCAACACTACAAGGTAATTAATAATTTCATTGTTGTAATCAAGTACTAATAATAATAATAATTTGTAGGAACTTTAATTCCAAATGATATTACCAATTTAATCGAAATAAAAACGGAAGCAAAGTTTGTATTGTTGATTGAAAAAGACACAATATTTCAAAGACTTTTGGAAGATAATGCGATGAAAATTCTGCCAAACTGCATATTTATAACGGTCAGTTTATTTGTTAAACTATTTTGAATTGATTTTTGTGAAATAAATATTGTAGGGTAAAGGGTTTCCAGATATAAATACGAGAATATTGTTGAAAAAAATGTGGGACTTTTTGGCAATACCAATTCTTGCTTTAGTCGACCCAGATCCGTGGGGAATTGAAATTATGAGCATTTATCGGTTCGGATCATTGGTGAGTTTTACATTTCATTTTAAACCGAATATTATTACTTGAAATACTTGAATACAGTTGTCAGCACGTGTTGAATCCTCCTACACAATTCTTGAAATTCTTTATGAATTCCAGTGCAGACGCCTTCTTTAAGGGGCTTGATTTTATTGTGCCCCCAAATGTGCATTTAGTTTATACATAACAAAAAATCTACACCGACGTGCATGGATCTCGTCGTGATTGAAAAATCAATAAAACAACAATTTAATTTCAACAGAAAACAATAAGTAAAATTGTACTTTTAAAGAAATATTATTACTTAATAGTGAGAACTGAGATTATTTACGATAATTTAAATTATATATAATATTATAATAATTCGAAGTTAGGTCATGCAAAAAAAAAAAATAATTGTACCTTTTTCTGTTTAAATCGAAAAAGAATAATCTAATTCATCGATCAGTATGATTAAATTATTTTTTATTTATATTTTTTGTTGTATAAAATCGTTTTAAAGTATGATATTTTTAAAAAGTTGCAAAAACCAGCCATGTTTTGTCGTCACAACGTTCCGAACCAAGTTCAGACTCATTTCATACAGACATTTTATATAGACACATAATTTCTATAAGAAAAATATATATAAACTATAAATTGAGGATTACATATCTGAATATGCTATAATATATTAATATAATATCGTTCTATTTATTTTTATAAATATAATTTTCATTTGGCGTGAAATTATCTACGTTACATCAGATGTTTCTTTCACTTTTGAATCTTTGAATTAGACGGTACAAGGTTATAAACGCATGTGAGACATTGAATATATTGCAGAATATTATTTTATTCTTTATTTTGGCACGAAACAACGTTCCATCGACATGTTTACTTTCATAAATTTTAAGTTATCTTTAAATGTCACTTTGACGTTTAAGACAATGTGAAAATCAAAATGGTCGTGCCTGTCACTCTGTGACGTCATTGGACAAGGGACGAAGCGGGGGTCTAGCAGCCTCATTTTAAAGAATGTCATTTTCAATTACAATTTTTTCATGATTAAAGATCGATTTGAGGAAAAATAAAAAATACGGGTCTATTATATTTCACTACTCTATCGATTAAAATTATAAAAAAAAGTCGTGCATGACCTCATTTTCAGGATAATCTTGATAAAAAATACACTGAAATCTACCGTTTTCGATACTGAAAGTTCCAATAATCGTTTTTATTTTTTTTTTCTTTCTCTTGTCTCAGCGAATGGAGTATAGGAAACTATCATTTTTTTTCATTTTAGAATATGAGCCATTCTAGTCTACGTCTGGCAGTCCCTTCCATTCGTTGGTTAGGAATTTTTCCTAGTGAAGCAAGCACTTTAACTGAAGGAGCTACAGAGTTATCGTTACGCGATTCTCGTCGCTTGCTTCAACTTTTACAAAGACCTTATAATTTACCTGAACAATTTGCTAGCGAACTTCGTTCAGCGAATTGTAAAGCTGAAACGGAACATTTTGATGTTCCTAGAGGATATTTAGCGAAGAAATATATTCCTAATAAAATTGCCGCTGGGGATTTCATCTAGATTATCATAAATATATTTTAGATTAGTATAAGTTGAAATAAACTATGTAATCTATTGTGTATAGTTGTTTTTATTGATTTGTTTCAATCTGAAATAATTATTTTGTAAAATTAGATTGATAAGAAATTTGTAAGATTTTTGATAATACATTAAAAACACGTTATTTCAAAGCCTAGAAATTGTTCCTAGAGAACTTTCTGAAGTAGTTTTAAGTTATTTCTAACTCACTGATATTATTTTGAACTGCCTGAAAAATAATCTGAAAATATAACAAATCTGTTGTGGCCAGCACAAAACCTTCCGTCAATATGATGTATTTTGTACAAATCCCATACCAAAAGGTCCTTGGGCCAGATTCTATATAGTATCATGTAAAATCGAACTCGAACACATACTATTTTTTACAAATTCCATACCAAAAGTTCATTTGAAAAGGTTCTATAAATCCAATAAAATTCAAAATACACTTGACACTTCCTTATTTATTCTTCAGTTTTTCCTATTTTATTAGGGATCGCTGTTTCCTCTTCTCTTCCACTCATTCCTGTCCAACGCATCTTCTTCACACAGTCCTTCCTTTGTCAAGTCTTCTGCGATACAGTCTTTCCATCTTCTCTTTGGCCTTTCTCTGCAAGTCACTTGCGAGGAACACTATGACAGACCAATTTTAGATCCTATACTTTCCATATTTCGTTTTGCACTTGCAACTGACATGTCAATTAAATTTTTTTGAATATCTCAACTGTTTCCATGATAAATAGCAATTGAAAATTAATTTCTTTATAACGCTTTAAATCTACATCTATTGAATATGAAGGAAAATGTAAAATCAAACCGTATAGAGAAGATTATTTTCTTTAATATATATAATAACAAAATACCAAAAAATAATATTTAACTGCGTTTTTTTAAGAAAAACTGTTAAGAACTTCAAATAAGGGTACTTCCGGTGGATCAATTATAACCAAAATCTAATCAACTCTTCATATGATTGTACAGAAGAGGAATACGAAAGAATTATAATTTTTAGAATTGTAGTATTGGAGTTATCGTCGGAGAAAAATTTGTCACACACACACACACACATATACATACATCATCTTAAAAATGGTATATTCGTATTGTAGGGAACCTAAAACGTGCTTATTCATTAAAAACTCACCACCGAATGGGCTACTTGCGTACCTTTTTTTTATTTAATATTTTTGAAGAGAAGGTATTTTTTCTTTTGACAAATTTTTTATTAATTAGCCAGAAAAAAAAAATAATGAAATTTGATTATTTGAATTCCCGCCATGTATGACGTAGAATTACATGTTTGACGTTTCAATAATAGTTTGGAGGTTAGTATTTTAGTTTATCTTTTTGGTATCGATATTTTAAATTACAAGTAACTGCCTATGTGTTTATTTATTAAGTAATTAATGTATTTGAGAGACCAGAGAGAGAGAAAAATGAACTAATGTCAAATTCAAATTAAAACTTTCTCGCACGCCATGCCATCTATTGATAACATTCTTAAACATGTTTCCCCTCCCCCAGTTCAATATAAAGACGTCACAGAAAATTTTCTTTCTTAATTTTGTAAAACACAAATAATTATTTTAAAATAAAATTGGATTTTCTATAGCACGCAAGTAGCCCATTTTTTGACCAAAGACAATACCTTCCTTACCTAAAGGCGACGGAAGGTAAAAATCAAAAGAAACAAATATGAAATATATCATTAGTTTATTGAAATCTTAATAAATAATGCAAATCATTGTAAAAACATACAATCAATCTATAATACTACATTTCTAGTCTAGATTATCATCAATAACTCATTTAATTGTCAACACTCTCTATTTTAATCGTATTTATATCTTTTATTGCATTTATTTCATTTTTAACATTTTTCCTCTTACAAACAGATTTACTCTCTATTTCAGCACTAGATACATTTGCCTTAACAGCGCATTCTTTATTAGCTACTTTTAGTATAAATGAACACGGTTTATTCTGTATCAAATCAAACTTACAATCTTCGACGCTTTCCACGGGATATTGAATTTGGTCTTCCATCATTTCTTGAGTCACTTCTAAACTTTCGTATCTCACAACTTGCAAATGGTATAGACCAGTTTTTGGATCTTCTTTATAACTGAGAGAAAATTTAATTAAAAATAATTTCAAACAAGAAATTTATACTTACGAAAATCTGGAATGGCCAGATGGCCAATGGAAATCATGAACTTTAATAAGATGTTTTGTAAGTAAAGATCCCATTGAAAAACGTTTGTCGCAACAATGGCACGCGTATTTTTTAACCCATGTTCCTTCGTGCTGTTTTACGTGTTTCTCCATTATATATTTTGAACGGCATTTATAACCGCAAACGTTACATTCACGCTGTTTTCCTTGCCGATGTGTGTCTCTGTGACGTACAAGATCTTGGTGTGTTATTGTTCTATTAAAAATAAATTTAAAACATTTTATTTCACAGTGCGACTATCACTTTCACAAAATCTATTCCGATATTATTATCTGTCTGTCTGTCTGTTACGTTTTCACGCCTGAACCGCTGAACCAATTTTGATGAATTTTGGTATAGAGATAGACTGGGCCTTGGAGAAGGACATAGGCTACTTTTTATCGCGAAAATAAAACTTAAAGGGGTGAAATAGGGATGAAAGTTTGTACCGCTCTATTAGTACAGTTGCACAAGTGAATAATGAATTGAACATTACTGACGCATGATGAGTAATTCTTTGGTTAATTGGACAATGAAATTTTAGTCATTGGCGTGTAGCGCAAAATAAAACTTTCGTGAAAAAATTGAATTATCAAAATTTAATAATCAAAATGAATCGAAAGCATAAGCAAGGTTCTACAATAAATATTTCACAAAGTACAGTAAAAAGGATTCTAGCTGAAAACAAAAAGAAATTTAAATAATCCAGAATCAAAATTAAATTCTCCGGGAAAGAACAAAATTGAAAATTTTGATTTCCAGGTATTTCTCATATTCTTTCTCACATCTATTACTTTTACAGTTTATTACAGTGTAGTTTTATTTGATTAGAACAAATAAACGTTCAAATACAAAAGATTAAATTTGATTACAACAATGAAAAGTTTTACAGTTAATAACAATGTAGTTTTATTTGATTACAACAATTGTCACCTACAGTAGACTAAATCTGATTGCAATAATAAAAATAACTATCACACAAATTATTGTCATCATTGTTAACTATATTGATTATTGTAATAAAAAAAATTAATTGTGATATTGATTTTTTCTTTATTTAATTGTTAATATTAAATCCAAACTAATATAATAAATGCGAAAGTAACTCTGTCTGTCTGTCTGTTACGTTTTCACGCCTAAACCGCTGAACCAATTTTGATGAATTTTGGTATAGAGATAGATTGGACTTTGGAGACGGACATAGGCTACTTTTTATCGCGAAAATAAAACTTAAAGGGGTAAAATAGGGATGAAAGTTTGTACCGCTCTATTAGTACAGTTGCACAAGTGAATAATGAATTGAACGTTACTGACGCATGATGAGTAATTCTTTGGTTAATTGGACAATGAAATTTTTGTCATTGGCGTGTAGCGCAAGATAAAACTTTCGTGAAAAAATTGAATTATCAAAATTTAATAATCAAAATGAATCGAAAGCATAAGCAAGATTCAACAATAAATATTTCACAAAGTACAGTAAAAAGGATTCTAGCTGAAAACAAAAAGAAATTTAAATAATCCAGAATCAAAATTAAATTCTCCGGGAAAGAACAAAATTGAAAATTTTGATTTCCAGGTATTTCTCATATTCTTTCTCACATCTATTACTTTTACAGTTTATTACAGTGTTGTTTTATTTGATTAGAACAAATAAACGTTCAAATACAAAAGATTAAATTTGATTACAACAATGAAAAGTTTTACAGTTAATAACAATGTAGTTTTATTTGATTACAACAATTGTCACCTACAGTAGACTAAATCTGATTGCAATAATAAAAATAATTATCACACAAATTATTGTCATCATTGTTAACTATATTGATTATTGTAATAAAAAAAATTAATTGTGATTTTGATTTTTTCTTTATTTAATTGTTAATATTAAATCCAAACTAATATAATAAATGCGAAAGTAACTCTGTCTATCTGTTACGTTTTCACGCCTGAACCGTTGAACCAATTTTGATGAATTTTGGTATAGAGATAGATTGGACCCAGGAGAAGGACATAGGCTACCTTTTGAATGCGGTGAAATAGGGGATGAAAGTTTGTATGGAGAACCCAACATTTCTCAAGTTAGGGATATAAAAATTCTTATTTATGCTTTTGGTAAGAAATAAAGTGTTTTAGCGTTTTTAAAAAATCATCCATCAAGGCGGTACGATAGGGGATGATTTCAATTATTTTTTTATCTATAGTAAAGTTTTAACCGTTAGCAGATCAATATTTGTCGGAGAGATAGCTTGCATCATATGTACATAAGTAAAAGTACCCGAGACATGTTTAGAAAAGGCGCTTTTAGGTGCGGTGCGGGGATCGGGCGGAGCCTGTTACATGTACGATGCGAGGCAGGTTGCCGGCTCCCTACGCAGCGCATGTCTCCGAAGTAAATGTGAAAAATTACTGGTACACGTGTAGCTAGTTAATAATACTTTTCGATACTTACGAATGAGAACACATGTCGCACTTAAACAACCTTTCGGGTAAATGTCTATAGCGAATATGTTTCGCTAAAGTTGACGGTTTAGCACAAGTCATATCGCAAAGATGGCATTTGTAATGATTAATATGAATTCGCATATGATCTCGCAAAAGTCTTTCGCTAGCAAACAGCTTTGAACACTGCGAACACTGATACCGAACTAAAACAATTATTGTTATTATAAAACATTTTAGGGGTTGTATTTACTTACGATCTGTAGACAATTGTCGTTTTCTATGATCAATAAATTTGGTACGACATGAAAAAGTCATTCCACAAGTTGGACAAGCCACAGTTTTTTCTTTCGTGTGAGAACGCAAATGATCCAATAGTTTGTATTGAAATGGATAAGTATTTGAGCAACCGTTCCATCGGCAACGAATACTTTCTTCCTTGCTGTTAGCTTTCTTGGGTAAAGCATTTATGTGACACTTTGCATGGTCGACAAAACATTGATAATTGAATAAAATCAAACTGCAGGACTCCCATTCACATCCGTAATATGCTGGCATTTTAGGTATACTCATTTCACTTTCTGTACAATCGGGTAAATTCATTTTTAGAAGTAATTTACTTCCAATTGATTTTAGTTTTGTGTGATAACCATGGAAAGTTAAATGAACTTTTAAATAATTTAAATTTTGGCCGATGAAGTCACAATTTTCCCACTCACATCGAAAAGTGGATTCTTAAACATTTAAAGATAAATTTAGAACAAAAATGATACAATTTCTACTTACCCAACTCAATACAGTCTATGCTTTCATCAACATGAGCTTCTAAATGTTTTTGAAAATCGTAATAACTACAACTACTAAAACTGCAGCCTTCACATTCACAGTTATACTCCAAGTCTTCTTCGTCAATGAATATACCTCGAGGAGCACGTCTTTTGTGCTACAATACCAAACACAACACAATAATTTATGGGGAACAACAAATATATATGTCATACATACTTTTGTAAAAGTTTTGCGAGCATTTTTTGGCTTCTTACAACACGAAACATCTTTGAAAACATCCAACTTACTGTCTTGTTCTTTATCCATGGCTGATTTGCGAATAAATAATAAAAATTTTAAATAAAACTATAATTTAATATGTATATAAATTATTTTAATGATAAATATAAAAGTAAATCTTTAAAATGTACATCTTTTCGACGCTATTGCTGTTGAGAGTTGAGGTTGTGTCTTGTGTCTCTCACTAAACTGACAGCGCGGGAAAGAAATAAGTAACAAATCAACAGCCATTCAAAATTTAATTTGTGGGGGGATACATAATACTTTTAATTAATTAATCTGTGAAGATATATAAGAAATCAAATATTTTAAAAATATTTAGTTAGTGATAAGCTAGCGGACTGTTCCTTGGGTATAAACAAACTTTTCAACAATGGAGATAAATAATAATGAAGCCGTAACAATGGAAGTAAATAATAATGAAACTGTACCTGCGCCTGTAGTGCGAAGAAGAAATTGGGTTCGTACAACTCTTTCTTTATATTAGTTTCATATAGATTTATAATAAATATTGTGTCTTTAGATTAAGTGCGATGTATGCAACATTTACGTGACCAGCAACAAATTATTGGATTTACATAAAAAAGGCAAGAAACATCTTATAATAGAAAGAAAACTGCAAGACAGCGTCTTTGATTATGTGTGCCATGTTTGCAAAATAAAGACAAACGGCAAAAAACAACTTACTGAACATTTAAATGGTAAGAAACTTTAATTGTAAAGTTTTAAAGTCAATATATAACAACAATATTTTATAAAACTTTATTTGTTGAGTTCATTTATTTAAAGTTTTTGTTTGTTTTAGGAAAAGCGCATAAAAATAAAATATTGGAACTGCAGGAAAAAGATGAATTTGTATTTTATTGTATGTATGGGATTGTTGTAATTTTGCTTTTGTATATATTGATTACATATACTTTATATATATTCTTTAACTTTTAAGTTATCTAATTTGGATTTGTATTTTGATTGAGAATTAAAAAGTGGTTATTTATTTATATAATTGTTTACTATATTTACCTTTTCCTATATTTATTCATTCATTTTTCCCTTAAAAAACATCAAAAAGTTAATATAATAGTGAAATATATTATAAAAATAATAATTAAACGTTATTTTCCCTT
Source organism: Ophonus ardosiacus (assembly GCA_943142095.1). Taxonomy (NCBI): domain Eukaryota; kingdom Metazoa; phylum Arthropoda; class Insecta; order Coleoptera; family Carabidae; genus Ophonus; species Ophonus ardosiacus. Next base: position 164,224 of record OW964830.1, read on the forward strand.
TAAAAAATACTTCATATTTCATATTCAAACGTAATATCGATTTGACTTCTGCCGCCATCGATGTGTGCTAATGTATAGTATAATTCTAAAAATAATGATCTTTATGTCTTCACAATGTTAAATCTGCATATAAGATCACGATCGCGACCAACTAAATCTAAGTATATGTGTCCAAATTTAGCGTTTTAACACGGATGGCGCCACCAGTTTAACTCCACATTTTCACCTTTTGTGACATTGAATGTACAAATAACAACAAATAATTATTAATAATAAGTAGTAAATATTGTAAAAAAGTTTGTATTTAACAATGGATGATGATTCTACGTCTGATCATTTCATTAAACTTAATAATTATGAAGATACAGTTCGTCAATTAGATATTTATTACGGAATAGGTAAATATTTATTGTTAAACGTACAAATATATATTGAAGTAATGTTTATTTTATAGTTAAACGGCAATTATTGAAATATCAAAGTTATACTACAGGTCTTTTCCCTGTATTTTCGTCAGATCATGAAATAGGTAGCGTAAGAGAAACCATTTATTGTGCTGCATCTATTTGGGGATTATATCAAGCCTATAGGTATTTATAAATTTTGATATTCTGTACAAGTTTGAAGATATTTTAATGCATTTTCAGACGAATTGATGATGATCGTGGCAAATCTTATGAACTTGGTCAAGCTGCAGTTAAGTCCATGCGAGGTATTTTACAATGTTGGATAAAACAAGCTGAAAGAGTTGAACATTTTAAGAAGCAACAATGTAGTACTTATGCTCTTCACGTGAAATTTAATTTAATTACGGGCGCAGAAGTTTATAAAGACGATGAATATTTTCATTTACAAATCGATGTTGTGTCGTTATATTTAATATTTCTTGTGCAAATGATTACTTCGGGACTACAAATCGTATACACACAAGTAATAATATATTGTTTTCAATTTAGTGGATGTTTTATAATATGTTTTAGGATGAAGTCGCATTTGTACAAAACCTCGTTTATTACGTGGAACGTGCTTACCGTACTCCAGACTGGGGTATGTGGGAAAGAGGCAGTAAATATAACGATGGATCTCCAGAAATTCACGCGTCCAGTATAGGTTTAGCCAAAAGCGCCCTGGAAGCAATTAATGGATGCAATTTATTTGGAGACTGTGGTGCATCTTGGAGTGTAGTTTATGTAGATATCGACGCACATAATCGTAACAGAAGTATTTTTGAAACTTTACTACCGAGAGAATCTAGTTCAAAAGTAAGATAATAGCTATTTGTGTATTAAGAGCGCAAAATGCGACATTGTCGATTGACACTTTGTACTTACAGTACTGCTCAATAAATAACGATTGGCTAATACAAAAGATACGGTTTAAACTTAAAAAGGCTTTTAAATGATTATATCGTTACATTAGCCATCTATTCCATAAAAAAAAACCAAAATTAGAGTGTGGAAGCAAGAATTTGTGATGATTTGATGAGTTTTTGTAGCAAAATGTGTGGTTAGTTGTCACGCCTGTCACACTGAAAAAATTAACAAATATTTCAAGCAATTTGTGATTATATAGACATGTATGTACATTGACTGACTTCTCGCAATTATTTAAGTAACGAAATAACTAATAACTTTATTGTAATCAAAATAAATAGTTAACTAGAGATCAGATGTCAGTACGACTCGCAACTATCCTACCGCCATCTGTGTACAATCATTCCTATTACTAAACATAACTGTTCACACAATTTAATTTTATATTTAATTTTATTTTATCGTTATTTTCCATTCTTCTTGAGTTTTTATTCAATCTAATCTAAGCATTTTATACTTTCGTTTTTGTAAATGAATGCCCTATTTAATTTTCACAGCAGTGTGGCATTTTGTTAGGTTATGTTAAATACCGACAGAACATATGTCAAATTGACTTGTGAACGTGATAAATATGTAATTACAGTGCCATTAGTTCCTAACTAAACATTTTCATTAAGAATGTAGACAAGTGACATTTCTCAACATTGTATACTTAGAAATTTGGACAGCGAGCGTTTTTACTACATTGTCGCGCATGAGCGGCAAAGTGACATTTTGCGCTGACAAAAGAGAGCGCAAATGGCTACTTTCTATAGTGACTGTAGAAAAACATTTTTTTGTGATATTTTTTACTGATTTTATTTATTTCTATAGGGAATAGATTCGGCTTTACTTCCAACAATTTCGTGGCCAGCTTTTGCTACTCATGAAAATTCGTTGTATTTACAAACAAAAAATAATATTATTCGTAAATTAAAAGGTTCTTATGGTTTTAAACGGTTCAGTCGTGATGGATACAAATGTTGTTTGGAAGATCCAACAAGAAAATTTTATCGGTGTGGAGAAATCAAAGAATTTGAAAATATTGAATGTGAATGGCCTCTTTTTTATATTTTTATGATTATTGATGGTGTGTTTAAATCACTACCCAATCAAGTGAAAGACTATCAAGAATTGCTCAAAAAAAGAATGCAGGTAATTTTTTTTTTTTGAGGGTGCATCAAAATAAAATTCTTGAGGGCTCATATTTTTTTAGGTAGACGGCCACGGGGACCCAGTTGTTCCTTCATCGTTCGCAGTTAGCGAAGATTTATTAGAAAACGAACGTTTAAACCCGGGTAGTACATCCCGTAAACCGAGTTCTGAACCCGGTTTGCATATGTGGAGCCAATCTTTATTCATTTTAGCGCAATTATTAACCGCTGGTTTACTCCATGTTAACGAATTAGACCCCGTTCGGAGATATTTACCTACTTTTAATCGGTCCCGAACGAGAGGTAGATACTCCGCTTTTCAGGTAAGTGTTGATGACAAAATTGTGATTATTGTTTATTTATTTTTGGTTTGAAGGGAACAGCAACTGATTTAGTGGTTCAAATAGTTTTGATAGCAGAATCGATGAGATTACAAGCGATGATGGCTACGTATGGGATTCAGACTCAAACGCCACATGAAGTTGAACCCGTTCAAATATGGTCGTCGTCCCAATTGGTGAATGTTTATGAACAGTTGGGAGTTAATAGAAAATTGGGGCTTACTGGACGGCCCCTAAGACCTATCGGCGCTCTGGGAACTAGTAAGGTAACAAATTTATTTTATTTCATATTTAAATCATTTTGGTTCGTTAAATATGGATTAAATACTCTCTTGATTTTAGTTAATTAAATTTTATTAGATTTCAAAAATCGAGGTTTTATATGTACCCAAAAATGGGTGGTGTTAGAAAATTGGCTTATCCATTTTTGGAATCTACGGCTCGAGTTATATATGTACCCAAAATTTGGTTAATTAATAATAATAAACAAAAAAGTTTTTTTCCAAAAATTTTCTTTGAAATTAAAATGACTCAAAGATGCTGTTTTCAAAAATGTAAGAATTTAAAAAAAAGTTTCAAACTAACCCCTCCTAGAATTTAATTTTGAGAAACTTTTTTCAAATACATTTTGTTCTGAAGTGAACCGTTTAGCCGGAAATGATTTTTTATACAATTATGCAATAACATTTAAAAATTCGCCAGGGCTGTACTTATAAAAATTTCACAACCAAATTTTGGATATATATGCAACTCAACCCGTAGATTCCAAAAATCGAGGTGTCGTCTTCGTAGGTCTTGGAATTTTTGGGGTGACTGTCCCTTACCCAAAAATGGGTGGCGTTAGAAAATTGGCTTATCCATTTTTGGAATCTACGGCTCGAGTTATATATGTACCCAAAATTTGGTTAATTAATAATAATAAACAAAAAAGTTTTTTTCCAAAAATTTTCTTTGAAATTAAAATGACTCAAAGATCCTTTTTTCAAAAATGTGAGAATTTTAAAAAAAGTTTCAAACTAACCCCTCCTAGAATTTAATTTTAAGAAACTTTTTTCATATAACTTTTGTTCTCAAGTGAACCGTTTAGCCGGAAATGATTTTTTTACAATTATACAATAACTTTTAAAAATGCGCCAGGGCTGTACTTATAAAAATTCCACAACCAAATTTTGGGTATATATGCAACTTAACCCGTAGATTCCAAAAATCGAGGTGTCGACTGCGTAGGTCTTCGAATTTTTGGGGTGACTGTTCCTTACCCAAAAATGGGTGGCGTTAGAAAATTAGCTTATACATTTTTGGAATCTACGGCTCGAGTTATATATGTACCCAAAATTTGGTTAATTAATAATAATAAACAAAAAAGTTTTTTTCTAAAAATTTTCTTTGAAATTAAAATTTGTCCCAAGATCCTGTTTTCAAAATGTGAGAATTTTAAAAAAAGTTTCAAACTAACCCCTCCTAGAATTAAATTTTGAGAAACTTTTTTCAAATAAATTTTGTTCTTAAGTAAACCGTTTAGCCGGAAATGATTTTTTATACAATTATACAATAACATTTAAAAATTCGCCAGGGCTGTACTTATAAAAATTTCACAACTAAATTTTGGGTATATATGCAACTCAAGCCGTAGATTCCAAAAACCGAGGTGCCGACTTCGTAGGTCTTCGAATTTTTGGGGTGACTGCCCCTTACCCAAAAATGGGTGGTGTTAGAAAATTGGCTTATCGATTTTTGGAATCTACGGCTCGAGTTATATATGTACCCAAAATTTGGTTAATTAATAATAATAAACAAAAAAGTTTTTTTCCAAAAATTTTCTTTGAAATTAAAATGACTCAAAGATCCTGTTTTCAAAAATGTGAGAATTTTTAAAAAAGTTTCAAAGTAACCCCACCTAGAATTTAATTTTGAGAAACTTTTTTCAAATAAATTTTGTTCTTAAGTAAACCGTTTAGCCGGAAATGATTTTTTATACAATTATACAATAACATTTAAAAATTCGCCAGGGCTGTACTTATAAAAATTTCACAACCAAATTTTAGGTATATATGCAACTCAACTCGTCGATTCCAAAAACCGAAGTGTCGTCTTCGTAGGTCTTGGAATTTTTGGGGTGACTGCCCCTTACCCAAAAATGGGTGACGTTAGAAAATTGGCTTATTCATTTTTGGAATCTACGGCTCGAGTTATATATGTACCCAAAATTTGGTTAATTAATAATAATAAACAAAAAAGTTTTTTTCCAAAAATTTTCTTTGAAATTAAAATGTGTCCAAGATCCTGTTTTCAAAAATGTGAGAATTTTAAAAAAAGTTTCAAACTAACCCCTCCTAGAATTTAATTTTGAGAAACTTTTTTCAAATAAATTTTGTTCTTAAGTAAACCGTTTAGCCGGAAATGATTTTCTATACAATTATGCAATAACTTTTAAAAATTCGCCAGGGCTGTACTTATAAAAATTTCACAGCTAAATTTTGGGTATATATGCAATTCAACCCGTAGATTCCAAAAATCGAAGTGTCGACTTCGTAGGTCTTCGAATTTTTGGGGTGACTGCCCCTTACCCAAAAATGGGTGGCGTTAGAAAATTGGCTTATCCATTTTTGGAATCTACGGCTCGAGTTATATATGTACCCAAAATTTGGTTAATTAATAATAGTTAACAAAAAAGTTTTTTTCCAAAAATTTTCTTTGAAATTAAAATGTGTCCGAGATCCTGTTTTCAAAAATGTGAGAATTTTAAAAAAAGTTTCAAACTAACCCCTCCTAGAATTTAATTTTGAGAAACTTTTTTCAAATAAATTTTGTTCTTAAGTGAACCGTTTAGCCGGAAATGTTGTACCTCTCGTCGGAACAGCAACTGAGAAAATAATGCTCATTATTAATATTTTCTTTGTAGCTTTACCGTGTGGGCGGGATGACCGTTCTTTGTTACCCTCTCGTCTTCGAAGTATCCGAATTTTACTTATACCGCGACATGGCCCTTTTAATCGACGATATAAAAACCGAATTACAATTCGTCGGTCGCTATTGGCGACTTTCTGGCCGTCCAACAGTCTGTCTTCTTATTCGCGAAGAACATATGCGTGATCCACAGTTCAAAGAAATGTTAGACTTGCTTGCCAAATTAAAAAAGGGCTATTGCGATGGCCTTAAAGTCCGCATAGGCCGACTGCAGAATTTGATTTCGAGTTCGTGTGTCGAACATTTAGATTTTATGAATTCTTGGGAAATACCCGATGTGAATTTTACTCCATTTGAACAAGTCGAACATGATTATATTGGATATCAAAGTTTAACCGACGTACCGAAAACTTTGCAGTATGTTGAGGACAGAGAAACTTGCTTTCAAGTAAGTATAAATTACAAATAAAATATGGAAATTATAGGTTAATTTATTTAGGAATACCAAAATAAAAGTGTGCCAGATATACTAGAAAAATTTCAAAATACTTGTAGTATTTATACAAAAATACAGTTGTTGGGAATTATTTTGAAACGAGAGGGGCCGTCTTTTGAAATTATGGACGGACGTTTAGATACATTTTTACATCAATTGTATCATCAGGCTGGTGGATTACGGTAAGTTTAATCATTTACAATTACAATTTTTTTTTTACAGGTCTATTATTTTTCACTGCTCTATAAATTAAAGTTATTAAAAAAAGTATGGAACGCCGTTTTATTATTTATTCTACATTTAAAGACATCAAAAATTGAATTATAGACATCTTTAAATAATTAAGGACGTCTAAAATTAATTTCAGACATCGTTAAATAATATAGGATGTTAAAAATTGAATGTTGGATATCCAGAATTGAATTATGGATATCAAAAATACGTTTATAGATATCAAAAATTAAATTTTAGACATCTTAAAATGGTACTGAATTTTCGACATCAAAAAGTAAATTTAACATGTCCAGAATTCAATTTTGGATATCTGTATTTGAATTTTTGATATCTTTAATTCCATTTTGATATCCTTAATTCAATTCTTGATATCCGTAAATGAATTCTTGATATCAAGAATTTGAATTTTTGACATCTTAAATTAATTTTGGATATCAAGAATTGAATTATGGATATCACATCTCCATAAATAACATGTCCAGATTTCGAATTTTTGATGTCTTAAATTAATTATGGATATCAAGAATTCAATTCTCGATATCAAGAATTCAATTCTCGATATCAAGAATTCAACTTTTGATATCAAGAATTAATTTAGGACGTCAAAAATTCGAATTTTGGACATGTTATTTATGGGGATGTGATATCCAGAATTGAATTTTTGATATCCAAAATTTAATTTTTGATATCTTTAATTCCATTTTTGATATCCTTAATTCAATTATTGATATCCGTAAATGAATTCTTGATATCAAGAATTTGAATTTTTCACATCTTAAATTAATTTTGGATATCAAGAATTCAATTTTTGATATCAATAATTCAACTTTTGATATCAAAAATTAATTTAGGACGTCAAAAATTCAAATTTTGGACATGCTATTTACGGAGATGCGATATCCTTAATTCAATTCTTGATATCTACAAAGAATTTTTGATATCTTTAATTCCATTTTTGATATCCTTAATTCAATTCTTGATATTCGTAAATGAATTCTTGATATCAAGAATTTGAATTTTTGACATCTTAAATTAATTTTGGATATCACATCTCCATAAATAGCATGTCCAGATTTCGAATTTTTGATATCTTAAATTAATTTTGGATATCAAGAATTCAATTTTTGATATCAATAATTCAACTTTTGATATCAAGAATTAATTTAGGACGTCAAAAATTCGAATTTTGGACATGTTATTTACGGAGATGTGATATCCATAATTCAATTGTTATCAAAAATTAATTTAGGACGTCGAAAATTAGAATTTTGGACATGTTATTTACGGAGATGTGATATCCAGAATTGAATTTTTGATATCTAAAATTCAATTTTTGATATCTTTAATTAAATTTTTGATATCCTTAATTTAATTCTTGATATCTAAAAAAGATTTTTTGATCTAAAAATATTTGAATTTAAGACGTCTTTAAAACAATTTTGGATATCAAAAAATATAAGAACATCCAAAAATGAATTAAAGACGTCTTTATTTCATTTAATGACGTTTTTATATAATTTAACATATCTTTAAATATAGAATAATCATTTTGTATTGATATTAATCTAAAATAAATTTGAGAAAATGATCGAAGGCGAATCATTTTTTGATTTATAGTTCTGTATTTTTTGTAACACCCAATAATTTATTATTTAACAGATATTGGGCCGCAGTTCGTTACGCTAGCAGTTTATTACATCACACTGTCGACTCTATAAGTCCGTTTATAACAGCAGTTCTCGTCCACGGCAAACAGCTAACCGTTGGAGTTATTGGCCAAAAAGAAACAGTTTTCGACAAACCAATGACTCCATCCGAAATACAAAACGTTATTTATTCCACAATTCAACCGTACGACGTTATCCAAGCCGTTTTACAACAAGAAATAATTCTTTATTGCGGTCGGTTGATTGCTACAAATCCCGATATGTTCAAAGGAATCTTAAAAATCCGCGCTGGGTGGGTTTTAGAAGCGATGCGAGTTTATTTGACTATGTTTTGCAACAAAACTAAATTGCTTGAAGATCACAGCCCGTATGAAGTGCGGCAATTGTTGACGAAGGTCCTAACAATTAAAGATTGGGCCAAAACAGAAAAGTAAATAATTAATTGTTAGTTGTAAATAAAATTAAAGTAAAAATTTTAAGATTGGCGCCATTACAAAAGAGAAAATTAGAGGGTTGTCTATGCCGGGTTCCCGCCAATTTCTACGGACAAGTTTGGGACGTCTTGAATCGAACTCCACACGGAATAAAAATAATGTCTTATGTTATTCCTCAACATCCTATTTTGTCGAATATGTCGCGATCAGAAATACAATTTGCTTTGATTGTTGAACAGGTATTTATCCAACATTTTGTTAAATAAGTGAGGTTAATGAATTTTTTTAGATGTTAAATCATGTTGAAATACCGGAATACAGACAAATTGTTGTTGAATTATTATGTATTGTATCAACAATATTATTACGAAATCCTGAGCTGATGTTTAATGAACAATTAGATTTGGAATTATTGATACAAGAAGCAAGCCACATGTACACAAAGGTAAATAACTACAAAAATATTGAGAAAAATCTGTTGCCGTTTCCATTTTGTTTTATAAGTATTGTATTGCACTTCCCTTTCGAACCGTCGTTTTATAACAAAATATTACAGAACTTTACCCAAATATTATTTTTTACTATATTTAACATGTCTTCTGCACACATATAATTTTAATTATATCTATTTTTCATTGTGTGAGGAAGTTCCTAGAGATTCTTTCAAATCATTAACAAGATTGGCGGTATTTCTAATGGATATATGCATTTTACCTATAATTTCAAATATTTAATTAATAAAACAATAAGAAAGATTAAATATACTTCCTAGAAAAAGCTATCAGAATGTCACTTAAACTGTTGATTTTTGACACGGACATCTTTCATTTACAAACTATGTTACAAACAATTGAATTTGTCAAATGGTTTTTTTAGTGCCTTAGCCTCTGCGATTAGAATATTCTATATATTATAGTGTCTTTATATCTATTCAAGATATACCCAAATCATTCAAGCAGCCAATGCACGTCATTAATAAAAATTGAATTTTAGTAACTAGATTTGTGACGTTATGTACTGCTACGTTTGCAGAGGTTTTAGATTCTTTATGAAAAGAGTTATACATATTGCAATCTATATTATCGACATGTTCATGAATTGTCACATCTACAATATAAATACTATATTTTCGTCACTGTCCCTTTCTATTTAAATTATTTTATAATACTAACCTTACGAATTTCAAAGAAATATACCGAATTCTTCTGATTAATTAGAAGTGCTACCTTTCGCAAATTCACAGATTTTGTGTTTGCGTTAACGGTCACGTTGCGTTGCGTTTAACATTACTTTATTATAAATGGGCCTTTACAACGCACAAAAATGTTTCAAACACGATACAAATATTCTTCAAATAATAACTTTGACAGTATGAACATACAAATTATCAATGTTGCCAACTATAGCAACAATTAAATGAATAATATGAAGTTGATGTACATTATTTATATATTATTTATGTCATATACGATAAGTAATGAACTCTACTAGTCTTCTTAATAATTATTATATAAGGCTGTACACTTTTTGACGGTTAAAAATGATTGAAATTTTATTTCATTTTTCACTACTAGTGATTTTAATGCATTGGCTGCTTGAATGATTTGGGTATATATAGACATTTGAATTTGTAAAGTTGTTTCCTTAGTGCCTTAGCCTGTGCGATTAGATTATTCTATATATTATAGTGTCTTTATCTCTAAATCTATACAAGATATAATACAAATTTTAAGTGTATTAGATGTAGAATTTTATGTTCTTCAATATTAGTAGTAACAAAAATTTTCAAAAAATAATATTTAGAAGATTTTTGTAAGAAACTACTACTTCCGGTTGTCCAATTGTTACCAAAACCTTTTCAGCTCTTCTCAGGAATGTCAGATTGAGGAATTCATAGTTAAACAGGTCTTAAGTCTTATACAGCCCGATTCACAAAAAAGTTTAAGCTAATCCTCATTTTTCGATTAGTGAATTCTATTCTATTCCGGTATTTAAAATTTAATTTTCATGATATTTATCAATAAAGGTTTATATTAGGAATAGATTAGACTATATTTTAAGATATAAACTGTCAAAATTAGAGTAGAATTCGCTAATCCAAAAATGATGATTAGCTTAAACTTTTTTGTGAATCTGGCTGATAGTTTTTTTAAAAATGTTATAATCGGATTCTAGGGGCCTTAAATCGTACTTCTGGATATGCGAATTTTTGCATGAATCCAATACTTTCTGAACGAGAGGGTTTGAAATTAAATAATTTTTATTTTTTAGGATAATGGAATGAAACATGAAGATGCGAGAAAAAGTTTATTAGAAGCTTCGTATGTTCAAAGCACAGGTTGTTTAGCGAGGGCTGTAGTTAATAATGTTTTAAAAGGAGGCCAGTTGAAAAGTGGAATTCAAAATGAATATGAAAGCTGTAAAATCTCATAAAAATAGTCTTATTTTTCTGGACAAATGTATAAAGAAAGCTAAATACAATTATATATTACAAATATTTATTCGTATTTATGAAATATCCTATAAAACATATCTCGTAATCTTTTAAATCGCGTAATACACTTTTGTTAATTAATCATTAACAAGAAAATCAATTCGTAAAAATAGAACACATTATATTAAAGTCGTAAATCATAAACATAAACGTATTTTGAGTCATTATTAAAGTGAATACTATGAAATCCAGACGAAAAGAATTTGGAAATATTTATCACAGTTTAGAGCCGTTATATTTTTTCACAGTAATATTTGGTTTAAGTCCTTATCTGTATAAACAAGAATATAAACAATCTAAAATTTTAATATTGTACAGTTTTGCAATACTATTTTCATTTTTAGGTAAGTAAAAATATTATTTATTCTCTATTACATAATAACATGACTATTTATTATAGGTTTGTGTATACACCTGGAATTTGTACATCAATCCGTTACATTAAATAGTGCGTCTATATTATCAACAATAGATGGATTACACATACATTATTACAATATTTTAACAGTATTACTCATAATTTTCGCTTGTACAAAACACCAAAAACTTATTGATTCCATTAACCAGTTATTTCAAATCGACAAATACTTCCAAAAAATAAATTCCAATATTGCTATTAACCATAATGACAGCAGATTTTATATAACTGTTCACATATTATCAATATTTGTAATAATTTTACTGCTAGAAACTGCAAATTGTGGATATACTTTACGCGAAAAATTTCCTTATACAAAGTCTTGTATGATTTATTGTTACATAACAGTTGTTTTTTCGGCTTTAATGCAGTGCCAATTTATAACTTTTGTTGTAATTTTAAAACGTAGATTTGTACAAATTAACGAATATTTAACGGAATTAAAGCCTCAAATGTTAATCACGGGTGGTTTGGTAAAAGAAATTCAAGAAATTTACATGAAACTTTGTTCGATTTTAACAGATATAAATGAAGTATTCAGTCTGCAATTGTTGTTATATGTAGGGTTAATATTTTTGGAAAGTACTTTGAATTTGGTTCATGTCTTACAACGAATTAAAGACAATGATTTAGATTGGGATACGAAAACAACTTTTTTATGGGCTGCTTATTATTTAATTAATTTATTTGTCATTTCCCATATTTGTGAATTAACAATTAATGAGGTATTTATATAAAACTATTTTTTAAAAAATGTTTAAAGTACTGTATATTAAAATTCTTTTAGGCGAATTCGTCTGCGAATTTAATACATAATATTCAATTTTTTGATGATGACAATTCCACGATTTCATCGGTAAATTTATTTTAACATAAATCGAAATTTCTGTATTTTCTTTGTAAAATTTGTTCTAGATTTTATTGTTTTCAAAACAGTTATTACACAATAAATTACAATTTACAGCGTACGGATTTTTTCCAATAAATATGACATTATTTTTCTATGTAAGTATTATGTAAAATATAAATATAATTGTAAAAATTTACAGGTATGTATTTACAGATAATTGCGGCTGTAGTTATGTATTTATTGATTATGTTTCAAATGGATTCAATCGACAAAAATGACAACAACAACAACAATAATAAAACATTAATAAGTAATGTTACTTTAGATGAACGATATACATCTTTAATATCGTAAATATTTAACATTTTATAATTTTTTGTATAGTTAACCTATGTTTTTGTATGAAACAAAAATAAAAATTTTATGTAAACCATGAAATAATTTGATTGATTGAATAAGTGTCCTAGAATAATCATATTTGGTGAATCAGACTATATGTTTTTTTTAAATTAACAATTTTTTCGTCGGACTATTGGCAACACTGACATCACCTGTTCGTTGTGATTCTCATCTGTCAGATTACAATTTTAAAAATGGCGATTTATTAATTGTTGAAAGTCGAAAACAATAACATACATTTATAGGTTTAACAACAATAAGGTATGAATATCAACAATAATGAGCAGAAGAGACTGTAGATACGGCATATCTCGAACAAGTATTTTGGTATACGGCTTATCAAATACTCGAAAACAGAACGATGAGAGAACAGCCCTTATTGGCACTGTCGCGAAAATAGAAGGCATCCTATCAGACGGACATATAATCGTCAGGTTCTTGGATAAAACTAGTTTGCAGTTTGAAGAACAAACTTTTTGTGGGAAGCAAGCAGACTTTATACCGATTGCTGAAAAACTATGGCCACTTTTAATTGCAATGCCTTCTCCGGTCGACAGAATTTCTGTTGCTTCTCATGTGGATTTGTGTGATGCTTTGTGCACAATTCAAATAAACAGCAGCATTGAGGTCTTTTATAGTAAAGCAATTTATCCTGCAGTTGTGAAATATATTGGCTCAGTAGAAGCTATGGGAGTTGGGTTCTACTTGGGACTTGAATTAGTGGTACGTTTTATATATTTTTCATAAATTATGTGCTTTTTCTATGTATTAGGGCAAAAACAACCATTGTTTACTTTCATAACCCCTTAAGGAGGTTCGAGCGATTCTCGTGTAAAAATTAATTTTCAACTTTATTGTTTCAAATTTTGTAATTATCACGAATGATATCTTATCCAACTATTCTAAAAAATAAAAAACATTCCACCGTCTAGTTTCTTATAAATACGCTTATAAAGTTGACGTTTTCAATGTTCTAATACATAAGCCCTTACGGCAGAAACATTTCCGTAGATACTTTTTTTGTTTTATATTGATCTTTCCAATTTTGATGAACAAAAAACAAGTATAATAAAACTGAAGACTTGTAGTATATTATGAGAAGTTTATAATGCCTTTTTACCGTTCAAATTAATTTGAAAATTAATGTTGAACATTATGTTTTCATTTTACATCTAGTTGCAGAACAGATGAAGAATGACTTGGCAACGTTGCACGTCCCAGCTGATATAAAGGAAAAAGATTGAAGTATAACTTGTATCTATATTATGGATAACTTTTTTTCGAATATAATAAAGCTATTTAGTTTTGTTCTTTTTAAAATTTGTTATTACTGAAATTGATAGATAAATTTAATATAATAATTTTACAAGACGCTGTTGCCACATAACTTTCTTCCATCACATATGTTCAAAATACTGAAGTCATTTCAGTACTTTTTTTATTAAATACAAATTAATTATGTACTTAGAGGTTCAATACATGTTTATTAATTAAAATTATAAATTTTTACAACTATTTTAGCAATTAAAAGAACAAAAAAATATAAATATTATTTTGACTCATTAGTTTCGCTCGAACCTCCTTAAATCAAATTCAGTAAAATTTTCAGGACCGCAGAAAAAAGTTTTTACATTGGTTATTATTGCAACAAGTATTTCTTGTTTTATAATAAATTACATCATTTTAATATCAGATTCCATCCGTGTCCAACTTTATTATGACTATGACAAAGCAAAAACAAAAATTCTATTGTTTGTTTATTGCATTGTTGAATTCTGGTTTTTATAAAAGTGATCATATTTCAGAGTAGAATCCAAATAACAAAATATGACGGCTCATACGCAGGCAAACAATATTTCAGTGCCTTACCAGGCACAGCCCTTTTCGTCTCTATCGATAAAATCCGACCAGTCGCAACGTACTTAGCGTCATTAACAAAGCGCCATCAGTTCACACACACATTAGACGTACAAGAATTAGAATCTAGAACACCCGTTAAAGAATCTAGAAGCGTAGAAATCCTTCCGGAAAAACCGCGGAGCCTACAGCAGAAAAGTAATTCAGCGAAGAATGAAAATGAAATGGATTTGATTGAACTTATTGGCGGATCTTGGCCGGGCGTTATTGATAAAGGATCGGTGAATACTGAACCGACAATTAAAGTTGCGAGGAATAAAAGTTTGAATCCGATGTCGCATTTAATAAGTGGGAAGAAAACTACGAGAATTGCCCCCAAAAATGAATTTGTAAATGAAAATAGGACAAATACAAATACGAGATCTGTCAGTATTAGCGCCAATATTGAAGTCAACAAACTAGAAGGTAAGAACAATTTACAATTTTTATTTTTTAAATATAAAGGTGTTCATTTTAAATGGGCCACCATTGCTATCTCGAACTATAAGAGCTACAAAAACGGTTAAATGGGCAAACAATTTCTATTATACAAGACAAATTTAGAGAACAGAAAATATTTTTTTTCGACCAGTGGTTCTCAAAATACGGGACTCAACTTTTTTATTTTAAATGTGAACATATTTTTTTTATTTGCTTATTCGATAGAGAATTTAATTCTGAATTCAATGATATAATATTATCATATCCTTACATAACGATTTTTTTGAGTAAAATAGATATAAAGTTTTAAATTAATTTATATTAACTGCAGCTCGCGAATTTTTTCTTGATAAAATGTATGTTTCAAACATCTTAACTTTTTCAATGTGAGTAAAATTATACATTTTTAAAATTAAATTAAATGATTTTGAACTTCACTTGACAGTTATGATCACTTAACAAAACAAAATATTCACTTATTTCATTCAGAGCACTCTAATTCCAGGTTAAAAAATTACTTGTATTCAGTTTTTCCATTCATGGCACTCTTAGTAATATCATATTTTAATCAAATTAATTTAAAATTTTATATCTATTTTACTCAAAAAAATCGTTATGTGAGGATATGATAATATTATATCATTGAATTCAGAATTAAATTCTCTAATTATTAATATAAAATTACTAAAATTTTGAAAAAATATTAGGATCTAATAGGGGTGAATTGTTTAAATCCAAAATTTCATTCATTAGATTTTCAATTTTGTTATCTTTATTAATTTGTAATTTGTTTCACTATTTTGTTATTTGTTTATATTTATATTTATATCATTTATTTTTCTACCTGATGATGAGGTAATACCTCGAATTGTACATTGTACAATATTTTTAAATAAAATATAATTTTTGAAACTAAGTATATATATTTAAAAAATAACAAAATGTTTCAAATGTATCCTACAAATAAAAGCATACAATTTTTAATTTGTGGAAGTATCAAAATTAAGACTTTTACATCCATCTAGTGACAATTCTTGTATTAATTACATAAATTTAGTATTCAAAAATTATTTGAAAAAATAAAGCAAATTTATTTTGATGATAATTTTAAAAAATGGTGCCAAAATCTCACTATTTTGCGTAGTGATTTTTATACATATTAATACAATCTTGATAATTAATTTTTAATGGTTTTTAATATATTATACAAATAAAAAATAACATTGACAATTTGACAAATAAAACTTATTTAATATTTTGTATAATTTTCAGTATATTATTTTATGTTAAAAATATAATGAGGTCATGCACGACTTTTTTTATAACTTTAATCGATAGAGTAATGAAAAATAATATACCCGTATTTTTTATTTTTCCTCAAATCAATCTTTAATCATGAAAAAATTGTAATTGAAAATGACATTCTTTAAAATGAGGCTGCTAGACCCCCGCTTCGTCCCTTGTCCAATGACGTCACAAAGTGAGGCAAGACCATTTTGATTTTCACACTGATCTAAACGTCAAAGTGACATTTAAAGATAACCTAAAATTTATTAAAGTAAACATGTCGATGGAATGTTGTTTCGTGCCAAAATAAAGAATAAAATAATATTCTGCAATATATTCAATGTCTTACATGCGTTTATAACCTTCTACCATCTAATCTCACTACAAATGGAAAGAAACATTTGATGTAACGTGTAGATAACTTCACGCCAAATGAAAATTATATTTATAAAAATAAATAGAACGATGTTATGTTAATACATTATAGCATATTCAGATATATAATCCTCAATTTATAGTTTATATATATTTGTCTTTTAGAAATTGTGTCCATATAAAATGGCTGTTTGAAATGAGTCTGAACTTCGTTCAGAACGTTGTGACGACAAAACATGGCTGGTTTTTGCAACTTTTTAAAAATATCATACTTTAAAACGATTTTATACAACAAAAAATAATTTAATCGTACTGAACGATAAATTAGACTATCCTTCTTCGATTTAAACAGAAAAAAAGTGCAATTATTTTTTTTTGCATGACCTTATTGTAAACATTTTTTGTTCGCCTAATATCATTCGTATCTTTGTATAAATCTTCAACGTTTTACATAATATTTTATTGTCCATTATTTTGCCGTAAGTATTAATTTTTTTATATTTGATTTATTTTAAAACCTTAATAAACAACACTTATAATAATAATAATGACAATGAACAAATAATAATATTTTATTCTGTCGTTTGTTAATAATAATAAATATTTTTCCATGGCATAAAACTATTAATATTGTAAAAACTGAAATAGCCAAATTTTGCGTACAAATATAATAGTGTACATTAGCTAAAAACAGTGTATCTATTTTTATCCTCCTCACAATACTTTCAAAATGTGGAAGTGTCTAGTTTTCCATAAATAGCTCCATAAAACATGGCAGAAATCACCGACGAATCCTTGAATTATATCCCGGTAGTTGTCATTGAACATTGGAGTAAAAACCCTCCATCAATTTCAGACGAAGATCGAATCTTAAGCGATACAACTTACGACACACCGGCCTTAGAGTCTACCAGCTCTGCAAGTGGGAGCAAATCCACCGAGAGGGGCTCCGCCCTCACTGTGGGCACTTTAGTTGAAGTGGTGACGGACATAAGTGAGCCCCTTTATGGGGTGGTGCGTTGGGTGGGCGGTGAAATAGCGGGAGTTGAATTGGAAGAGGATCACGAGCATTTACCGCTGGTTTTAACCGATGGCACGCATAATGGCCAGAGGTATTTTAGCTGTGCGGACGGAAGGGCTTTATTTGTGCCTTTAAATCAGTGTCAGAGGGATTCAAGGTTTGATGATGCTCCTACGCCTGCTATGTCCGAATCAAAAATGTTTGGCCAAGTAAGTAACAAATCAAATTTTTAACTCTCGCCCGTGTCATTTACAAACTATAGGCCATCCAGCGAATCAAGAGCACAGACCATATACACTATTTTAGATAAGAAACGTACATGTTGAGCATCGATACCGCATCAATGGCGTCATCTGGTGTATGGAAGCAAAATTAAATGTAAAAACTCGGTCGGTAGAATCATTACCTACAATTAATGTTGCTATATTCGGGTTATTAATAACCCCTAATTAGTACAATTTGAAGATGAAGCAATTTTTTCACAAAATACTATCATTGCATAGTATTTTATGAAAAATCTACTTCAACTACAAATTAGTCTTGCAAAGATTATATAAAATGATTAAAAATAATGCATTTTTGAAAACACTGTAATTTCATTTAGGAAAGATACAATACTAATAGCAGTTCTTTCATGTTTAAAACTTCCAACCGCTTGACAAATAAATCCAGATGAGTTCAAGGATGTCGAAATCTATAGTTTGTTATTCCTAGAATACGATTTTGTAATATCTTTTACTGGTATAAAAATACAATTATATAAAAATATATTTTCACTTACCGGTAGCAGTATAATTTGGTACACAATACTTTATTCGTGTCATCTTAAATACTAACAAGTTTTTTCACACAAAATAACTACTTATAAGACACAAAAGATATAATCACAGTGATAGTCAGAATTGTTTCAAATGAAAATGACAAATGTCAAAATTCGCGCAAAAAATGAAAAAAAAAAGACGCTAATGATACTGGTGTCGCCATATCTAGTGTATGGAAGCAAAACTAAAAATGCTATCCCGGTATCCCCTATTTGCGTTTCCCGGGCCTGATCAAGAGGTTTACGTTATAAATACAATATCACTAGAAACAATGACGTCATATGTTAGAAAGTTTACATGAGCATGTAAAACGGATTAAAATATATATGATCTGTGGGTTGCCTTCATAAATCCAAATCTTTCTCAAAAAGGTATCACGTCTGGTATAATTTTTTTCCAGCGAAATCCAATTTTATTTAAAATATTCTGAACGATACTGCTTACGCCGTTATAAATACTTCATTCTTGTAGTATATGCAACAAACTATCTAGTATTATGTGAGATCCTCAAAAAAATACAGAATACTGCATACCATACAATTTCTCACTGTTTCTATACATTGCGTATAGCGTTTGCCACACGCTGTACATATAGATTTAATTTTCAAATTATTACTAACAAATAGAACGAAATATTACCTCAATATTACAATTCAGTGAAAGTAAGAGCCCACCAAACTATTTTTCATTTTTAAAATAAGTCAATAAATTAACTACAAGCTCTTGAATTTGACATGACAGAGCATTTGACATTTTGTCAATGAACAACAATACAAAAAACAAAATGAAATCACAATACAGGTTGAAAAGTATAATGTAGACACATAATATTTAGTAATATACAAGTTCAGAATTACCAATATTAAAAAAATATAATCAAACGTCATTTTTCAAAAATTAACAAAATTTTACTTAATAATATTTAAAAATATAAAGAAAATTTCAAAAATCCCTAAACGATGACGTAAACCGCTTGATTCGCTGGATAGCCTATATGTTATAAACATTTGAATTTGTCAACTGGTTTCCTTAGGGCCGTGATATCCACCTCCTATTAAAGTTTTTGCTATACCCAAATCATTCAAATAGCCAATGCACGTCATTAATAAAAATTGAATAAAAGAAACTAGATGTGTGACGTCATGTACTGCTACGTTTGCAGAGGTTTTAGAATTTTTATGAAAAGAGTTATATAGATTGCAAACTGTATTATCGGCATGCTAATAATTAATATTATTTTCGTCACTGTCCATTTCTATTTAAATTATTTTATAATACTAACCTTATTTATACTTATGTATGCCATATAAAGGCAATAAATGCCGAATTTCAAAGAAATATACCGAATTCTTCTGATTGATTAGAAGTGCTACCTTTGGGAGATTCACAGATTTTGTGTTTGCTTTAACGATCAAGTTGCGTCGTTGCGTTGCGTTTACTATTACTTTATTATAAATAGCCCTTTACAACGCACAAAAATGTTTCAAACACGATACAAATATTTTTCAAATTGTCAAATAATAACTTTGACAGTATAAACATGCAAATTATCAATGTTGCCAACTATAGCAACAATTAAACGAATAATATGACGTTGACGTACATTATTTATATATTATTCATGTCATATATGATAAGTAATGAACTGTACTATTCATCTTAATAATAATTATATAAGGCTATACACTTTTTTAAAAATGATTAAAATTTTATTTGATTTTTCAATACTAGTGATTTTAATGCATTAAGGTTTTAACACTAAGTGATGACGTGCATTGGCTGCTTGAATGCTTTGGGGTTTTTTTTTTATATAACCAAATATGAGTGTTTGTTTATTTCAAGATTTATTTTAAGTGCGGATTATGAATTATATAATTTTAGTGCCAATACGGATTCGAAAAGAGTACGATCAGCTAATTTTTCGCAAAATGAAACCAGATTATTAGTTGGTATTTGTATAAAACATGCAAATATATTAGAGAATAAAAAAAAATGAGTAATTGTTGTAATCAAGTTTAATCTTTGTTGTTATCAAATTCAGTTATTGTTGTAATCAAGTACCTATAATCAATTGCTACCAAGTTTAGTTATTGTTGTAATCAAGTATCTCTAATCAATTGTTACCAAGTATTATTGTTATAATCAAGTACCTATAATCATTGTTATACTATACTCAAGTTTAATCATTGTTGTAATCAAGATTTATCATTGCTGTAACTTAGCATTTGGAATTTTTAACTCATAAATAAACGCGGCTCTGAATAAAATAAAAACATTTTGAATTTTTGGCCTTCGGGCGCTAGAAAATGCCCATTGATTTGAGAATCGGAAAACAGATTCCTATCTGAATAATTCCGAAATCAAGATAAGTATTTGTGTTGTGTATTTGTAGCACGACAGTCCAATCGTCCCGGGATGCATTCCTCCATTATCAATGCCCACAGAAGAAGACGTTTCTGCCGTTTGCGGAAAATATCGCGGAATTCAAGGCCACCACAATTCTTGCTACTTAGATGCAACTTTATTCGCTATGTTCACCTACACAGGAGTGTTTGACAGCTTGTTATATCGCCCTAGAGCCTCAACAGACATCTCTCAATATG
The DNA here is from genome assembly GCA_943142095.1 of Ophonus ardosiacus. Classification (NCBI taxonomy): domain Eukaryota; kingdom Metazoa; phylum Arthropoda; class Insecta; order Coleoptera; family Carabidae; genus Ophonus; species Ophonus ardosiacus. The sequence goes on from OW964830.1 coordinate 185,414, forward strand.
AAGAAGTAATAATTTACAAATTATTTTTATCAAATATTAACTATTTATCAATTTAGGTGCAAAGGGTTTTAAGGGAAGAAATTGTGAATCCGCTAAGACAGAATTTGTATGTGAGAGCAGACAGAGTTATGAAATTGAGGACGTTGTTAGAGCAGTTGAGTTCTGTGTCGGGTTTGACCAGTGAGGAAAAAGATCCCGAAGAGTTTTTAAATAGTTTGTTAGCGCAGATATTGAAAGCAGAACCATTCCTTAAACTTAGTTCGGGGCAGGAGGCGTTTCACTATCAGCTTTTCGTCGAGAAAGACGAAGGTAAGGGAGATTCCTCATTATGTTTAATTTGTTAACGTATTTATCCGGGGTCGTTTTATTCTTTTACCGTTTGCTGAATTTTTATGTCCATTTTATGTATATTAAGTAATTATAATAAATTATATTGTATAATTCTATACTCTGACATAAGCCTAAGGCAAGAAATAATATAAATATAAATTATATTTTATCCTTATTTTTTAATTGATCAATATTAATTTTGTTACCATTGTAAATACAATTTTTTAAATGGCCCCAAAGAAAAAAAAAATCGTTTGGTGCAAGATCTGGTGGCATTACAGGCCACTCCACTTCTCCACCACGTCCTATCCAGCGTTGGGGGAATACCTGGTGCAGATATAAGTGAAAATTTTGACGACTCCAATACCTGCCATTTTGTGAATTTACTTCCCGATTAATATAAAATGTCGCTTTATCCGTAAATAAAATTCGATCCAGTAATATTTCCCCACTATTAATTTTGTTCATCATATCTTCGCAAAAGATATTTCTTCGTTCTATATCGTTGTGTAATAACTCTTGGTGATTTTGATATTTAAAACTCTTAAAATGTTCTTGTCTTAAAACCTTGTATACTAGTATTCTTAATTTCAGAAAAAAAATTGTTGACAGGGTGTTGTCACTTTCAATTAATTGCATAATTTCTTGTTTCTTTCTATTAACTACAGTACTTGGTCTGATTTTCTTCTTGTGCTGTATATTGACGCATCCTTTAGTTCTGTAGTCATTGTAAATTTTTCTTATAGTTGTTGGACTGGGTCGCTTATTAAAAGTTAATGCACATAATTCAGAAACTTGTTGTAGACGCGTTATAATTACTCCAATTTACAATTTGAACTTTTCTTTAACTGTATACATTTTGAAGTATGACAATTTAATGACAATGACAGATATACTAAATGTCACGTCCTATGTCCAGTTTAAAAAAAAAACGCGATAATGCATTGCTGTCAATCATTTTAAAAGTAACTATGGTAATGACATACGCCCATATTCTCACTGATAAAAAAAAAACTCTCGGTATATTGTTTTTGATTTGTGATTATTAATAATTAGTGATTTATTTATTTATTTCAGGTTTAGCATTACCGTCTGTTCAACAATTATTTGAACAAAGTTTTCTATCGTCCGACATTAAATTAAAAGAAGTCCCATCTTGTTTAATAATTCAAATGCCTAGATTTGGAAAAAGTTTCAAAATGTATCCGAGAATATTACCATCTCAATTATTAGACGTTACAGACATCATCGAAAACTGTAAGTCTCTAAAAAATTGCTATATTTGGTACAATAAAAAATCTATTTTAGCTCCTCGTCAGTGTACCGTTTGCGGTAAGCTAGCCGCATTCGAATGCCGCGATTGCTTCGGCCATTGCGGCGTCGGCCTCGAAAGCACCGGTTTCTGCGCCCCTTGCCTCAACACAGCCCATTCCCACGACAGGCGCAGCACCCACGCGCCCCGACAACTCCGCGTGCCCCCCGACTTCGCAATAATAGCTCAACATTGTCCTCCCCCACGACTATTCATGGAATTATTCGCGGTAGTTTGCATCGAAACATCGCATTATGTAGCATTTGTAAAATGCGGTTCGGGGCACGAAGCCCCTTGGTGTTTCTTCGATTCAATGGCGGACAGAAAGGGCGAGCAAAATGGGTACAACATCCCGGAAATGGTCGCGTGTCCGGATGTGAGCACGTGGTTGTCTGATGATGGGGCGGTGAGCAGATTGCTACACGAGGCGCACCCGAATGACAAACAGTTGCCTGAACACGCGCGGAGATTGTTATGCGATGCGTATATTTGTATGTACCAAAGTCCTGATGTTATGATGTATCGTTAATTTTATTCTTTGTTACTTTATTTGTATTTTATTTATCCACAAAGTAAACGACGAAAATTTGCAATAAATGCGACAATCCAATTGAGAAGGATCAGTATTCTGAGAAGATTTTTATTTATTAATACATAATGGTACCATTTTATAATTGTTGGAAAAATATTGTATATAATTTGACAGTTAAGTGGTACAATAACGCCTAATAAATAGCAAGAACATCGTAAGATTTATTGCTAGAAATAGAAGCTTCTGTTTCGTGAAATTTCTAAAAAATAAAAATGTAGCATTTTACCCACAAAGTTGCTTTACGTAGATGACTAATTCTTTACGAATAGTTACAAAAATAAAACTCCATATATTAAAATATGTTATGAATCATAAATAAGGCTTGTATAGAAATCTAGTGGGAACTAATTCAACTTTCAAAAATAAGGATACGACTGATTTTTCACATATGCTATATTTTTAAATAAATGAATTAGGAAACATATTGTATATGTATATTTATTGTTAATAGCAATATGAAAATATATTAAATCAACTTTCACATCATCTTTTTTAATAATATCTTTACCATGGACCTAAAACAATCCGAACCTGATCTAAAATCCAGAATTTTTGATGAACCTAAATCTGAACCGAATCTTTATTTGTCAAAATCAATAAACTGAAATTAAACCGTTTTAAATTCAGATTCGGTTCAGTTCTGTTAAATATATAATTAAAAATCGTAAATAAAATAAATATATCATCACGGCATATTACCCATTTCTGGGTGTGCCAGTATCTACAACACATGTAGACATCGGTAATGATGACGATATATTTTACCGTGTGGGCGCTTACCAGGCGTCACCTCACGGGCACTCCTAGCTGGCGTGGAGAGTGCACTACAGGGGCCACTTTTGTGCCATTTAAAATTGGAAATATTTGGCGCCTGTCGGGATCGAACCAGGTTCCCCGGGTTCGCGACCAGACACTCAGGTAAGCGACTAAAAATACGTAAATACATTTCGGTTCAGGTTCCTGATCCTGATCTATCCCTTTTTCAGAACTAATTTTTATTGAAAGGTAAGTTTTGAAATATTTTAATTATTATAAAAGTTTAAACTTAATTATATTTCGTTTTACGAAAGATGACTATTCAAGATCATGTTTCTTGAGGAATAATACTTTTCCCAAAGTTTTATCTTCACCTATGTTTTTGTATGAAACGTAAATAGACTTCATGTAAACCATGTAATAATTTCCATCTGATTAAACTGTCGGTTATAATATCGATGCTACGTTTTTCTTTTAATTGACACTTAAACTGTTAACCGGGCAATGAATTTAATACATAATTGTAAATCTACGACACATCACGATTACTTTTAGTATGTTTAGGTATACCCAAATCATTTAAGCAGCCAATGCACGTCATTAATAAAAATTGAATAAAAGTAACCTGATGTGTGACTTCATGTACTGGTACATTTGCAGAGGTTTTAGAATCTTTATGAAAGGAGTTATACAGATTGTAATTTGTATTATTGACATGCTATTGAACTGTCACGTGTACAAAATAAATATTATTTTAGTCACTGTCCATTTCTATTTAAATTATTTTATAACACTAACCTTATTTATACTTATGTATGCTATATAAAGGCAATAAATGCCGAATTTCAAAGAAACATACCGAATTCTTCTGATTGATTAGAAGTGCTACCTTTGGGAGATTTGCTTTAACGGTCAAGTTGCGTCGTTTACCACTACTTTATTATAAATAGGCCTTTACAATGCACAAAAATGTTTCAAACACGATACAAATATTTTTCAAATTGTCAAATACTAACTTTGACAGTATAAACATGCAAAATATCAATGTTGCCAACTATAGCAACAATTAAACGAATAATATGACGTTGATGTACATTATTTATATATTATTCATGTCATATACGATAAGTAATGAACTCTACTATTCATCTTAATAATAATTATATAAGGCTATACACTTTTTGACGGTTAAAAATGATTGAAATTTCATTTCATTTTTCACTATTAGTGATTTTAATGCGTTAAGGTTTTTACACTAAGTGAAGACGTGCATTGGCTGCTTAAATGATTTGGGTATATATCCACGGGGTATATCTGTAATCATTTAAGTACATACGAGACAGTTTTTCTTTTTCTAATATAAAATGTTACTAAGTTGCGGTTTCTTCGAACAAGTGACCTTCATTAGTCATCTTCCGTAAATCAGACTAGACATTTTTCATTGTTGCCACCAGTTGCATATAAAATATTCATTCGTTAGTTTAGCGTTCATGATAAAATTCAAATTATTGTTGACAAATCTATTTATCATTTTAGCTCATTAATACATAATTAGATTATTAGAAAAAAAATATTAGTGTGTTTAAAAATGATTTATATTCTGATACTTTGTACATTAATTTTCAAACACAAATTAAATCAGGTCTCATTTATTTATAAATAATATTGTTATACTTTATTTGATAATGAGAGAATATAATTACGAACAATTATAAAGTAATACATGACAAAATGAACCACTTAAAACTATTACCAAAACACTACATTTGCACCGCAAATTAATATCCATTTTGTTAATCGGCTTATATTTTAAAAATACTTAGATCAAAACAAATCTACGATGTGAGATCTAAACTGGATTTATAATTAGTCTTAATTACAGTACGTTATTTGATATATTCATACATTTAATATTAGTAAAATATGTATTAAATCTTGATAACAATTAATATAAAAATATAAGTAATTTCAACAAAAATTATACATTGTTAAATTTATATCCAGTTCGAACACATAACTTTTCAAAATAGAACATTTTATATATTTTTTTATTTGAACAGGATATGAATTTAATCAGACTTATAAATCATTTATACGCATTGACTATTTAGTATTTATACTAAATAATCCGTGGCATTTATTTGTACATATGAAGAATCAAAATTTAATACAGTATTACTGTGAAAAAACACCGGAGTGCTAAACAGATATCATATTGAAATCTCGTAAAGTTTCAGAGATAAAATTTGTAACTTCCGAGATCCCAACGATCTGTGAAAAGCTAAGAGAGTTAACTTCACAAGAAACAAATTACTTGATAGTTTTTCCTTATTCTAAATATGTTATCACATTTTTCTCAACATACCGAAACAGAAAAACATTTTTTGAACGTATGGTTCGCATAATCTACAACTAAAAGCACACGAATGAAAATTACTAATAATAAATAATGTATCCATATTATGAAATTGCAAATGATATGACAAAATTAGAGTACTATTATGCTTATTTAAGTATAAAAATAAAATGTTTTCATTACGAATTAAAACAGAATTAGTGCAGATATTTAAAAAAAAAATATTATATTTCTCGTCAATAACTAAAATTTTGTACATATAATTTAATCCACATCATCTTCATCCATAGCAAAGTCGCTTCCAATACCAGAATCCACCGTATAAATTGGACTAAAAAAATATATTATTCAATTAATATTTTGTTTTACGTTATTTTAACGTATTCTTACTTGATAGCGCGGCACGTAAAATAGACAATTCGTTTGAGCTTCTTATTATAAAAGAAGTAATTGAACGACCAAAGACAACCTTCCTCCCCAAACGGATCCGAAGCAAGATCCGGATTATACGAATAAATATCGCACTCATTCATAGCGATTTCGTCTTCTAGGGCTGCCCAAAGTTGCTGGCGCAACAAACTATATTGCTCGCCAGCTGTTGCGTTCAAGTTTGAATCTACGGCGTTCATCACCCAATGGAGGGACGGCTCTTTGCTAAATTCGTGACTCTAAAACGTCCACATTTATATATAGTGTGTCACATTTAGAGGTGCCACCATTGGGATCTCGAGAAGTATGAGATACGATATCGGTTAAATGTGCGCCTTTGGGAGGCCATTTCAGATGTGCTTTTGTTTTTCCAAAAATTCTCATAGGGCACTAGATAATGACGAAAAAATGAATATTGTTGATTTTTTCTTTTTCAACAAACTTCTAAACTATTATTAATTGAGAAAAACGTTTCAAATACAAAAGATAGATATTTTTATTAACTAACCAGTGGCGTAAGAAATAAATTTTTATATCCGTAAATTTTCGAGATATAACACAAACTTATATTTTTTTAAATGGAACCCGTATCTGATTTTAGTCTCAAAAAAATCATTATTTTTTTCTCTTTTCAACGATGTAAGGGTTATTATGTTTTATATTTGTTTTGCCTTCAAAATTATTATTTTTTTCTTATTTTGTATTAAATTTATAATTATTTTGAAAATATTGATAGATTTCTATTTAGAAATACTCCTTGTATTTAAATAATTTATATCGTTAGAAAATTTTGCTCAAAACTCGTATCAAACTATTTTTTATAATATTTTGTATCTGGTCGGCCGTGGCACATTATAGTGTAATTTGTAATTATGAGTCTAGAATGAAAATATTAAGTAATAAAGGCATAAAACAAATTATTTCAATCAAATACAATATAATTAATAAAAATAATAATGTTTTTTTGGGAAATAATAAGAAAGTTCAGGAAAATAAAGAGAAAAATTAAATTTTAGGAGCAAAACAAATATAAAACATAATAATCCTTACATTATTGAAAAGAGAAAAAAATAATGATTTTTTTGAAACTGAAATCAGATATGAGTTCCATTTAAAAAAATATAAGTTAGTGCTATATCTCGAAAATTTACGGATATAAAAATTTATTTCGTACGCCACTGGTTAGCTAATAAATATATCTATCTTTTATATTTGAAACGTTTTTCTCAATTACTAATGAGGTGCGGGAGGCCACGTGACTTTGACAAGTGCTTGTGGGGCCCAACATAGTTGCCAAATTACGGCTTGTGTACGTTGCCTGTGTTGCTAAATAAATTTGAGTGTAAAATTAATAAATAAAATTGTAAAGCTAGTTATTATTAATGAATATCATGTTGTTTTACTTTTTAACACATAAACTTAATTTTTAAAATATACAAGACGTTCAACTTTCATCTTATTGTTTTCTTCAAATTTAGTGCGTCAAGAAATCTTTATATCGTAGATGGCAGCACAAGTCGCATAATTTTTAAAAAAATATTTTAAAAATTAAGTTTATGTGTTAAAAAGTAAAACAACATGATATTCATTAATAATAACTAGCTTTACAATTTTATTTATTAATTTTACACTCAAATTTATTTGGCAACACAGGCAACGTACACAAGTCGTATTCTTGGTAACTATGTTGGGCCCCACAAGCACTTGTCAAAGTCACGTGGCCTCCCGCACCTCATAGTTTAGAAGTTTTTTGAAAAAGAAAAAATCAACAATATTCAGTTTTTCGTCATTATCTAGTGTCCTATGAGAATTTTTTGAAAAACAAAAGCACATCTGAAATGGCCTCCCAAAGGCACACAAAAAGTTCCATTTAATCGTCATCGTATCTCTTATACTTCTCGAGATCCCAATGGTGGCAACTCTAAATAGGACACACTGTATATTGTTATAAATAAAAAATATTTGTACCTTGGCATCGGAGAAATCATAATCGGGCTGAAATGTAGCATTCAAAGTAGCTATTAAATAAAAAAGTGTCTTGCGACTGATTGTGTCGCAAAGCGGGCCATCCTCATCTCCTGATATGCTGCGGCTGTAACAGCCCGGCGACAAGCCTTGCGGAGGAGACAGGGCTTGTAAATCATGAGGGTTCATCCCTTGTTCGGAGTTGAAGCGTTTGTACATAGCTTTGTCTCCACCAGCCATTTTACACGAATAACTCTCGATGCGACCAAATATCTTACTATCGCCTGTTTGTATACACAAGGCATTGTTGATTTGCTCAAATCTGCTGCTTTCTAACAACTTCATTGTGCATATATTCTATGATACAAACACAACAAAGAATGGTGAATTTATTGTTTTATATATTGTTAATGGCAATTTATTTTGGGGCACATGAACATAACACTGTTATATTTGTAAAGTTCTTGTACATAACTGTGGGATGTATGAATATTCCTTTTCTTTTTGAGTGTAGCAGATTACATTCGGGTATGAATGCGCGCTTGACTGATTTTTTGGTCCACACTTGATTTAGGAACATTACAGATAAGAGTTTTTAAGTTGTGGTAATATATTTAGTAGCTCAACCGTCCTGAAATAACTGTTTACAAACACAAAATGACAAATAAGATTACAGTACTCAAATGGACGAGTCCACTTTCACACAATTAAGGTCGAACCAAATTAATCACTCTTTAAAAGTATTAGCAACGTTCAGAACACATCATCTTTAAACCTATTGATAATGTACACTTGTCACAAATTATTAACACCTATACTTCGCTATTATAAACACAATTTTAAGGTAAACAAATTTGACAAAGTCAAGCTTCTTTCTTGAAATTCAATGACAATGAACACAAGTACCAATAGTAGAACACTAATATTGGTTGAATAAATCACATATTATTTATTTATTAGTGGAGGAATACATTAAATTTTTAACAAAATGTTAACAAATAAGTTACTTTTTGAAATTATGGAATATAAAATGAATTCTATTATTATTCAGCATAAATTTTTATTTGGTTAATTGGCAACCTTGCTGCTCACCCAAAGTTATTTCGAAATCTAAGCGTCGATTCGTCCAATATAACATAACTATTTTCTTTTGTAAACTTTCTACAGCCTTGAAGTTTATTTATGAATTACATTCATAAACAATAAATAATTATTGTTTAAAGCTAATACTTTGAAACATTTGTAAATCAATAACGAGTAATACAAGAAAATAGTTAGGAATATTGTGATATATTTACCTTTTTGTAAAATATAAATAAATATATGTTATATATAATAAAATAATGTTAAAATACGATTAAATATAAGTATATGAATCACTTTATTTTGACGGAAATTTCTGTAGTACACTATTAAATGACAATCGTAACTGATTTTATACAGTTCTAATATTAGTAACTGAGCGATGCTTTACCTAAGCGTCGGTCTTCGTGAACAGGCGTCGTTAGTAGTCTACTTAAACTCAGCATTATTATTACTCTTTACATTTATATCGGTAAGCCATTGCGATATTTTAACTAAAAAACATACATTATTGCTCGCATTGTTGTAATTTATTGGTACAATTTTCTTTTTTGATTACATAACATTCAAAACGAAATATTAGTAAATAAAAATAACTTATTTCATTATTGTAGTAGTATCGTTTTTGTTTGTTCCAATTTAGGGGAGCATTTGGGAATTGGGATGAGTCATGATTGTTAAGATAAAATGATGCAGGATCGCGAATGTGCTCTCGGCTGGGATTCCAAATCTTCCAAACGTTCCAGTGGTCTATTTTCAGTGTTAAAGTGGTTCGGAAATAAAGAAAGTGTCAGTGCACCATCTCCAGACTTAGTGCATTCAGCGTCCTCTAGTTGTGATAGCATCGAATCCGTTTTTAGTACGGACACAGTTGCTTCATTTGCATTTGTTCCTCCAAATTCTTACAAACCTTTCGGCACTGCCCAGCAAGCAGAAAAATTCATTCTTTCGGGACCAGAAACTTCAACATACCGTGCGCGCTTAGCACAAAGAGAAGCAAGCCGTGAATCAGACCGCAATTTAACATTAAGAAGCAAATATAATCTTTACAAAGGACCAGAACCTGATCGGGGACATAGCCTTCCGTTGATGAGCAAAACTGTTATTGTTGAACAAAAAGGAATGCATCGAAGAACTGCAAGCGAATCTTCCAAACACCGACGGGCGGGAGCCTATTGCCATGTTAAAGGAAAAAGAAAAGCACCCCAACCGCCCGGTTCAAAAGGAGAAAACACTTTACGACGAAAAAAACGAATGGCACCTCAACCACCCAATGCATCTCCTGATATAATCTGCAACGATTCTCTCAAATTAGACCACGGAATATTAAAACCAGCTAAAGAAACTTTAGAAGCACCTAACAAAATTGTACAAATACAAGAAGTTGTACAAGTAGTTTCACCGCGACCCTGGTACAAACGAACTCTTTCCAAAAGTTCTACGCCTGAGAAAAAAATCGAACAAGAAAAAAGAAAATCCGGATTATCATTTCTAACAAACATCAGCGAATTAGATCGGGAAGCCATGGAAATAGTCGGAAAAGAAAATTTAAAGATGAAATATTTAAAAAGCTTAAATCAAGCGCCTGCTTTTATGCGGCCAAAAGGAAGTGAACACGTCAGAACAAATTCAGACAGCTGGATAACACCAAAAAGAAAATCTGCACGAGACTTAATCGCAAAATTTAATGCCATTACTGGTGTATCCAGAAGCACATCTCAAGAACCAAAAGAACAAAGTCCTCCATTAAAAGAAACAATTATCCCTATTATGCGCGAACAATGTACAAGTTCCGAACCTACAAAAAAAGAAATAAACACTAATTCTCAACTAACCAAAAACACAGCTGTCGTTAAACCCATTTCCAGATCACAATGGAACTGCCCTAAATGCACCCTGGAAAACGATTACTGGCGAATCATCTGCAAAGTTTGCAGCACAATAAAACCATATTTTGATGACTTCACGTCAATTTCTTCTGCCTCTTCTCCGCTGACGGAAATAAAAGCAAATTCAGAAAATCCCAAAATAGAGAAGACGGATCACAGCGATCTGTTTGGACTAGACAGTGTAGAGAATAGAATCATTGATTTACAAAGAACAGTTTTAAATTCAAACTACCCAAAACTGTCACAAAATTTCGATAAAAAAATTATTAACGACACTGACGCCATGAAGTTTATATCTATACAACCTTCGGGTCTAAAATTATCCAAAGATTCTGAAAATAACTTAAATTCAAATACGAACGCAAACAAAGATGAAACGAGAGAAGAATTGAAACTCGACAAACAAAATTTGTTTCAACAACAATATCCGAAAGTGAATTTAAATTATAAGTTTGATGAAAAAGATATTAATATAAACACAAGTGTTAAAAATAATAATATAAAAGAGGAAGACCAGCACAAAATAGAAAAAATAATTCTTGGTGATGAATTGGAGTTCAACGAACTAAATCAAAATGAAAAACAAACAAATAACAGTGCGAAAGAAAAAAATATAAAAGTCGAAGAAAAAAATATGAAAGTCGAAGAAAAAATTATTTTGGGCGATGAAATCAGTGTTGAAAAACCAGATTACGTTAATATTAATAAATATGAATTAATCGATTCTAATAAAAATAATAATATTGATCAAAACAAACCACAGAAAGTTGAAAAAATGATTTTAGGAGATGAATTACATACACAAAATACATCTCAGAACAATGTAAAGAAAACACAACCAGCAAAAATTTTAATACATAATGTAACTAATGAAAATGATACTAAAACTGATGAATTAAAATCAAAACAAAATGTTGAAAATAAAGCAGATATCGAAAAGAAAAGAGAAGAACACGAAAAGCTCAAAAAAATGCTGATAGAAATGAAGAATTCATTACCAAAACGAATCAAAACACCGGACAATAAAGATAAAGACAATATCAAACAGCACAGAATCAGTTTGATTGAAGAACAACCGGAACCAGAAAAAGAAGAAGAACTTCCAGAAAAAACCGCCGAATTAATAGTCGCAACAACTGAAACAGTCTACGAGAACATTAAAATAAAACGCCCAAATGTTGAAAAACCAGTTAAAGTATCATCCTCAGCCCAAACACAATCAGTTCTTCGTCGAAGTCTCTCCCAAGAAGAAAGATCCGCCATTCAAGACTCCAAAACAGGCTTCCATTTAATTGGCGCCAAAGATTTCGTTGGAATCAGCAACGAAAAGACCGGAAATTCAGACGAATCTCACACATATGCTAACTTAAATACATCAGAAATAAATACAAATATATTTCCCGGATGTTCAAAAACGGACACTTTGGAAATAAATCGCTTATTACGACGACTAGAAACAGCCATTTCTGGTGGAGAACTTGGACAAGCAGCTGTTTTTGCCAGAGAATTAGCCCAATTAAAAGTTCCGTTAAGTGTTATTAGACAAAAAACTGAGGAAGCTGACCCACAGAAGAAAAAATATTTCGAGTAAGTACAAAAAAAATACTAATTTTTACAATATACTGTGATAATTATTGCACCTTATCCGAGACCTAATCATTTTTCAAGTTTTTAGTCATTTTTATTATCGTAATCAAATTTTCTTTGTTTTAATCAAGCATTTCTTTGTTGTAATCAAGAGCCTTTTTTGCTGAGATATAATTAGAGGAACATATTTTCATTAAATTAACTTAATCTTGATATACATTCTTTACGAGAAATAACAATTTTATTGTAATAAAAAAAATTTCATAAAATTATGTGCAATACAGGGTGTCTCAGGGCGAGCTTACGCTATCTATATTTTAAATACTATTTAATATAATTTAACGAAATTTGGTATCTAAGGGTTATCCAATATGCCCGTTTCAACTAAAATATTTTCAATAAAATAATTATACCCAGATTACATGTTTTTCTAATTTACTGAAATTCTATCAACTTTCAACATAGGACATGTTACATAAAGTACCCTTATTTTTTGTCGTAGTACACATTTATGTAATAAAAAAGGGGGGTTCCATTTAAAAAAATTGTCTTTTTTGAAGTTTGTCAACTGTAATTTTGGTGTAATTTTTATAAATAATCGAGGATTCTTCTATGAATAATGTAGCTTAAAGTCTCCTTTATAAAAGGCTTTTTTCAGATTATAAAAATTCGATCTCGTTCCCGATATACAGAGTTTGGAAAATGTGCCGGATTTCAGACAAAAAATCAAAAAAAGTTGAATAACGCCGGAAGTAGTTGATCATGAGTAAAATGTTTTTATTGCTTCATATGTAAAAATTTCCGCTGAATTCAATGGTAAAATAAAATATAGCGTATTCCATTTAAAATAAGAGAGTTGAGGTCAATTTCCGATCAAACCGGAAGTGCTGCTGCTTTGAAAATATTTTAGTTGAAACAGGCATGTTGGATAACCTCTAGATACCAAATTTCGTTAAATTATATTAAATAGTATTTAAATTATAGATAGCGTATCAAAACTTTTTAAATGAACCGGGTTAGAAGAGTATAAATTGAATATCTAATAAAGAATTAAAGATTTTTGCCTATATCTAGAATATTTCTCGTGTGTTTTTTTAGTGTGGAAATGTATGTGGAAGACAAAATATCACATCGAGGACCGTTTCCTTTATCAGTAACTGAAAAAATGACAGTGTTAGAGTTGAAAAAACTTGTAGAAGAAAAGTATAAAATACCGGTTGGAGTTCAAAGATGGATTTTAGGAAAACAGCTTGCTACAGATGACAACGCTGCTTTGATTACACATCAAATTACAAGTCCGGGATGTCCAGTTTTTCTTTATCTTGTTGCTCCAGCTATTGGTAAGTATTATAAAATACTATGAAAATAAATTTTAAAACATGTCAACTATACTAATTATAATGAAATTAACAACTGTTGTAAATCGTGCAAATCTTATTCATAATAACAAAATAAGTTTTAAAAACACACACCCACTTCTTTCAAATATAAATTGTGCCAATCCTTCCTACGTTTGTGAGGTCACATCTATTTTCAGAACCGAAATCTGAAACTGCCGTTGAAATCGTTGAAATATCCGACCTGGAACCCCCGCGCCCTGCACCTCCCGCCAATATTATTTACAACGTTCCTATCGCAATAATTGAAGAAGATATCGAAGAAGCAGACACGGAAAATGAAGAAGAAGATAATATTGGAGCTGTTGGCTTCGAATTGGACCCGAACGTTCAGGAATTGTGGAAATGCCGGGCGTGTACTTTATTAAATCCAATTTCCAGCAAAAGTTGCGATGTTTGCGGACTTATTAGAAACGAGGAAGAACTTGATTCAAAAGGGACTTATTTGCAATTGGTAAATTTGGATAATGAAGATTTAGTGAGGAATATAGAAGCGTTTGAGTGTTTGATATGTTTGGCGGAGTGCCCAAAAGGAGAAGGTGTCACTCTAAGGGAATGTTTACACCAGTTTTGCAGGTAATATTTAAAATGTATGATTTGTAAAGTTATTATTAACTTACAAACGAATTATTTTAACGAAGCAATGTACATATTTGGTTTTTCTAGAGTTTGTCTGGCACACACAATTGAATTCAGCGAAGAAGCCGAGGTGAAATGTCCTTATCGAGACGAGCAATATTCTTGCGATATTGCTTTGCAAGACCGTGAAGTTAAAGCTTTGGTGTCCGCTACAGTTTATGAACAACATTTAGCCAAGTCCGTAAAACAAGCAGAAAATAAAATGGATAATACGTTCCATTGCAAGACTCCAGATTGTACCGGATGGTGTATTTATGACGATAATCTCAATTATTTTCATTGCCCCGTTTGCAGAAATAATAATTGTCTCACCTGTCAGGCAAGTTAAAAAATATATGAAAATTATTTAGGACTGTTTAAAAATATTTAAAATTTGTATTAATGGGGTCCTATACTATTTTTCTTTTATTTTTTTTTTTTCTGTAAGAACAGGATAAAATAAGAATTTTAGTGCAAACGCGACTTAAAAATTTTACGTAATAAGCGAGATATGAATTTTTAAAGTTTAAGAATTTGTGCGTGACGTAGCAGGTACTAACAAGTGATCGACAAACAATGCGACAAACTGTTAGTTATAGAGGGAACAATTTTTTTCATGTTTGCATAGCTGAAATGTTTGTATATAAAAACTTATACGTTATATTCATGAAGAAATTATTATTAAGTATAAATAACGTAAATAATAACCATTTTTTTCCTAATAAATTATAGAACATTGAAACAGTTTGACAATATTATTACACAAAGTTTGACGTCGGATGGCGCTAGTGTTTACTGTTTTGAAGTTTCAATATTAATTTAATGAATATTATTATTAATTGAATTAATATTACAAATTGATTTAATTATAAATATATTATTATTGTTAATATTACTAGATGTTATAATTAAACAAATTCATCAAACACAAAATTGTTAAATGTTTTGTTAGGTTATAGAACAACATGACATTTCATAAACCTTTGAAGGTGAACGCTGCAGACGCGCGAATCTCCTTTTTAAAATCAGGCGACCAATCAAATTCTTAGTACCTAACGAGTCATACCCAATTAGTAATCAGCTTCAATCGCTTATAGTTTGTGACCTAGTCAATATTTAAAGAAAATTTTTTCACTAATACTCATTAATTTATGTATATTTTCGTCTTCTTATTTAAGATAGTTAAAATATGACTATGGACCCTATTCTAAATAAATTTAAAATAATCTGTTTCAGGCCATCCACGTGGGGTTGAACTGCAAGCAATACCAAGAGCACATGAAATCCTCATCTGAAACGGACGAAGACGCGAGACGAACCCGCGATTTCCTAGAAGACATGATCGCGAGAGGCGAAGCGCTCGCCTGTCCAACATGCCAAGTGGTATTGCTGAAAAAATGGGGCTGTGACTGGCTGCGTTGCTCCATGTGCAAAACGGAGATTTGCTGGGTGACGCGTGGGCCCAGATGGGGCCCTGGGGGCAAGGGAGACACCACAGCTGGGTGCAAGTGTGGGGTTAATGGCATTAAGTGCCATCCTAAGTGCAATTATTGTCACTGACGTGATTTTAACTTAAGTTTTATATATTTTCATTTTATGTGTTAATCATTCATTTATTTATTTTTAATGTGCATAAGAACGATGATATAATTTCATTTCTTATATTTATTAATTTGTGTAATAACACAATAAATAAAAACTGAAACTGCTAGTAATTACATTCTTTTCTTTGGCATTGTTTCCAAGCATCTTTAGATTGTCGCGGTGATCGAGGAGAAATACCACTAGCGCCATCCGACAGGAGATCGCTGAACTTATCAGTTATTTATGGTAATTTTTTGTACGACTAGTTGGCAACACTTTTTAGTTATATTTGTAAAGATTTCAAATTAATAAACTTTGAAGTTAATTAATTTTCATGGAAAAAATACAAAATAATATAAGTATAGGCCATCCAGCGAATCAAGCGGTTTACGTCATCGTTTAGGGATTTTTGAAATTTTCTTTATTTTTTTAAATATATTTTATTAACGGTATTTTATTGGTTTTTTTATTATTACTATGTACTTGACACCTTTAAAAGAAAGAATTATATTTGGATATATTATTATTAAGTAAAATTTTGTAAATTTTTGCAAAATGACGTTTGATTATATTTTTTTAATATTGGTAATTCTGAACATGTATTTTACTAAATATTATACCTTTCATATACCTATTAACTAGTTAATTAATAGGTATATGATACTTTTCAACCTGTATTGTGATTTCATTTTGTTTTTGGTTTCGTTGTTTATTGACAAAATGTCAAATGCTCTGTCATGTCAAATTCAAGAGCTTGTAATTAATTTATTGACTTATTTTGAAAATGAAAAAGTATATTGGTAGGTTTTTACTTTCACTGAAATCTAATATTGAGGTAATATTTGGTTCTATTTGTTAGTAATAAGTTGCAAATTAAATCTATATGTACAGCGTGTGGCAAACGCTATACGCAATGTATAGAAACAGTGAGAAATTGTATGGTATGCAGTATTCTGTATTTTTTTAAGGATCTCACATAATACTAGATAGTTTGTTGTATATACTACAAGAATGAAGTATTTATAACGACGTAAGCAGTATCGTTCAGAATATTTTAAATAAAATTGGATTTCGCTGGAAAAATATTATACCAGATGTGTTTTTAAGAAATATTTGGGTTTATGAAGGCAACCCACAGATTTTAATCTGTTTTACATGCTAATGTAAACTTTTTAACATATGACGTCATTGTTTCTAGTGATATTGTATTTATGACGTAAACCGCTTGATTCGCTGGATGGCCTATACATTCTTTGGCATTGTTATCCAAGCATATTTAGATTGTCGGTGATCGAGGAGAAATACCACTAGCGCCATCCGACAGGAGATCGCTGAACTTATCAGTTATTTATGGTATTTTTTTGTACGACTAGTTGGCAACACTTTTTAGTTATATTTGTAAAGATTTCAAATTAATAAACTTTGAAGTTAATTAATTTTCATGGAAAAAATACGTAATAATATAAGTAAATATACAGTTCAAACACTATTTTAATAGTTTGTATATGAAATATTTAGTATTCATGCAAGTATTTTGAAGGAATTTGATACACTACCAAATATTTAATGATTTTATCGTTACAAAATAGTAGTATGTACATATTACTTTACTACAAACATTCTTACATTTATTATAAGGTGTATTTCTTCGCTCAGATAACTTTGGAAATAGCTATAGCCGCTTTGCACCCAGTTTTAATAACTTGACTTAACGCTTCATAAAATGGTGCCTGTTTCGCCCCATGATCAATCCCAATATCATGATGCTCTTGCTCCTCATCTCTGAATTTCGTAATAGTCTCCATTAATTCCTTGTTAGCTTCAGGGTCTTTCATAAGTTGTCTCAACTGATCATTATAATGCTCAACAATAACTGTTTCTACCGCTACTGTGCAAGCCATAGCGGCTTTTTCTCCCATTAAAGCTGTCCCTGCTCCAAGAACGAATCCAGCTACGTTCCAGATCGGAAACATTACTGTTGGGCGTACTCGATATTTGCGAATAAGTTCTTCAAATTTTGCTCTGTGGACTTTTTCTTGATCCCACATATGTTGGATAGTTGGGCCCTTGTTTGTAGAGCCTAACACTGCCATTTGACCAGCGTAGATTCGGTCGGCCCCTAATTCTCCAGCATGATCTACGCGGATAATTGAATCTGTGTCGGTTGAAGTTGAAAGACAACGAACAGATGTTTGTTTTATTAATAAAGGAGATATTTGTTTAATAAATAACATATTGAATAATGATGTATATTTATGCTTGAACACTTTGTTGATATTTATATTCAATTTAATTTAACGTAGGTTAAAACAAAATCAAAATTGCCAATAGTTGAAAATGAAATGTTTCGGACTGTGCCGTGAACATGTATTTTGGCAAGAAAAGATAAACAGAGCGTATTTTGTTGTTGTAATTCCTTAATATCAAAATAAAAGATATCCCTTAAATATTTATATATTTTGTGTTGCACTACTTCTATTTTTTATTATTCATTTCGTTTGATTTCGTTCATTTGGTTGGTATTGAAAGCACTTTACCCTTATTTGCATTTTCTAGAATTCATCAGGAAAAACACATTTCTGTCAAAACGTTATAATTGAAATTGTATTTCTATAAAATTGTGTTGTATATATACCGTTTAAACAATAAAATAAAAATGGTCGATTACAGTAAATGGAAAGACATTGAAGTAAGTATCAAAACTAAAATTATATTCGTTCGTTGAATAGTAAAAACTATTGTTACTCTATAATAAATACAACAATAACAAACATTGTTTCCATTATTAAGACTTATTAATTGTACAATACTTGTAAATTAAAGATATCAGATGATGAAGATGAAACTCATCCAAACATCGACACACCTTCTTTATTCCGATGGCGTCATCAAGCTCGCGTAGAAAGAATGGAAGAAAGGAAAAAAGAATGGGATGATTTCCAAGAACGCAAAGCTAAACTCGACAAAAAGTTACTCGATGTAAAAAATAAGTTATCTGAAGCTGAGAAAAAGGGTGATAGCAACACCAATAGCTTGAAAGAAGAGTTCGCGAAACTACAGAAAGAATCGCAAGAACTCAAACAAAAAGAAGATGATCTTCAAAAGAAAGAAAAGGTAGTTTTTTCTCAAAATATCGTCGCGTTCAAGGCAAAACGGCCTAAGCGCCAAAAAATCGTAATTTGCGATTTTGGTACCGTTCAATAGATTGACGCAACGTCCATCTATTAAACACTGTGGCATGAGTACGAAAAAATTATTTAAGTAGATATTTCACTTTGAAGTTGCGCAAGCGACAATCGTAATTTCTTATGGGTGAATGCAGAGTGAAATGGCCCGAGTTATTGATGGCAAAGTAAGTGTTTTAAAAATTATTGTTATCATTGTTTGCTATAATTCATTTTAGTAAAGATCAAAGTTTTCTCATAGTATATTTTTATAATAATACATATTCAGTATTTGTTACAAAACTTGTTAAAACATTCTGTCGCTTGTGCCATCGACCTGCAAAAAATATGTTCGGGTACAACCGACAATCTACATGTTAAATTCATATCTCAAACTATCGGCAACAATAGGTCATTCATTATTTGTTGCTTTCACATTTTAGTTTTTTTCAATATTTTATACTTTGATGCTGGTAATTAATTAAAGTTCATGTAATGATAATCACAGATTATTGTTTTTCCGCGTTCAAAATATTAGCGCTTAAGTCATTGTTCCGACGCCAGAAAATCATTGAATTAGCTCTTTCTCTTCCATCAGCACTTGAAAATAATGATTTGATGGAAGCACTGAACAATGATGTGTTATTTTCCGATGCTCATATAGTAGAATACTTAAAAAGTTTATGTGAATTAAATGTTATCAAGATATCATCAAGAATACTTAGGTTTGAAGAATGTGTCTTCTGTTTCTGATGAACTAGATGAGACGAGGAAGATTATTAGATATAGTCATTTTATTTGATATCCAGTCCTGCTGGTAAAGTAACTAAAGTACAAAACATCAGAGTGATAGTTTCTTTTATTTTTATTAATTTTGTCTGAGTTTTGATGTTTGTATTTTTATAATGATATGTTTAAAAAAAGTTTATTAAATAAAATATATTCTAATATGTATTTCAAACAAATCCTTTAAGTTCTTTAATAATTACAATTATTACAGATCATGTCACAAACGCCGTTGTCGTCTAAATTATCAAAAATTAAAATGGCATATCTTCGCGCAAGCAACATTTGCGATCAAAACTTAAGTTAATGTAATTGTCTTAACCAACATATAAATTTGGCATAAACACCACATAAACGAAACATTTGGCATAAGTGCCAATCAGACAACATACTTCTAATTATCATGCAGTTCTTTAATTTATATTTACATTTAAATACACAGAAAAATTCAGAAAAAAATCTGCTTACTTTTAATGTTGTTAAGACATTAAAAATATATTTGTATAAAAGCGCAGACAGTTTTTTGTGTCTCCTGGCTTATTATGAAAATGGCGCTTGTGTCGTTTTGTCTTGAACGCGACGATATGTCGATCAATTAATAATAATTTTGATGTGTAAATTGTAGAAAACTCCATGGAATGTTGATACAATTAGCCGTTCAGGTTTTAGCAAAACTTTAGTAAACAGTAAGCCTCCTAGACCTAAAGAAGAGAATTTAACCGAAGAAGAGAGAGAACAAAAAATGAAAAAGTTTATTAAAGAAAATGAAAAGGATTTAAAACATTTTGGAATGCTGAGAAAGTATGATGATTCCAAAGAATTTTTGAAGAAACATCCACAATTGGTTTGCGAAGACACCGCGAATTATTTAGTAATTTGGTGCATAAATTTAGAAATGGAGGAAGTAAGACAACAATACTTTAAATTTATAACAATTGTGATTATATTTCTGTTGTAGAAACACGAATTAATGGCCCATGTAGCTCACCAAACAATCTGTATGCAATATATTTTAGAGTTAGCAAAACAGTTAGATTATGATCCAAGAGCTTGTCTAGATTCATTTTTCACAAAGTAAGTTTCAAATATTTAATAATTCCTTACTCTAATATTATTTTTATTAGAATTCAAATTGCCGAACCAGAATACAAGGCGTCATTTGATGACGAATTGTCTCAGTTTAAAGAAAGAATAAGAAAACGCGCTGCCGAAAAACTAGAAGACGCTTTGCGAGAAGCTGAAGAAGAAGAAAGAAAAGCGCGTTTAGGCCCGGGAGGATTAGATCCCGTCGAAGTTTTCGAATCATTACCAGAGGTAAAAATCATTAATTTAAAACAAACTTAGCTAAACCGTTTTTTGTGTAGACTTTACAAAAATGTTTCGAGTCGCAAAATATTCAGCTCCTTCAAGAAACTATTTCTAAAATGGAAGAAACTGAAGCTCGCTATCACATGAAACGATGTGTGGATTCAGGATTATGGGTTCCAGAAGCTAATAAGGACAAAGAAAAGACTGAAGGTACAACAAATCAAGGGGAATCGTCCTCTACGTAAAAAAATGCATTTAATACCAGTTTATGTTACGAAAATTTTATTGTATTTCATTTACCTGCATATCCAGTTGATAAATAAATGCTTTAAAATATTTACTTCAAAATATTTATTCATTTTATAATGATGTTTTCAGAGTTTTGTTAAATTCAGATAAGTATATGCAAATAATTAATTTTGGGTTGTTTATTTTTATACTTTCAATTAATAATTTGCGCGACAAATCAATATATATTTTTTTGAGTGAAATTAATTTAATTGGTGCGTCCAAAATATTTTCATCCGGTACTTTCACGCAAAATGAAACATCAAGAATTTGTAGTTTTTTGCTGTTTTCCAATAAACTGTTTATGTTTTCCAAATTTTTACAACATCTAAATATTGCTTTTTCAATGTTAGGGCAATATTTGGCCAGTAATTTCAGCCCTCGTATGTTTAATTTCCACGAACCTACAATTCAAAATTAGACAGTGTAAAAATTTCCAGCCCGATTTGCAAAAAAGTTTAAGCTAATCCTCATTTTTGGATTAGTGAATTCTATTCTATTCCGGTATTTAAAATTTAATTTTCATGATATCAATAAAAATAAATACTAGGAACAGATTCAACTATATTTTAAGATATAAACTGTCAAAATTAGGGTAGAATTCGCTAATCCAAAAATGAGGATTAGCTTAAACCAGTAGCGTAACTAAGGGGGGTTTAGGTGGGTGCGCTCACCCCCCTGTGAAAATTTTCAAGATATAAGCGCCTTTTTCAATAATTTATTTAAAATCATTAATATTTTTTTAAAATTTGAACTTAAGAGTGCCTGAGTGTCTGGTCGCGAACCTGGGGGAACCGGGTTCGATCCCGACTGACGCCAAATATTTCCAATTTTAAATGGCACAAAAGTGATCCCTGTGGTGCACTCTCCACGCCAGCTATGAGTGCCCGTGAGGTGACGCCTGGTAAGCGCCCACACGGTAAAATATATCGTCATAATTACCGATGTCTACATGTGTTGTAGATACTGGCACGCCCAGAAATGGGTAATATGCCGTGATGATATATATATTTTTTTTTATATTATAAATAAAAAAAAAAATAATACAATCTGTAATTCTCTTCATCCTAATATTTTAATTAATATACCCAGATTACATGTTTTTCTAATTTACTGAAATTCTATTAACTTTCAACATAGGACATATTACATAAAGTACCCTTATTTTTTGTCGTAGTACATATTTATGTAATAAAAAAGGGGGGGTTCCATTTAAAAAATTGTCTTTTTTGAAGTTTGTCAACTGTAATTTTGGTGTAACGTACCCGTCGCATTTTTATAAATAATCGAGGATTCTTCTATGGATAATGTAGCTTAAAGTCTCCTTTATAAAAGGCTTTTTTCAGATTATAAAAATTCGATCTCGTTCTCGATATACACAGTTTTGAAAATGTGCCGGATTTCAGATAAAAAATCAAAAAAAGTTGAATAACGCCGGAAGTAGTTGATCATGAGTAAAATGTTTTTATTGCTTCATGTGTAAAATTTTCCGCTGCATTCAATGGTAAAATAAAATATAGCGTATTCCATTTAAAATAAGAAAGTTGAGGTCAATTTCCGGTCAAACCGGAAGTGCTACTGCTTTGAAAATATTTTAGTTAAAACGGGCATATTGGATAACCCGTAGATACCAAATTTCGTTAAATTATATTAAATAGTATTTAAAATATAGATAGCGTAAGCTCGTCCTGAGACACCCTGTATATTAAATAGTAAGTTTAATTAGTTTTATTTGTTGAATACTATTTTCTTTTTCACATCAATAAGACACATGTTGCAAATGCAGGCGTCTGGCGTGTTTTCTATGCTATGTCTACTGTGTATCATCTTCTGCGCTATTTTATTAAGTTGAAAATATCATTTAATAATAGTTCAATTAAGAAAAAGATGTCCGGATGGCAGAGAAAAAAGCAAATGCATTAAAAGAGAGTAAAAAGGTGTTCTTAAAAGAAATACTTTTTTTACCAGTAATAAATCAGACAATTCGGAAGTTTGTAAAAAGAGTAACGAGTGACCCTGGTGTTGGATGAATTTAAGAAACTCAAAACTCGTAGGTTAAACTTTTAATTATATTATACCACAGAAAATATATTTTTATTACTAAGGTTATATAACTGATGTTGGTTTTTTCATATTTTACTTTAAATAAATTACGAATTTATCATGGCGCCTTTTTTCTGAAAAGAAACCCGCCTGCGGATTTTCCTAGTTACGCCACTGGCTTAAACTTTTTTGTGAATCGGGCTGTTAATTATTCAATACCTGTTAAATTTATGCTCTGTAGTTTGCTCAAATTTTCTAAATTGCCTCTACATAATTCCTTAATATCTCTAGTTGATATTTGAGAATGATGTATTTTCAAATGCTTTAAATTAATTAATTTGTTGCTAATATCGCCGTATAATTCTGAAGAAATATTTGAGGCGTTATACAAATATAATTTTTCCAATTTATCACATTCTAATAACGTCTAAAACATTGAAAATTATAAATTTTGTAAATTATATTTTAAGTAATTACCTTAAAAGATATATTTGTCAATTCCATCATATCAAAAGTAATAGATTTTAATGAATATTTCAAATTTGAAAATAGAAATAATGCGTCGTTATCAGACATATATTGATTTTTTTTCCTGTATGATAATTTAAATTCTTCCAAATTTTGAGAATTTAAAACAAATTCAAATATGTTTTTGGTCGTTAGAAATTCGTTATTACTTAAATCTATACTTCTAAAAACTTATTATTAAATATAGATAAATATATATGTTATAAAATACTTTAAAAATGGTAAAAGTGCAGCTTCTATATAAAACAAATTTGCGTAAAACTGTGTTCCTTTCAAATTAATTTTCTTTAAATTTTTACACGTAACCACAAGATTTCTCAATACTCTTTCTGGAATTTTATCATCAATTTTGTCATTTCTACAATTCTTTATAGTAATATCTTCAATCTGCGTATTATATCTTACAAATAAATCAAATTAAACCTATAAATTTTATATTATTTTGCGCCAATACCTGCATATTTGCCGAATAACAGTACAAATATCATTTATTTCTATCAAATGAATACTTAGCAAGTTCCTAAACGACCTTAACTGTCCACAAATAAAACTGGACGGCACGCTAAATCCTTGGAATTTTATTATCTGCCACAGTTCTGGCAATAAAGCAACTTGTCTCCATTTATGACAAACTGGAATGATGGTTTTTCGGAGATCATCTTCTGGTATGTATTTAAAAATATATAATAATACTTTCGTTGGTAAATTATGAAAGCCGGAAGGTTGTACGTCCCGAATATGGCTATACGTACGAGAAAGATCTGTACATGTATTTGATTGATAGATACTATTATTTAAAGATGATTTGCTGTACAATGATGTCATTTTAAAAATGTACAAATGTCAAAACTGACAAAAATTGTTCTAAATTTATAATCAAGTTTTCACTGATCAATGGAAAGTATATTCAACTGTCCTTCGTTTTCACTTTTACGTGATCCCACTTCTGATTTTTTAATGAAAAAATCCCATACCAAAAGTTCATTGGAAAAGATTCTATATATCCAGTAAAATTGTAACACGAATATAATACAATTTTTTACAAATTCCATACAGAAAGTTCCTTGGAAAATATTCTATAAATCCAATAAAATTATCATATGAATATATATTATGTATTCTCATATATAAATACTCTAAAAATACGTACACTTACGTAACATTCTCTTTACAATCAAATAATATTGCTACCAAGTTTATATCTCTAGCCATTTTTGAATTATTGCCCCAAAAGTCAATTTACCCCACATTTAGATAAAAACTTCAAAATTTTGAAAAATCTAATTTTTATGTATCTAGATACTTTTCAATGCGCTGATTCCAAATTTTGAAACCGCAGGTCGATATCTCTTTTCGTTCTCGAGATATTTACATTCAAAGATTTGCTCAAAACTGCCCATTTTTGGGTAATAACCCAAAAATGGGTCGAGATATGGCTTTGGCGACAACACCATTCGATTCTACGGGCAAAATTACATAAGTGTACCAATTTTCATAATTTTTGTCCAACCGGTTCATTTTTTATGAATAAAAGTTTGAAAATGGCCAAAATCTGAAAAAATCGTAAGGGGTACCCCTTAAGATTTTTGCGATTTTTGGCCATTTTCAGTTATTTTGCTTTAGAGCTTGTATGCGGTGTTCAAAAAATCTGAAAATTAGTGTACTTATGTAATTTTGCCCGTAGAATCGAATGGTGTTGTCGCCAAAGCCATATCTCGACCCATTTTTGGGTTATTACCCAAAAATGGGCAGTTTTGAGCAAAACTTTAAATCTAAATATCTCGAGAACGAAACGTGATATCGACCTGCGGTTTCAAAATTTGGAATCAGCGCATTGAGAAGTATCTAGATACATAAAAATTAGAGTTTTGAAAATTTTGAAGTTTTTATCTAAATGTGGGGTATTTTGACTTTTGGGGCAATAATTCAAAAACGAGTAGAGATATAAACTTGGTAGTAATATTATTTGATTATAAGGAGAATGTTACGTAAGTGTACGCATTTTTAGAGTATTTGAACAACTGTGTGAATTTTTAGAAATAAAAATGGATAAATGCTATACAAAATTGGAGTTCTCGTCGGAGAAAAAATCGTCACACACACACACACCTTAAAAATATTAAATTCGTATTCTCTAGGGACCCTAAAACGTGCTTATTCATTAAAAACTCTCCAACGAATTTTTTACCAAAGACAATACCTTCTTTACCTAAAGGTAACGAAAGGTAAAAACGGGCAAAGGTATATATAAATTGTTACGCGTAATATTAACGCATTTTGTTGATAAAATAATAATTTATTATTGATAGAGTATTCACAATACAAACAAGTATTATATTAAATTACAGTCCGCCACCACTGCGTTCTACGGAGATTTTCTTTTTGAGCATTTCTTTTTCGTGGTGAGCTTCTTCCATTTCTGCCATTCGGGCGAACCGTGAGTACGTTACATGACCAGATTTTATTGCGGACATCATCTACAATAATATTTCATATTTGTACTAAAAGATTATTTTCATTTCAAGATAAATTAAGCTGAAAAAGAACACCAGAACACAGCTAGAAATTCATGCGAACTAAACAATGCAACAATGACCAACCAAATCATACAATCGGGTACTATACCACAGACAAATTTTAACTATACGTAAATTACTGAGTATTAGGGCCGTGATATTCACCTCCTATTAAAGTTCCTACTAAATTTAGTTATTAGCAGAATAAACTAATAGGAACTTTGAGGTACTGGTAACTATTTTGAAAAGAAAAGTGGATTTACTTATACAGTACGAGTTAGAATGGACAATTTTGAAAAGTAGTCAGGTAGGTATGGTTTTATTTATGAGCTAAAAATTCCAAATTCTAAGTTAAAGCAATGATAAATCTTGATTACAACAATTAATAAACTTGAGTAATACAGTGATTATAGGTACTTGATTACAACAATAACTATATTTGGTAACAATTGATTATAGATACTTGATTACAACAATAACTAAACTTGGTAACAATTGATTGTCTCAGGACGAGCTTACGCTATCTATATTTTAAATACTATTTAATATAATTTAACGAAATTTGGTATCTAGGCGTTATCCAACATGCCCGTTTTAACTAAAATATTTTCAAAGCAGTAGCACTTCCGGTTTGACCGGAAATTGACCTCAACTTTTTTATTTTAAATGGAATATGCTGTATTTTATTTTACCATTGAATGCAGCGGAAAATTTTACATATGAAGCAATAAAAACATTTTACTCATGATCAACTACTTCCGGCGTTATTCAAATTTTTTTGATTTTTTGTCTGAAATCCGGCACATTTTCAAAACTCTGTATATCGGGAACGAGATCGAATTTTTATAATCTGAAAAAAGCCTTTTATAAAGGAGACTTTAAGCTACATTATCCATAGAAGAATCATCAATTATTTATTAAAATGTGACGGGTACGTTACACCAAAATTACAGTTGACGAACTTCAACTTTATGTAACATGTCCTATGTTGAAAGTTGACAGAATTTCAGTAAATTAGAAAAACATGTAATCCGGGTATAATTATTTTATTAATACGGATAAGTAAGCCATGGAAAAACAATGTTTGTTTTTACAAACTCATCTACTTAATTTCTTAGATAATTTACCGTTGGATCAAAGGAATTTAATATGGTTCCAGCATGATGGCGCTCCACCCCACAATAGCCATAGAATAAATACTTTTTTGGAAACAATTTTTGAAGATAGGTGTCTGGCAAATAATGGACCACATAGGTGGCCTCCTCGTTCACCCGATTTAACTCCACTTGATTTTTTTGTTTGGGGTTACATTAAAAACGTCGTCTATCAAAAACCTTTAACTACTAAAGAAGATTGCCAACATAGGGTACGAACAGCATTTAACAACATGTCTCCTCGGATGATAAAAAATGCTACACAAGAAGAAGTATTGAATAGAGTAACAATGTGCTTACCTATGAATGGAGGACAATCATAGTTTTGTATTTAGAATTACAACAATAACTGAATTTGATTACAACAAAGATTCAACTTGATTTCCACAGTCTCTTTTATCCTCTATTATATTTGTATGTTTTATGCAAATATCAACTAATAATCAGATTTCATTTTGCAAAAAAATTAGCTGATCGTAGGTACTCTTTTCGAATCCTTATTGATACTACAATTATATAATTCGTAATCCGCACTTAAAATAAATCTTGAACTAAACAAACACAACCACATATAAGAAAACATACGTCACTACGTCATCTCAGGTTATGAAAACGAAAATAACTAGTTTTCGTGTTACCAACTTTAAAATATTTTTTCTGGCAAATAAATTGTGCTTCATATACATAATAAATGAGGTCATGCAAAAAAAAATAATTGTACCTTTTTTCTGTTTAAATCGAAAAAGGATAGTCTAATTCATTGATCAGTATGATTAAATTATTTTTTATTTATATTTTTTGTTGTATAAAATCGTTTTAAAGTATGATATTTTTAAAAAGTTGCAAAAACCAGCCATGTTTTGTCGTCACAACGTTGCGTACCAAGTTCAGACTCATTTCAAACAGACATTTTATATGGACACATAATTTCTAAAAGAAAAATATATATAAACTATAAATTGAGGATTACATATCTGAATATGCTATAATATATTAATATAATATCGTTCTTTTTATTTTTATAAATATAATTTTCATTTGACGTGAAATTATCTACGTTACATCAGATGTTTCTTTCACTTTTGAATCTTTGATTTAGACGGTAGAAGGTTATAAACGCATGTGAGACATTGAATATATTGCAGAATATTATTTTATTATTTATTTTGGCACGAAACAACGTTCCATCGACATGTTTACTTTCATAAATTTTAAGTTATCTTTAAATGTCACTTTGACGTTTAAGACAATGTGAAAATCAAAATGGTCGTGCCTGTCCCTCTGTGACGTCATAGAACAAGGGACGAAGCGGGGGTCTAGCAGCCTCATTTTAAAGAATGTCATGTTCAATTACAATTTTTTCATGATTAAAGAGCGATTTGAGGAAAAATAAAAAATACGGGTCTATTATTTTTCACTACTCTATCGATTAAAATTATAAAAAAAAAGTCGTGCATGACCTCATTTATTTAGCTACTAAAATATTTATTCTTCAGATACCTATCAAGAACTTTATTAGGAGGTGGATATCACGGCCCTTAGTAATTTTACTTTAGTACATAGTATAGAACCCTATTGATTTCGCATGCACCAATAAACAAAGAAATGAGAAACTAGAAGAAAGAAACAATAATTTTTGTAAGAACATTCCGGCGAACCTGCAAATATTCATCCAACTCGACTTGGCCATTCATATTGGTATCAATTTCGCGGAGAATTTCGTGAAGTTCTTCACCGGGGACTTCTTTCTCACCGTACCTCTGAAACCCAAGCACGCCCCATGCTTAATGATTGAATTTTCAGACTCACCTGTAAATAATCAGACAGTTCCAGCTGTCCGTTGTACTGTGTGTCTATGTCACTTAAAAGTAAATGTATTTCTTCTTGCGCTAGTCTCACGCCCAGAGCCTAAAGGGATTCATGATTTTGTTAGCGGGAGCACGGAACATATTAATTTATAAAACACATACATTAAATTAATTGAAGATTACTTTGAAAGAAAATAATATATGTCATTGAATATAATAAGTAAAATTGTAAATATTTATTTTTACTTACCTTCAGACTTCGCCTGATGTCATTTATTGAGACATAACCTTTTCTGTCTTTATCAATAATTTGAAATCGTTTAATATACAATTGTATTTCATCTTTCGTCAAATTAATCGGTATTTTATCTCTCGACGCTCTATTTACCATTTGTCCCATTTCATTTTGTAAAAATTCTGTCGCCATTTTTGTTTGTTTCTACAAAAAATTATTTAAAATATGAAAAATATGTTTTAATTTCTTACTTTTTGTTCTTCTTCGCTCCAATTTAATTCTTCAGCCATAATACTGACGATTTCCGGTAATGCCTCTTGAGCAGCTTGGACATTTAGAAAAGCTAGTCGAATTCTACGCGCTATCATGTCAATTGTTGTGCAAGCATATTCGCGGACACCATATCTAAACAAATATTTTAGTTTTCAGCTTTTTGAAATGTATGTTTTCATAAAGAAAATAATATGTTGCATCCAAATTTATAATTTACAAGTCGCTTTTTACGAAGGGGGACCCAAAAGTAACCGGATTTATTTTCTCCAAGATTTTTTCTAGAGATGCACTCGATTTCGAGCTTTGGCCCGGCCCGGCCCGAAGCCCGCCTCGATTTCGAGTCGATCATCGAGCCGGGCCGAAGATATTTTTTATCGGGCCGAATCGGGCTAATCATTTTCAAAAATCGAGGCGAGTCGGTCTTTTGATTTTGGCCCGGCCCGAAAATTCGAGCTTTTCGGGCCAGCCCGAAAAATCTTATAGTTTATTCAAATGCTCAGTTTCCTTAATATTTTAATGAAAATGGATGAAATTAAAAAGGATCAAAATGATTTAATAACAACACAGTTCACCTATTAATAAATAAAAATGTATTATTTTACTTCAAGAATTCAAAGTTATTCATTAAAGCATAATAATTATATTGTGATGATGCTATTATTATTGTTATTACTCGTATACTTGAATAAAAGTGATTTTTGTTCCTACCATAATGGTTTCTTGTCCTATTTTTGAGCAGAAACAAAGTTAGATAAAAAATCCTTATGCAAATTAAAATTCTATTTTTTTATATAAGATTTGTGAAAAAGTTGTTTAAATTCTTTGGTAAACAAAGTGTTAAATACTCGTAGGTCTGTAATTTTTATATCAAACTTACACTAGAAGGGTCTCTTTTTTAACTACTTATGTTAACTAATGTTGAAAGTTATAAGAATGTAGAGGTTTTTTATAAGTTTGACACGAAAAAAAGTTAAACATTTCGCCTTAACATAAAAATCAACATTAGGAATGTCGGATGCACCCAATTTCGAGCTTTGGCCCAGCCCGGCCCGATTCCGAGTCAATTTTCGAGCCGGGCTAGCTAATTTTTTTGTCGAGTCGATCTTCGAGTCGGGCCGGTAATTTTTATTTTCGGGCCGAGTCGATCTAAATCTCAAAGCCCGGCCCGGCCCGCCCGAATGCATCTCTATTTTTTTCAGTGATCCCACTTCTGAATTTTTTTGTTTGTCTCACGGATTTTTCATTGCTTTCGTCCGTTTTGGAAGTCGAAAGACGTCCCGATCTTTGACATAATGCACCCTAGCTAATTTGGTGTGCGGCCGCTAGCTTTACAGTGGAGACGGGCGGGGCAAAATGACCAAAATTACGAAAATGCGGTTATCTTTGGGTTCCCCTCATTATTTTAAACTAGGAAGTAACTAACCTGACTTCTGCGTCGATGTAGGGAAACTCCGGATGTATTTTCTTGCCGATGATAGGCCAGCGTTTTCCGGTGAGCGAAGCCAATTTCGCAACAGCAAACGCTCTGTCTCCGTACGCATGAGCCATATGCTGCGCGACTTCACATTCCAAACCAAAATCTTGCACTAGTCGAATATACATCGTTGGAGTCCAGCCGTGAGCGCCTTCCATGAGAATTCCAAGAGTTTTGGACTCGCGGTGTTCGGGTTCTAATCCACAGGCTTCGATGGCAGCATCGACTGTTTCGCTGGCCATAGCGCGATATGTCGTCCATTTCCCGCCAGCGATAGTGACGAGTTTGGAGTCGCTTACATGGACGATGTGGTTTCGGGCTAAAGATTGAGTGTCTTCTTTGTTTGGGTCGGAGACTAGGGGGCGGATGCCGCTCCAAGCAGACATCACGTCGCCTCGGCGAACTGAACACACATTTACACTCATAATTTGTTCAATTTGGTTACAAATATTGATCATACGCATATACCTATTAACTAATATATTGCTAATGCTCGTATCTTTCCCATAAGAGTAGGTGAAGGAAACACTGTGAAATGGAAATATCATTTCTGAATAAGTCTATCTCTCACAAACACCCAACCTGCAATTATGCGCATGCTCGGAAATCTTGACTATTATTGGCTAACGCTGACAGCGTCGCTGGCTGGGCTGCGTTCCAAAATCCTACTCTTAAGCCTGTTTTACATTATACTTTTTTTGTATAAATTCTAGTACGAGATCCATCCGAGAAATTTCTAGACAAATCTAGCATAATGTTAAACAGAAATTTTCATCCGACTTTCATCCGAGATTCTAGTATAGAAATATACGCCCGGCCGTATATTTCTATTGGGCTTCCAAATTATCAAGAGATGGCGCTGACGTCAAACGTCAAAATTCAAACGAATGGTACATTTTTCGCTGGCTTCCATAAGAGTACAATTGGTGTGAGACTAATTTTCGTAGTTTTTAATTTAATTTGAGATGTAGTATAGTGTTTTTTTGTTAATTTCGGTAGAATTGAGTTTGATCTTTCTTGTAGTAACAATTTAGTGATAGTTTTAATAATATTTTAGTTAATAGGGTTAATTTTAGTAAGTAGTTGTAGGTTAAGAGTATTTTAGTCATATTTAATGAACAGTATATTGGTTTTTTTAATAAAAAAATATTTGATTTCCTTTATTTAGATTATATTTCATTGCTGTAGTTGTACATATATTAATTTCTATTTACATAGCCTTACTTTTATTTAATTGTTTTTGTTTACATGTACACTTCACTCAGTTCAGAAATCTGCCACCAGTGGCGCATTTTAATTTTGGAAGCCCATCGAGATTCGTACTAGATCGTTAATGCGCAGGCGCGAAGTCGTGATATTAACAGTTGCCAACTTTTGTTATATGTCATTTATTTTGCAAAGTGTGAGGTTATAAATAAAAATTCAATAACATTAATATAAAATATCTAATATCACACAGACACTTTTAAATTAATTTTTGTAACTCCTTATTTTTATATTTTATCCATTCCAAAAACAAAATTAACTGTACAAATTTGTTAGGTTGGTATTAATTTATTTTGATTTAAAATACGATACATTCCGAAGATTACCGATTATACACGACTTGATAGCATGGAAATTGAATGGAACTCGATCAAAAATCTGTCTAGAAATATAGAATGAAAATAGACGAAAATAGTATAATGTAAAACGGGCTTTAGAGTACGAAATTATTCAAAATCGTTTCAAAACTAATAACCTACTCTCAGAGTTTACTCAACCTGTTCCAAAACAGCCAAAGTTTACTCCAAAGTGATGTTCTACTTACTCTACTAACGAGGAGGGTATAGAAATTACTCCACAATATTTTCAAACGTAGATGCTCACGATTCTCTACATATGGAAGTAATTTGCCTTCTTGAGGAAGAAAACATGCTTTTGGTTGAAAATAAACATAAGTAAATACGTTGGCGTGTATTACGAGCATACTTTTATAATAAAAGCGCTTTTATGAAGCGTATTTTCACATTATATTGAGGAGAGTGCTCCATAAAAGCGCTTTTATTACGGGCTTGACATTAATGTTGTACTTATAAGTAGTTTTGTTAGTTTTATAAAATTATTTTTAATTTAGTTTCAATTTTTTACTTCAACAAAACTCTCACAACACACTCTACGCCAAAACTCGGTATTCCTGGTTTTGGAACGCTGCCCTGGTGATGCAGCGAGCACATGGTTTGATTTCATTTCTGTTTGTAGTTGCACTTCGAAAGCATTTGCTTTGTGTTTCATACAGTAATTTATTGTCACCTAAATAAATTAATCCTGACCAGATTGTATTCCTATTATTTTTACAGTACAATAAAGTAAATCATTTAATTCAAATTTAGCACTAGAATATGTCTATGTTTTTTTTATTATTACTAATATTTATATTCAAGAATTTACATACAAAATAAATAATAGGTACATTGTTTAATTTCTCAAATTTAAATTTAAAATTTTTCGCGCTAGTCGTTAATAAACAGAACTCTGTGATTCGCAAAAAGTGA
Organism: Ophonus ardosiacus; assembly: GCA_943142095.1. Taxonomy (NCBI): domain Eukaryota; kingdom Metazoa; phylum Arthropoda; class Insecta; order Coleoptera; family Carabidae; genus Ophonus; species Ophonus ardosiacus. The sequence continues at coordinate 219,423 of OW964830.1, forward strand.
TTGGCCAATAGTAGTCGCGGTTTCCAAGCATGCGCATAATTCGCGGTTGGGTGTTTGTGTGAGATAGACTTATGCAGAAATGATATTTCCATTTCACAGTGTTTCCTTCAAGAAAAGCAAAGGATCCGCAATATATTAGTTAATAGGTATATGATCATACGTACCTTCGACGTCCGGATTCAAATAATTCTTAACCTCTGACAAAATAAACATAATTTCATCTTCAGTCGGTTTTGGATTATGTGTAACTTCGCAGGGTAAATCCGTAGTTCCCGCAATAGTTTGATGTTGCCAGGGCAAGAAGAAAATAACTCTTCCATCGCTTGTAGACGGATCTAACAATCCCATTTGTTGCGGACTGTAATATCCAGGTAAAACAATATGAACTCCTGAACTTGGACAACAAATCTGCTTGACATTTTGGTTGTCCATTTTGCGAAGTGTGTCAGTAAAAGGGCCCGTAGCGTTTATGACACATTTGGCGCGAACACTCCATTCTTTTCCGGTTATTTCATCGCGAAGGTGGGCCCCGCAAATGCGGCGATGTCCGCCGCGTGATTCGTGTATTAAACTAGTCACGCGGACGTGATTTGTAACTGTTGCGCCATGTCTTGCGGCAGTTAAAGCTACGGCTAAATTCATTCGCGCGTCGTCTTGTTGCCCTACAAAGACAAATATTATCGGGAGAAATTAAATGATTTTTTCTACAGTCACTATACAAAGTAGCTATTTGCTCTCTTTTGTCAACGCAAAATGTCACTTTGCCGCTCATGCGCGACAAAGTAGAAAAAACGCTCGCTGTCCAAATTTCTAAGTATACAATGTTGAGAAATGTCACTTGTCTACATTCTTAATAAAAATGTTTAGTTAGGAACTAATGGCACTGTAATTACACAATTATTACGTTCACAAGTCAATTTAACATATGTTCTGTCGGTATTTAACATAACCTAACAAAATGCCACACTGCTGTGAAAATGAAATAGGGCATTCATTTACAAAAACGAAAGTATAAAATTCTTAGATTAGATTGAATAAAAATTCAAGAAGAATGGAAAATAACGATAAAATAAAATTAAATATAAAATAAATTGTGTGAACAGTTATGTTTAGTAATAGGAATGATTGTACACAGATGGCGGTAGGATAGTTGCGAGTCGTACTGACATCTGATCTCTAGTTAACTATTTATTTTGATTACAATAAAGTTATTAGTTATTTCGTTACTTAAATAATTGTGAGAAGTCAGTCAATGAACATACATGTCTATATAATCACAAATTCCTTGAAATATTTGTTAATTTTTTTAGTGTGACAGGTGTGACAACTAACCACACATTTTGCTACAAAAACTCATCAAATCATCACAAATCCTTGTTTCCACGCTCTAATTTTGGTTTTTTTTTATGGAATAGATGGCTAATGTAACGATATAATCATTTAAAAGCCTTTTTAAGTTTAAACCGTATCTTTTGTATTAGCCAATCGTTATTTATTGAGCAGTACATTTTATTATTTTTTGTTATGGTAGAGGACCCCATTGTGGCGACTGTAGAAAAAATCTTGTGTGTGTTTCGAGCGCAAATGGACATTGTCGATTTCGAGAGAATGCCGCGCGATAACCTCTCAATCGACAATGTCGCATTTTGCGCTCTTAATACACAAATAGCTATTGTTTGTAATTACCGTCATAATATACGATTGCACCGCATAATTTATCGCCTCGTAACATTGGAAATAGTTCTAAAGCATTTCGTTTTGATAAATAGTAGGAACTTTTAACGGTTTTTGAACCGGCTACTATGTCATACATTTTTATTCCGAACCAATAATACGGAACTTGCCACCATCTATAAACAACATATTTAATTTTTTTAATACAGTATTTATTGTATAAATACCTGTAAACCGGTAACATAATCGGTAACGGGTTTGCTAAATGTGGTGCACTCTCCAACATCCAAGCCCTCTCCTGCAGGGCTTCCTTCACCATTCTATACTGCTCTAAATCCAACTGCATGATAGCTTTTTGTAAATATCTAACGCCCCCATGAATTAATTTGGTACTACGGCTGCTAGTTCCGCTAGCGAAATCATCCATTTCTACTAGCGCTGTACGGAGGCCCCTTGTGACTGCATCTAGGGCACAACCTGCACCAGTGGCACCGCCCCCAACCACGAGGATGTCCCATTCGACGGGTTCTTGTAAAGCGGTTATTTGTTCCGAACGAGAAGGGAGTGGGCGTTTGCGGGTGCTCGGTAAGGATAAAGCTTCTACCGGATGGCTCAGCCATGGTAGCTGGAATATAATGGGTGCGATTCAGTGGGTTGTATTAAAGTCTGTACTAACACTTGTATTAGGTAAAACACTGTATTAGCTTAAAACACATTTTAAAACAAAGGTGATTCAGTGGTCTGTATTAAGCTGTTTTAGTTAAAACACAAAATTACACTTGGCAACACTGTAATAACTGTCAAAGTGCGAAATTGGCGGCATTTGAAACGTCAAAATTTTGTATTTGTGTTGTTTTAGGTTATGTTACACTACTTTATGACCTTTATTTTAAATTTTAGCATATTAAAATGTCAGGAAAAAGAATTACAGAACCGATTGGTTTAATGAAGAAAGATTGTTTTAATAAAAGGCAATTACTAAACAGAATGGTATTATTGAAAATAAGGGAAATGACATTAAAATAATGAAAAATAAAAAAGCTGCATCATTTGAAGTGGTAAATTGGAATGTCCAAAGAAATAAAAGTGATGTTTGTGCTGATTGATATTTTTCATTATTGTAATCAAGTTTCCATTATTGTAAATAAGCATTTCTTTGTTGTAATCAAAATTTCTGTAAGGATTTCTTTATTTGTAATAAAAAAAAAATCAAAATCAATCAATATTATTTTAATTCAATGTAGCGGGGTCGCTAAAAAAAATAAACAACATATAAATAATTGTTGTAACTTGCCTGAATTTATTCATATTAACCTCAATTCTTTAAATTATTCATTTTCTCTTTTATTATATCATTTTAAGTTCAATATTTGCTTTAGTATACTTTATGAAGAGTCAAATATATAATTTTACTTTAATATTTCATATCTGACATTATGAATTAAGGTTAATACAATACTTAAAACAGATATAACCCATTTTAAGAAGTGTTTTAATTTCCTAGGCAACTAATACACATGTATTAAAATAAACACTCTAAAACAGTCTAATACAAGCCACTGAATCAGGTTTTTTAATACAACTCTTAATACAGATCTTAAAACAGCCTAATACAACCCACTGAATCGCACCCAATGTATTTAAAATGTTAAGCCTTTTGTAATGCATGCCCCAGTTTGGGCGCCAAATGTAGAACCGAGTGGAATACGTGACACGTAAGATTGTCATTGCGTAATAAAAAAAATGCGTTAAAAAAAGTGCCATTTCACGCTCTTAATGTGTTTATAAGTATATAATAGTAAAAGCATATAATCAAAAAATCGTAATCTTATCTTGAAACGTGAAATAGGAAATAGATAAAATAATTTAGGTCGAAATGAATGACGAATAGTCCAATAATTTATTTTTTATCTAGTAAACAAATCGTAGAAAGAGATTAACATACCTTATGATCCTTTAGTAGGAAATAAGTTGTAAGCGCTGCCCCAGCAGATCCAGCTATACTTCCAATTAAAAGTTTTTTAAATCTGGTTGCCATGTATTTTTATTGCTAAACTTCCTAAAAGTAATAAAACGATACATAGATAATTATACTTTTTTCATCCTATTATTTATATTCGGTAAACTTTTTTATAAGTTCTGAGATAATTACGAAAACTAAATTCTCAGAATCAGCAAAAAATTCAAGTTCTCCAAAAATGTGATAAAGAACACTACAAATAATTATGTAAAATAAAATTTACGAAAGACAGGTTAAATAGCAATCACATGACAAATTTTCATTTAAAACTTTGAAAATTAATATAATTAAAACTTACCTTGACGCAAATAATACACAATTGTAATAATACACTATATTCCACACATAATCCGTAAATATAACTTAATAAATACTGATCACAACAATGTTAATAAATTTCAACAATAAAAAATTCTTTGGCGCGACTGTGTAAAAGAAGTGATTTAATACTGAACGAGTGATGATCGCACAACCAGTAATTACAAGATTTACAGACGGAGGAAATGATCACGATAAGTTCACGGAGACTTTCCGTGATAAAATTTCAAGGTAAATGCGACAAACGGATTCAACAATTTGGCACATGTTAGTAATAATAGTCTATTTTCGGATTTACCTAGTCTAATTCAAAGAAAAAATAACGGAATATTAGTACTGAAAATAACATAATCGTTACAATTATTAAAGCTACGGTAAATAAGGTTTATTTTGTAAATTCCTTAAACACAAAACACTTCTTAAAACGCAATCCACATGTAAGCAAAACTTATTCAGTTTCATTGCACCTGTTTGATTTCAAAACAATAGTTAAGAGTTAAGAAAGTCACCCCTACACGACTTTCCTTTTTATATAACCAATGAGGCAATCGTGCGTCGAATAAAATAATCAAAAGTGAGGTTTTGGCAACTTGGGCAACGAAATATCGCTATACTTCATTCCACAGAAGAAATCTACTCAAGGTCATTTATAAGCAGTCTGGTTGATATATTACTTGTACACTAAAATTTTTGAAAAAATGTATGTCACTGGAACATTATATTATACCACAAGGGCAATGTATATATTTGTAAATCTACAAAATACGTCACTATTTGTGTACTAAAAACTAGAAAGTCACCATTTCGTATGTATGTCATACAACATTAATAGACAATTGTCTTTTTTTCTAATAATGGATGCATTGCACAAAGTGAGAGAGATAGTAAAAAATGAGATGTTTTCAAAGCGCAGTTGTTTTTCTGCGCATAGAGATGATGAAATGAAATAATAATTGTCAGTTTTAAATTCAAAAAGCTTGGTATGAAATCAGATTCCTTAAAATGTTTACAACAGACAAATGCGAATTACTTTACTTCTGTATTAATTTTTAATGAAATTGACAACTTTTTTCTCATTTCTGGGTTCTTCGGAAATCTATGATACGGTAATAATTGGGATGACTCATTACAAGAAGCTACGGAACAATATTTTCGAAATAATTTGTGTTTCTTAACACATTTTACTTCTATTTGTTCCATAGTTTTGAGTTATTTTTTAAACTTATAACAATTCAACAACGCTTCGCAAACTAAGCACAAGCACATTCATAACATGACAGATTATACATTGTTGCCAATTGCGTTTATTATTAAATTTTACTATTGTTTAAAACTTAATTTTGACACAAAATTCATTTTTCTTTATTGGATATATCATATTAAAATTCAAAATTGCAATAATTTATTTGTTTTGGCATTATTAGAATAATTTTTAATTAATATAATCTGATTTAATTATATATCAATTATGTGGCAACAGAGCATCATCTCTACAAAGCTTTACAAAAATATCGCTAGATGACAGACTTAATATGACGTCAGAGGGCGATTACTGTGCAACTCATCCATTGCTAAACTTCTGTGTATTCTTTCTTCGAATAAGTGACCTTCAATAATCATCTTTAGTGAACAGACTATATCAAAATATGTCGATAATTATTATTATAATAATAACAATATTTGTAAAATGTGAAATGTATTAAAAGTTTATACATCATAATGTTTATTGCAGGAGAAAAATATGAAATTTTAAAAAATACTAATGACTTCAAACAGTGCATTTTGCTTGGTCTAACTATATGTTTGACAGGTATTCGTTGATGTTTGGCGTTTGGTTGACAGTTTGTTTTTAAGACAATTTCCAATATCTATTATTAAAATGTCTGAAACAACATCAATTCCGGATAAATCTACACTTTTAGCTGTATTACAGCTCTTGAAAAAGCATAACTTAAAGGTAAACTTCACATTCAAATAACACAAGCTATTTACAGTGAAATGTTCTGTAGGGAACTGAAGAATTACTGCGAAAAGAAGCAAATTTAACCGATGCAGCTATTGCAAACACATCCCAAGCGGATTCTGATGTTAGTAGTGTTCTTTCAGCTTATAAAAGCGAAGGAGATCCTGAAGTATATGAAGATGCCTACAACGAATTGAAAAAATTCGTTGAAGGATCTTTAGACATATATAAACACGAATTAGGAATGATATTATATCCTGTTCTAGGTATGAATGTATTGCAAAAACAGTAATATGTTCACAATTATTCGTTTTTAGTTCATATGTATTTGGAACTTGTGTATAACGGCCATACAGAAAAAGCAATCATGTTGATGCAAAAATTTGGCCCAGAACAAGATTCTTACTATCAAGACGACTTGAGAAGATTGTCTCATGTTACGAAAAAGGACCACATGAATGGAAATGAACTTACAGATACGTTCAAATCAAATCAATTTATTATTCGAATGTCTCGAGACACATTATCATTACTTAAACGACATTTACAAGAACGACGGGCTGCAGTTTTATTAAACATTGTTCAAGAACATTTATATTTTGATATGTACGAAGGAGTTGCTCGAAATAAACAACAAATTGACGCTACGGCGGGAGCAATTACTGGAGAAGCTACTAGACAAGGTAAATTTATTTTTAATATACAGGCTGTCTCAGGACGAGCTTACGCTATCTATATTTTAAATACTATTTAATATAATTTAACGAAATTTGGTATCTAGGGGTTATCCAACATGCCCGTTTTAACTAAAATATTTTCAAAGCAGTAGCACTTCCGGTTTGACCGGAAATTGACCTCAACTTTCTTATTTTAAATGGTATACGCTATATTTTATTTTACCATTGAATTCAGCGGAAATTTTTACATATGAAGCAATAAAAACATTTTACTCATGATCAACTACTTCCGGCGTTATTCAACTTTTTTTGATTTTTTGTCTGAAATCCGGCACATTTTCAAAACTCTGTATATCGGGAACGAGATCGAATTTTTATAATCTGAAAAAAGCCTTTTATAAAGGAGACTTTAAGCTACATTATCCGTAGAAGAATCCTCGATTATTTATAAAAATGTGACGGGTACGTTACACCAAAATTACAGTTGACAAACTTCAAAAAAGACAATTTTTTTAAATGGAACCCCCCTTTTTTATTACATAAATGTGTACTACGGCAAAAATTAAGGGTACTTTATGTAACATGTCCTATGCTGAAAGTTGATAGAATTTCAGTAAATTAGAAAAACATGTAATCTGGGTATAATTATTTTATTAATTGACGATAGACGACATTTTTAATGTAACCCCAAACAAAAAAATCAAGTAGAGTTAAATCGGGTGAACGAGGAGGCCACCTATGTGGTCCATTATTTGCCAGCCACCTATCTTCAAAAATTGTTTCCAAAAAAGTATTTATTCTATGGCTATTGTGGGGTGCAGCGCCATCATGCTGGTACCATATTAAATTCCTTTGATCCAACGGTTAAGAAATCAAGTAGATGAGTTTGTAAAAACATGTCTTTTTTGAAGTATGTCAACTGTAATTTTGGTGTAACGTACCCATCACATTTTTATAAATAATCGAGGATTCTTCTATGGATAATGTAGCTTAAAGTCTCCTTTATAAAAGACTTTTTTCAGATTATTAAAATTCGATCTCGTTCCCGATATACAGAGTTTTGAAAATGTGCCGGATTTCAGACAAAAAATCAAAAAAAGTTGAATAACGCCGGAAGTAGTTGATCATGAGTTAAATGTTTTTATTGCTTCATATGTAAAATTTTCCGCTGAATTCAATGGTAAAATAAAATATAGCGTATTCCATTTAAAATAAGAAAGTTGAGGTCAATTTCCGGTCAAACCGGAAGTGCTACTGCTTTGAAAATATTTTAGTTAAAACGGGCATGTTGGATAACCCCTAGATACCAAATTTCGTTAAATTATATTAAATAGTATTTAAAATATAGATAGCGTAAGCTCGTCCTGAGACACCTGTATAGACTGTTTAATTTAAAAATATTTGCTTTTAGATAATAAAGCAAAGGTGTATTATGGAATTCCAAAAGCACCGGATTTCCAGGCGTTAACAACACCTCCCGAAGAAGAAGAGGGAGGTGAAGGCGATAAATCTATAATGAAAAAGAAAAAAGCGAGACGAGATCCATTATTTTCCAAAAAAACTAAGTCGGATCCTAACGCACCACCGCCCGATAGAATACCCGTACCTGAATTGTAAAAATTCCAACAATAAGTACATTATAGATTCATAAAAAATATATTATTTTTCAGAAAAGACAATGATAAAATGGAAAAAATCAAAGCCATAAGAGAATCCTACAAGCGCGTCAATTTAGGTCCAGATACTTTACCGTCAATATGTTGCTACACTTTACTAAACTCCACTCACACGTCAGTAAACATTTCATTTGTAATATTTATTTTAACAGCTAAAATTTCAGAGTAACTTGCGCTGAAATAACCGAAGATTCCACCATGTTAGCGGTCGGTTTCAGCGAAAGTCTCGTCAAAGTTTGGAGTCTAGTCCCTACAAAACTTCGCAGTATGAAATCCGCCGATGAATTACAAGATATCGACAGAGAAGCGAAAGATGTTCTCGTTAGAATGATGGATGAAAGATCTGTAGAGACTTGCAAGACTTTATTCGGACACAGTGGTCCAGTTTATCATTTATCGTTCGCTAGAGACCGGACTTTGCTTTTGTCATCATCGGAAGATTCTACTAGTATGTAAAGAAAAATATTTTTTCTACAGTCACTATAAAAAATAGCCATTTGCGCTCTCTTTTGTCAGCGCAAAATGTCACTTTGCCGCTCGAGCTTGACAAAGTAAAAACGCTCGCTGTCCAAATTTCTAAGTATACAATACATTCTTAATGAAAATGTTTAGTTAGGAACTAATGTCACTGTAATTACACATTTATCACGTTCACAAGTCAATTTGACATATGTTCTGTCGGTATTTAACATAACCTAACAAAATGCCACACTGCTGTGAAAATGAAATAGGGCATTCATTTACAAAAACGAAAGGATAAAATGCTTAGATTAGATTGAATAAAAACTCAAGAAGAATGGAAAATAACGATAAAATAAAATTAAATATAAAATAAATTGTGTGAACAGTTATGTTTAGTAATAGGAATGATTGTACACAGATGGCGGTAGGATAGTTGCGAGTCGTACTGACATCTTTAGTAGAATCACAACATTGTTATTTTAAAGTAATTTTTTTTTATTAAGTTTTTATTTCAAGTACCTAAATAAAGTATGGGCCACATTTAAATAACGGCGCACAACCTTCGACGGGCTGAGTGAAATGTTCAATTCATAAATTTTAATTTTGTGTAAAAACTACAAAATATTAATCACAAAACACAAGCTAGAATCGTTATCTTTGACGCTTCGCAGAATACAATATTATTAAAATTTCCTTTCTTGGATTTATTCTTGTAATCAATCAAATATGCTTTGTTGTAATCAACATTTTTACAGTTATTGGAATGTAAACAATGCCAGAAAACATTTTTTTTAGGTAGTTCTTTCACTAAATCAAGTACTAAATTTTAATAGTAAACCAGGGAAATGTGAGTACAGTAGAAATAAGAAAATATCTAATCGTCGCAACATGCTTTATTATTTTTTTTTTCCTTAGATTCATTCTTGTAATCAATATTCATTATATAATTATTGTATTTTATTACAATCATTACATGACATTTCTTTCATTTTTTCCAAAACGTCAAATTTAACTTACTGCTCACTACATTCTTTTACCTAAAAGCAAGTAAATAAGAAAAGGATATATTTATACCCAAATGTATGAAATAAAAAGAAACGTAAGAAACGACTATCGTTTTCACATGCTTTGAGAGTGTCGACTAGAATTCACATTTTTTTCAGTCTAAAACGATATCGTTTTCGGTTTTCACTATTTACGTGATCACATTTTCACTTGTCGATAGTCGCAATATCGTTTTCACAGTTACGTGATCCCACTCTTGATCTCTAGTTAACTATTTATTTTGATTACAATAAAGTTATTAGTTATTTCGTTACTTAAATAATTGTGAGAGAGAAGTCAGTTAATGAACATACATGTCTATATAATCACAAATTCCTGGAAATATTTGTTAATTTTTTCAGTGTGACAGGCGTGACAACTAACCACACATTTTGCTACAAAAACTCATCAAATCATCACAAATCCTTGCTTCCACGCTCTAATTTTGTTTTTTTTTTTATGGAATAGATGGCTAATGTAACGATATAATCATTTAAAAGCCTTTTTAAGTTAAACCGTATCTTTTGTATTAGCCAATCGTTATGTATTGAACAGTACATTTTATTATTTTTTGTTATGGTGGAGGACCCCATTGTGGCGACTGTAGAAAAAATCTTGTGTGTGTTTCGAGCGCAAATGGACATTGTCGCATTTTGCGCTCTTAATACACAAATATATGGAATGCCGTTTTATCATTTATTCCTACATTTTAAAACAGTCATACAAATTAATGTATCGGAAAAATAAACTCTCATTAAAAAGAAAGATTTAAACTGATTGTTGAATTAAAATGTTTGTTGATAATATAATTACAATTTTTTCAAACAAACATTTTAAATCAATAGTCAACACATAACTTTCTTTTTAATATTAGTTTAATTTTATGTTTGTTCAATTTATATGATTGTTGTTAATCTCTAAACAAACGTAAAAATTCAAGTATCATAGAAATGAAGTAACATTTATATGAATGAATTAAATTGACTCTTTATTTTCACGACACATGAATTAAAACGATTGTTTATTTCTTATACTTGAATTAAATTGTTTGTTTCATTCTATGATACGTGATTTAATATGATTGTTGATAATTTTATAACAATCAATTTAAAAGGCACTGTCATATAAATTCATGTATCATAAAAATAAACTCTTATTAAAATGAAAGATGTAAATTAATTGTTGTATTAAAATGTTTGTTGATGATACAATAACAAATTTATCTAACAAATTCTAGATAATTTTGTAATTATATTATCAACAAACATTTTAATACAACAATCAATTTACATCTTTCATTTTAATAAGAGTTTATTTTTATGATACATGAATTTATATGACAGTGCCTTTTAAATTGATTGTTATAAAATTATCAACAATCATATTAAATCACGTATCATAGAATGAAACAAACAATTTAATTCAAGTATCATAGAAATAAACAATCGTTTTAATTCATGTGTCGTGAAAATAAAGAGTCAATTTAATTCATTTATATAAATGTTTCTTCATTTCTATGATACTTGAATTTTTACGTTTGTTTAGAGATTAACAACAATCATATAAATTGAACAAACATAAAATTAAACTAATATTAAAAAGAAAGTTGTGTGTTGACTATTAATTTAAAATGTTTGTTTAAAAACTTTGTAATTATATTATCAACAAACATTTTAATTCAACAATCAGTTTAAATCTTTCTTTTTAATGAGAGTTTATTTTTTTGATATATTAATTTGTACGACTGTTTTAAAATGTAGGAATAAATGCTAAAACGGCATTCCATACAAATAGTTATTATGATGATTTTTTTAATGCTGTTTTATAGTTCGACTTTGGAGTTTGCAAGTTTGGACGTGTCTTGTTGTGTACAAAGGACATATGTACCCAGTTTGGGACGTCAAATTTTCTCCCTTGGGATATTATTTTGCAACGGCTTCGCATGATAAAACGGCCCGACTTTGGGCCACCGATCAATATCAACCCCTCAGAATATTTGCCGGACATTTTAGCGATGTTGACGTAAGTTTTTTTTAGCGATCTTTACACTTTAACAAATTTACATATTTTAGTGTGTCGAGTTTCACCCGAATTCAAACTACATCGCAACTGGATCCAGCGATCGCACCGTTTATTTATGGGACATTGTTTCTGGAAATCACGTCCGCGTTATGACCGGCCACAAAGTAATAATCATTTAAATATATAAATCAAATTTTTGAATGTAAATTTTCAGAGTCCAGTGTACGTGCTTGCGTTTAGCGTGGAAGGTCGCTTTCTGGCGTCAGGTGGAGCCGATAAACGCGTACTAGTTTGGGACCTAGCCCATGGACATTTAGTCGCTGAACTTACCGGACATACGGGGTCTATTCACGCGCTAGCGTTCAGCAGATGCGGAAATGTTTTGGCGTCAGCTGCTTTAGATTGTACGTTAAAATTGTGGGACGCGGCTAAATTAATGGATGATTCTAGTGGAGAAGATGTTAACGTGTCTCATAATCCGGATGTAAGAACTGGAGAGGGATATTTGTTAAGGTCGTTTCAGACTAAACATTCGCCGTTGCTGCATCTGCATTTTTCGAGGAGGAATTTGTTAATGTCTATAGCGATGTATGATTCAGTATAAAATATGTATTTAAATGGTATAATAAACATTGTATTTTAAATTTATTTCTAATTTTCTGACCATCTTTGTATGAACAATTTTTTAAATTTTATGTATCAAAAAACATATACATTTTGCTCCTATATACGAAAACTTTAAATTAATATAATTCGGTAAATTATGGTACTATAGGTCTACAAATTTCAAACATTAAACTATTGAATATACAGGATGTAAATTTTAAAACGGGTCATAGGGCTATAACATAGAAAAACCTTTTTTTAGGCGCTAAAAGTTTCTATATTAATTTATTGAAAAAATAATTAGTGCATATTACAAAGAAAAAAATTACATTTTGATACCAAACACATTAAATTTTTGTTTCATATAAAACCAGAAAATACATAAAAAATTTGCACAATTAAGAAAAAATATTACTACCCTTGAAACAACAAGAAATCATGGATAATTTGTCCCAAGAAGAAAAATTACAAAATATTTTTCCCTTGTAGTTCCCAGTTTTTCTCGTTTCTTATAATTTATTTCTTATTACATGTAGATCATCTTTAATTTGTAAATACCTATTACAATAAATATTGTTCCTTAAATAAATATTCTAGTGTTTTCTTTATTTTATATTATTTCATAAATTAATAACTTTAATCTTTAATTGTCCCCTATCATGTTATTAAAAGATGACAATGTTTTCTTAATTGTACAAATTTTTAAATATATTATCTGGCTTTATATGAAACAGAAATGTAATGTGTTAGGTATTAAAAAAATCGTAATTTTTTTCTTTATAATATGCACAAATTCTTTTTTCAATAAATTAATATAAAAACTTTTGGCGTCTAAAAAACTGTTTTCCTATGTTATAGCCCTATGACCTGTTTTAAAATTTACACCCTGTATGTCGGTCTGTGCACACAACACTTTTTAATATAACCAAACTTGAATAAAAAGAAATTCAAATATTTTACGTATAAATCTCGTTATAATATTAATTAAACATTGTATTTATAAATATTTCTTTACAAAAGATTTAGTTACCCTTAGCAACGTTTAAATAATTAGAAAATCAACAAGTGAATCAAAAAAGTTGTGATTTTAAAGTTGTTACCTGTTTATTTTATATTCCACCATTGTTGAACCGTGAATTCACGTATTTTTAACGTTAAAACAATTTAATATACTGTTGCACATCACTTTTTAATATAATTAAACTTGAAATAACAATAAATTCAAACATTTTACTAACTTATTCACAAATAAAGTTTGTTTACTAACGCCATCTTACAAAACAATTGCCATCTTGTGCTACGTCATGTATAGCTGTTCCAAGCTGACTTGAACGCCGTAAAGTATTAAAATAAGTTTAAAACCAGGTTTATTTAGAAAATTAAGAAGTTTTAAATGTTTAAAAGGGCAGCAAATGGTTTAATTGTAATTTTTATATTGTTATTCATTAATATATTAGACAATTTTAGCTTAATATTTGTATATCGATTTTACCATTTTTCATGTAATTTAGAGCCAAAAACAGTGGGATGTCTTGAATTTTCTTTCATTTAAAGTTTGGCTATATTGAATAGCATCATGTAAAGATGTTTAAATAACACACAGACAGATAAACTTGTTTATTTACGACATGTACAAAAGTAAATACGAAAAATAATATGAACAGTTTTAATTGTCAACTGTAGACTATAAAAATAAGCTCCAACATGTACAACTAAAGCTGCGTGTTAATCTTAAATTCTCCAATCTATTTAAAAAAGTATATTGACACAATAATATAAATATAGTGCAGGTAATGAAGGAGCTTATACATTAATTAAAAAAGTTATTCCATTATTGCTGGCTCTGTTTCCTCGACTTTCGGTTCGACTTTAGGATCGACAGGATTATCAGTAGTTTCGATGATATCCTCCACCACTTCCGCAACATCATCAGCTGGTGATGATTCATCTACTTGCATTGCAGTATCATCAACTGCAGCGTCAGGAGTGTCAGTAGTTTCCTCTGCATTTCCTTCCGCTTTATCATCGACTGTTTCCTTAGCGTCTGATGGAGTGTTATCTGTGTCTCCGTCGACTTCCTAATATTCAGAGCGACAATATATTTTATTAAGATTCTTTGTACTCGTTGGGAAAAAGGAATAATTTGGAATTGTGTTTTTCTATTTATCTTCTGTAGGTAAGGAAGGTATTGTTTTGGGTAATTCTGATTTCAATATTAACAAATCTTCTATATATGATACGAAAATTAATGAACAATTGTTCATTTTTGATAATTTCAAAACTTGAATGAGTCAGACCTTTTTTTCGTTAAATATAACAGTTTACAATACGATTTGTAATATTTTTACGACGATGTCTCTCGGGTTACCGATCTGGTGACCCGGATTCGATCCCGGCCAGTGCAAACTTTTAATGGCATAAAAGTGATTCCTGTGGTGCACTCTTCACATCAGCTATGCGCCCACACAGTCAAATATATCGTCATCATTACCGATGTCTACTTGTAATGTAGATACTGGCACACCCAGTAATGGGTAATATGCCGTGATGATATATTTATTTATATTTATGTCTGTCTGTGAAATGGCGGGAAAACTGTCACTGTCCTACATTTGACCTGACTTGTAAGTTACGAGAAAAAATACGAAAAAAATCTTTAACCAACAATTTACCGGCAAATTAAATAATTATTGTAGTAGCTTAGTCATCAGTTCGTCCAATTTAACCATAAACTGCCCAACGAAAAGTATGTCATTGTCCTGTACTTAACACGAAAAAAATGTGAAAAAAAAGACCAGTAAATAATATAATTCTCCATCGCAAACGTCATAAATTCGTCCAATTTTAACCAAAAAACTAGTCAAAGAAAAGTTTGTCATTAGTTATTACGTATACAGGGCGTTAAAAAATAATTGTAATAAACTATTAGGACATTTAGTACTGACCAAGATGAGTAAAAAAGTTTAATCAATATTGGCCCGATCTTCAATTGTTTCTGAGAAGCCATTTTGTATTAGAATCGAAGAAAAACTGACAAAGTTAGCGATTGAACAAAGTTTTGTCTACGTCAGTAAATATAACATAAATAAATTTTTGCCCGGACGTATCATAATTTGACAATTATACACGAATTTCTTTAACATAATAGTTATTTATGTATTAAGAGCATAAGGAGGCTTTTATGGCCAGCGGCAGGATTTTGAGCCCGAGGCGTAAGCCGAGGGATAAAAACTCGTCAAAGGCCATAAAAGCAAGTTACGCTCGTGGACATACAAAACGTTTATGTCAAAGAAATTCGAGTATAAATGTCAAATTATGATACGTCCGTGCATAAATGTTATTTTACAGCCCGCGGGCCTCATTATAGCCCGCCTGGTTATAATGAAACGTTAAACTAAATTATAACCTTCAATATGAACAATTTAAACAGGCAACATGAAAAGTTTTTATTACAAATCGAAAATTTTTATATTCTTTAATGAAAAATGAAAATTAATTTTGTCATATCTATAATGGAAAGCACGGAGATATACAAAATAAAACTCAAATGACAGAACTAATAAACAAACAATAAACTATTGTTTTCCGCTTTCATAGCATCACTAGATACTGGATGTACGAGGACAAATTCTTTTCGATACAATATTTCTAACATTCATAATTTGAAAATTTTCGTCCGTGCATAAAGTTTTGTATGTACCACGAGCGTAACTTGCTTTTATGGCCTTTGACGTGTTTTTATCCCTCGGCTTACGCCTCGGGCTCAAAATCCCGTCGTAGGCCATAAAAGCCTTCTTACGCTCTAAATACATAAATAACTATTATATGAAACATTTTTTTTCAATTTCTAATAGTTACGAAGTTATTTGAAAATTAAATATTGACCAAGATTGGTACAACTGAAAAACGAAAACACATCAAAGACAACCTTTGAAAGACATAGAAAAAGTATCGTTTAATCAAAGTTGTAACTCTTACAGTTTTCGAGATAACAGAGGTAAACCCCGAAGAAACTTGGAAACTATTGAAGATTGGACCCTTGTTGATAAGCTTTTTTTACTCATTTTGGTCTGTACTATAGTGTCCTCATAGTTTATTACACTTATTTTTGAACACCCTGTATATTTAACACGTACATTATGCGAGAAATACGAAAAAAAATCTTAGAGCGACAGCTTAGATTTTCACTGAAAAGTTTCTAAAACGCCAGAAAAAATTATTAGTTTCAGTAAATGAAGCCCGAGAAAATAGACGGAGCGGGTGACGTCACAAACATGGTTGACATCGAATTTTAAGCGCTCGATTAATTTTTTTGATATTAGGGTAATAAAAATCAGAAAATTAACGATTATATTCACCTCAATATTATTTATATATTATAAATATTGATATCCAATAGGTATTCTTTTAAAAAAAGGAAATTTGGAGACTCCTATTGTATTTAATCTAAATCATCAGTTCGTCTAATTTTTACCATAAAATTAAAAATGAAATAACCGATTTATCCGAATAATTATTCAACCGTTTATATATTTCTTGTAAATCGCTGTAATCGGTTAATTTTGTAGTCATTTAACCGAGTATTTTTTAGAATGTTGAAGTCACATTTTTAAATAATATTGTCGGATACATTTTGTACAAATTAAATTAAAAAAATGTACTTACCATAACTTCGTCTTGTCTTCTAACCAGCCCGAGTACATCCAGCATAGAATGCGAATTCCTATCAGTCGCTAGCGCCAACTTAGCCTTCTCAGCCGTCGGGAACGCAGTCTTCCTTTCACACAACGCCAAATGCTTCGCCATCCCATTCCCACAATCGCTGGAATATCCACAGCAACAATGCAACTCTTCATTCAATTTCAGCCGCGGCATTTCGCTCTTACAGCGGGCCCTGTGCGCAATCAACGCCGCTGCGCAATCCGTCACATACCGACAAGAATCGCAAGAAGACCTAGAGGGAAAATGGCCGGAAGTGTTGGCCAGTTCGCCGCATTCGACACAAGTTACGTCGTTGTCAAGAACGAGGGTTAGTGTGTGGGTTGTTTCTGTTTCGATTTCGATTTGAGGGATTATTAATGGGCTGTCGATAAATCCGGTGATGTTTAGTTGGAATTTTCTGGATTTTGGGACCAAAGCGTAGTTGTTTGGTAATTGCCAGGATTTGACGCCTTTTTTGGTCGCCATTGTTGAGTGAGCTTTTTGTTGGTGCTCTTTCAGCGTTTCTAAAAAATTAAAATGTAGATTTTGCAGCCAAAATGTTTTTTTTTAAACTAAAAGTAGTTACCTTTTTGGATAAACCAAAGCGCGCATAAGTTGCATTTTTTGGCTGTAGTTTTCTTTTGATGTTTTTGTAAATGTGCCAAGAAAAATGTGACGTTTGTTGACATAATACGGCCGCTAGACCAAACAGCTGTCGACTAAAAAATACGCAATTAATAATTTATTATAATGTGGTATTTTTGTTTATGGATTCCGCAAAAATTTGAGAAGTCGCAAAAAAGGAAATTACAGAGTGGAACAAATTTGAGTTCCTAAGTCTTTATGGGTCAACTTTTTGAGACAATTTTAATAGGCGCCACAAGAAATTTCGATCGTCTTTTGTTTTTGAGCTACAGGTTAAAATTTGATTTTTGTTTATTTTGAAAATATCTCGTAACTCGTTTATTATAAAAGATAAAGAAAAAATGTTTAGATAATTTTTATACTGTTTTTCACATAGTATAACAAGATGTAATTAGATTTTTTTTTTAAATTAATAATTCTCGAGATATAACACAAATATAATGACTGGTAACACAAGCCTTATTTTAACTAAAACGCTGTTTTAAAAAATGTCAAATCTCATTATTTAATGCTAATAATAAATAATATCACCTTTATCAGGATATGATTTTAAAGCAGAATAAGAGTTTCCACTAATTTTTAATTTTTTTTATGTTATTCTTCATGAAAAGTTATACAGGGTGTTCTGAAAATGAGTGAAAAGCGTCAGGTAGAACGATTATTTGATTAACTCTAAGTCAATAATCCTAATGCAAAAAATTTGTACGGCCCTTCATAAAGCCGCATGAAGCCATCAAATTTGTAAATATGCAACTAGAACTAAACGATTTTTTAAAAATCTTTTACGTAATATCATTGCTCTTTACATTCTAGAAGAATGGGGTTATACCAAAAAAAATATATATTGATTTTTTTTATATAATTAAAAAAAATACATAATTTTATACATATATACATGAAAAATATGTAATATTCTTATACTTTTCATTCATGATTCTCTTTCTAAACATTTTGAGTCTTATTTTGTTACGTCATGGGTTTGTACACACATACAATGATAGTCACGCACACATGTACTCGTGCACGTACTGTACATGAATGTCAGCGCAGCGCATTTTTCGAATATAACCAACATTTTCAAAGTAAATATCTTTGCAACAAGTTGTTTTTATTTAAATGTAAGTACAAATAACGAAATGTTCTAATAAATACAAATTATGTATGATTTAGATATTACCATGGTTGTATAATATTGTTCTGTGCCGTCTTGCGAGAACATCTCGTTGAGAAGCAAAAATAAAGTTTTTGTTCATATTCCTAAACCTCGAAATTAAATTATTCAATATACAATAAAAACAAAAGCATCAGTACAAAATAACGCTGGTACGTTTGCTTTCAAGTCAAATAACATAAACGTCAAACGTAGTTCCATTTTTATTCGATAGGAGGGACTACGGTCACGTTCGTAAACCCATGACGTCATTTGAAATTTAATATAAACTTAAAAAAATTATATCTGTAAAACTAGAATCTTATGTGACATAAAATATATATTTTTGTAAGTGGTTTTAAGTATACTTTCAGAAAAAAAAAAAATTGGAAAATGTGGTATGACCCCATTGTATTTATAATTTTAATTAGTTTAAAATAACTATTCACCTCAACTACTTTTAAATGTAATGTTACAATGTGCTGTCATCTATTACTACTAACCTGTAAAATCGTGCCGGGCGTTTACGTCACAAATTTGGCAACGTTTCAAACGTAGTAAAATGTTTTCACGCATTTAAAAAAAAATGGAATCATATTTAAACATTTAGTTAGTGTTTTCATGAATGTATTGTAATATATTTTAGTGTACTAGTGTTATTTTTCATTATTTTGATAATGGTGGAAACTCCTAATAGTTCTTTAAACATACGGGTGAAATTAAATATTTAAATTTTAAAACAGGGTTTGTGCTACAAGCCATTATTTTTTAAATGGGAACATATGTTGAAAATAGTATTATTTATTTCGTTATTTTATATGCTTTTCAATGATGTATAACAAGTCTACATTCTTTTGTTTTAAACATGAGTGATACATGAATTATGAATTCGTGGAGCGAAAAAAATTAAATTTATTAAAAATCAATTACACTATTAAAATTGTCTCAAAAAGTTGGTCCATAAAGACCTACATCAATTTTCAGTATCGTGTTTAATAAGAAAGTTTTTCATACAGGGAATTTATTTTAACATGCAACATATGGTCAATCACTTCCATGGACTCGCTATTGTCAAAAAATGACAGCAATGTAATATTTGTCCATTTTAAAATGCAACATACAAAATTTGTAGTTTTGTATTATCAAAACTAATTTCCAATAAATTAGCCTACATACGATTAATAAAAAAATCAAAATATGAATGTTGTACATCTTAATAAATTTTAGCTTACAAAAAATCATCTTTCACGTAATAAATGTTAAAAAATACTCCCATTCACACTAAGGCAATATTCTAGTCGGTCGTAATAAGGATTGACATCATTTGTGACGTGTTCTGGATATTATCTCCTGTCCTGCAATACTGTTTATAATGTTGCATTTTTAAATGGACAAATTTTACATTGTTGTCATTTTTGACAATAGTGAGTAACCATGGAAGTGATTAACCACAATGTTGCATTTTAAAATAAATTCTCTGTATAAGAAACTCGTAATTTGTTCCACCCTGTATATCGAGGATGGCAATATTTGTTTTGTGTAATAAATATTAAATCATTTCTCATTTAAATGACTGAATGTATTCGCTTACCTTAAGGCAGAAGGGACATTGCAGGGTGGTCGCCCCATCATGCATCTTATAAAAATGATCCACCGCATGTCTATGCGAC
Organism: Ophonus ardosiacus; assembly: GCA_943142095.1. Lineage (NCBI taxonomy): Eukaryota > Metazoa > Arthropoda > Insecta > Coleoptera > Carabidae > Ophonus > Ophonus ardosiacus. The sequence goes on from OW964830.1 coordinate 240,051, forward strand.
GAACATCTAAATCCACACGTCCCACACTGATACGGCAGCTCTTGCGGTACATGTTCCCTGCTCATGTGTTTCCCTAGCGCGTACACCGACACAAACTGCGACTCGCATAGCACGCATCGGAAAAAATTCCCAACGCGCGTTTCTGTCGGGTGCACGTCTCCAATATGGTTGTTGAGCTCTTCTATACTGGGCAGAGCTGCTAGACAGTATTTACATTGAGAAGCAGCGGCTACAGCTCCCATATTGTGAGCATGCGCGAGAAGATGGTCCAATAGGGAGATGTTGTTGACGTATGGGACTTTGCACACGCAGCAACGGACGTTGAGGTTGACTTTTTGCGCTAAAGGAGCGTTTAGATCGCCCTCTAGACTCCCGTAGTAGTAACTTTCTAAAGGAACCATTGCTTCGCTCTGAACTATGTCTGTGTCTAATTGTTGTCGTTTGTTGCTCATTTTTTCCAAATCAATAATTGCGGGTGTGTTCGCAGTTCTTTTCCGGCCATATCGCTTAATAGTCGGAGGAGGATCTATTTTTTGTTGATTCAATGGCTGGTAAATTAAAGCGTGATTTTTAAATGGATTTGCAGCAATTTTGTTCAAGCGTTGAATCAAAGATTCACCAACGTTCATCCTGGTTTGTTCGGCCAAATGGATAACCATGTTGTTGAAAGCTTGAGCGGCAGTTTGTCCAAACCATTCGCGCCAAACTAATTCGTCCAAAAATTGTTGGATTATTTGTCGGCTCAATAAAGATAAAGTGTTTTGGAACATTCTTGGTACAATTTTGCGCAAATATTCCATTACAGCTTGATTTCCGGCGGTACCAGCTGCTGTACTTTGCATAATATTGGCAAATCCCATAAAATGAAGTGTACCTTTATCAACTGTTAAATCTGTGCAAATAATACTTTCGGGATGAACCCATGCGCGTAAAGGTTCCAAAATTTTAGAAAATCTACGTTTATAATTTCTTTCACCATCTGCTAAAGGCTCTACGGCTCTTAATTTTATTAAACGCAATTCTATGTCTAAAATTCCGAGTACTTCAACTTTAACTTGCCGCTGACTGCCATCTTGAGAAGTAGTTCCCAAAGAAATGACTCCTACTTCAACTTTTTTGCCCGGTCCGCCCATTGGAGTTAAGTGTTGTTGTAAAGCAAACGAACAAACAGCTCTCAACCATGTAAACAGTCCTTTAACGTACAAATTATCAACTTTAACCCACTGTACAACATTTTGAATATTCGTTTGGCAAGACCAATGATACAAAAGCTTTAATAAAACAGTCGGTGGATGAGCAGCGCCTTCAAAAAGCGATCCACTAAACACGCTGACGAATCTATGAGGGCAACATTCGCTGATCCAAACGTAACCGCCGGAATATTGAAACTTTGAGACGTCGCTGTACATCCCGAGATTTAATTTGTTGCCGGGATGTATTGTGCAGTGTTGTTCTGAACGGACCAAACCTTGTTGGATTAACCATTCTGTGAACTTTGTGGGGGTGTGGACCAAAACTGATTTGACTTTTGTGTCTAACATGCCGCGGTCGTTGATGTTTGCGGCTTCTTTTGAATGCAGATGTGGACGGGCCACAACCACCAAAGATGGGAATGTTTTACCTGTAGTTTTAAATTATATATTAGTCATAACAATTTTTGTCGAACTGACACAAAAATATATGGAACGCCGTTTTACTATTTATTCTACATTTAAAGATATCTTCAATTATTTAAAGACGTCAAAAATTTAATTTCAGATATCCTTAATTATTCAAAGACATCAAAAATTAAATTATAGATATCTTTAAATAATTAAGGACGTCTAAAATTAATTTCAGACATCCTTAAATAATTTAGGATGTCAAAAATTGAATATTAGATATCCACAATTGAATAAAGGATATCAAAAATACATTTATAGATATCAAAAATTAAATTTTAGACATCTTAAAACGGTACTGAATTTTCGACATCAAAAAGTAAATTTAACATGTCCAGAATTCAATTTTGGATATCTGTATTTAAATTTTTGATATTTTTAATTCCATTTTTGATATCCTTAATTTAATTCTTGATATCCTTAAATGAATTCTTGATATCAAGAATTTGAATTTTTGACATCTTAAATTAATTTTGGATATCAAGAATTGAATTAAGGATATCATATCTCCATAAATAACATGTCCAGAATTCGAATTTTTGATGTCTTAAATTAATTTTGGATATCAAGAATTCAATTTTTGATATCAAGAATTGAATTTTTGATATCCATAATTCAATTCTTGATATCAAAAATTAATTTAGGACGTCAAAAATTCGAATTTTGGACATGTTATTTATGGAGATGTGATATCCAGAATTGAATTTTTTATATCCAAAATTCAATTTTTGATATCTTTAATTCAATTTTTGATATCCTTAATTTAATTCTTGATATCCTTAATTCAATTCTTGATATCTAAAAAAGAATTTTTGATATCTAAAAATATTTGAATTTAAGACGTCTTTAAAACAATTTTGGATATCAAAAAATGTTATACGAACATCCAAAAATGAATTAAAGACGTCTTTATTTCATTTAATGACGTCTTTATATAATTTAACATATCTTTAAATATAGAATAAATATTAAAATTGCGTTCCATAAAAATAACTATTTATATCTCTCGCCAGGAAAGGTATTATATTTTAAATATACGGCTTTAATTCTTTTCGAAAAGGATTCCCAGGTTCAATTGTAAATATAAACATTAAAAAATTATTACATATTTAATTAAAAAATGAAGAAACCAATTTGAAAAACTAAGTTTTCACTGTAAATTCCCGCCAAAAAATGTAAAAATAGTGTAAGCTCCGTACCTTGCAGTTTGTTGAAGGCGACCTCCCGACTATCAGGCGGGGGCCTTCCATCATCCGCCGTCAAATCCACAATGGCCGGCTGAGTGACTTTCGCAGCCGCCGTACCCGCGGCGAGCCCCCCAACCGCCGTGCTCTCCGTAGGCCTCACGACAGGCGGCGGGGGCGGTGGCGGAGCCGGTGCCGGAGCGGGGGGCGGTGCCGTCGACGTAGAGGGCCCACCGAATTGCTGCTGCAGCGCTTGCAGGGGCGTGGAACCCACCGGACGGCCACGGCGCGGCCGGGTCGGAGGGACAGTTGTTGTAGGGGTCATTGTACCCACGATTAGACCCAAACGGGGGTCCATTACGAGTTTGTAAGTGTTGGAGGTGTTAGGGGTGACGTTGGAGGATTGTTTGTTAAGGACGATTTGGTTGGAGGGTTCGGAGGTTGGGGGAGGAAGTGTTTGGGTTTGCGAAACGCCGTTTGATTGGGTGAACATTGTCAGACCCGGAGGACTGCAATTTACAACAATTTATTAATCATTATTATTTTCAAATAAACAATAAATTTTATCATCAAAAAGAAGGTACAATTATGGGCAATAGTTTATCACCATTTTTGGCTGACTTATTCATGAGTCACTTTGAAATTGAATTTAAGAAAAATAATAAAGATTTTCCTAGAGTTTGGATTCGATATGTTGATGATATTTTTGCTATTATTAATACCGAAACTTGCGATTTAGATAACTTTTTAGCCAGATTAAATTCAGTTTTTCCAACAATTAACAATTACCATTTTTGGACACACTGGTTATTAGAAACAAAACTAAATTAGAATTTGATATATATAGGAAACCTACGAATACTAATCGATTTATAACAGCTGACTCGCATCATTTTTGGCAACATAAATTAGCAGCGTTTAACTTTTTAATTAATAGACTGACCAAATTTCCGTCAAACAAAACACGTTTTGAAAATGAATTGAAATATATTAAAGAAATAGCTAAATATAATGGATTCCCGGTTAAAATTATAGATAAACTAGTCCATAAATTTAAAAATCGTCAATCCGTATTAGATTTCACAACTTTAACGCCAACTAATAATAAAAATAATAAATATATAACATTACCATTTGATAATGCCACCAAAGGTTTAAACAAAATTTTTAAAAATCAAAATTTAACAGTAACTTATAAATCAAATAACACCATTAAATCATTATTAGGTAACCCCAAAGATAAAATAGATAATAATAAAAAATCCGGTGTTTATAAAATTGACTGTAAAGATTGTAATAAAGTTTATATCGGACAAACTTAAAGACAAATTGATACTCGGTTTCAAGAACATTTCTATCATTTAAAAAGCGGTAATCCTGATAAATCTAGCGTAGCACAACACATGTTTATTAATAATCATAAAATTGACAATTCCAATATAAAATTATTGAAACAAGTTGATAATAATAGATATTTAGACGCACATGAGAGTTTGATAATACATAAATTTAAAGATAAATTGATGAACGCGGACCTAGGTCCCATCCCAAATTCTAAATTATATGAGTTAATATAAGACAGTTACTCTGTTTAATCTTAGTTACCCAATTAGGTATCCACTCCTGTCCCTATATAACCCGTGTTCTCTCCCTTATTCCTCAGAGCTGTTTTGACCTCTGGCATGGTTTACATGCTGAGTAATCGTAACTTCTCTGTTTTTACTTTGTAGTTTCTACTGATGATGAGAACTTAGTTCTCGAAATACGTATATAGTTTTTAAATTTATTGATAAGGTTAAGGGGTTTTTCTTTAGTTATAACTTTACCTTAAGACTCCATTTTAGTTTTATAATCTTCTTTTAGCAAAAAATAAAGTCATTTCCCGCCAAAATGATTATTAGCTTTTTAGGCTGCATTTTTGAAAAATGAGACTGTTTCGCTTGCAAATTTTAAAAAATACTTTAATGTAACAATAATCTAAAGCACAGAATTCAATTAAACGAAACTCGGATGGTTACATTACATTGATATACAGGAATTTAAATCTACTTTTTTAAATAAATATTGCTTTCCGCGCCCTAATTTTTGTGGATTTTATTGTTTTTAATAGTTTTGCAACTATATATAACCATCAAAATAAAATTCTTGAGGTGTATGTAATCTAGACTTTAGCCCAATTATTATTGAATTGGCACATTTATAGATAAAAATTAACTTACTTGGAATTAAATTGGTAGGCAGTACAAGAATCCCCTTTGTAAACACATTCGCCTCCATTTTGTTTGGTCAACGTTTCCAATTTCGTAATAAGATCAGTGTATTCCTGTTCCCGTTTCTGTATCATATCTTTCTGTGCCGGACTCAAATCTTCAGACCAATATTGCATATTTAAAGTTTCCACCAATTCTCCTGAAAGTTTAGGTTTTGTGGCTTTCGGAGTTGAAGCTGTTTCCGATAAATTTGCTTGGTCATCGTCAATAACTATAGTTCTGCCGGTATATTTTCGTTGAGGAAGTATTCTCCTCTTTTTCGGAATTTCAACTGAACTTACAGTATTTTGTTCATCATGAGGAATAGGATTTGGAAATTCTTTGCTTGGCTTTCCGTCTCGAAAGTGTTCCGAACAAATAGATGCGTTCCATTGCCGAGCTAATGGGGCATCTTCGATGTCTGATAAGATCATCCATTTATGAAATTTTGTAAGATTTGTATCCGGATGTGGAAACCGGTAAAATGATATTGGAACTCGACGTTTATCTCTGATTTTCACATTTTCACTATTGTTTGTGCAGTTTTTGTACAGGCAGATGAAATTGAAATCTGTAACAATATTAGATTGTAAACAATAAATTTTATGGTACAAATTCCGTTATTCAACCAAGCAAATACACGTCATCACAGATTAACTTACATAAATTTCAAATGTGGTTATGTCTACCGGCAAATTATAACTGTAGTAATCTTTATTTATATAGTTTCAAGTATAAATATATCAAATATGCACAAAACTTTTAATGTTTCACACTGTTTGAAAACACTCATCTCATCACAAAGCTATCTTTCATTACTTACCATCTTTCTGTTCATTGTATGTTTTTACATTCTCAGATGACCGTCTAGTTTTCATTTTTTTAGTGTAGCATTAATTATACAACTAACGAAGTACGAAATAAAGTATTTTTAACAAAATTCTACAACGCTTGGGTTCTCACATTCGAGCATAAAGACAAGATCCACCATTTTCCTTTGCCATGTTTTCGATAAACCCGGGAAAAATTCACATCATATTTTATTTTTTAAGGCAACCACTATAATAATATTCACTTTTATATCTTAAAATAACGTATAAACTACTATATACACTAATAAATTGCGGATTTTATGTTGTTTGCTGCATCTGTTGACATTGACGAGCAAATCTACTGAAAAACTACTCCCGCCATTCGCAATCGCGATAAAACGCTGAACTTTCACTGTTATAGTTGATGCAAGGTGTAATGTTGATGATGTCTTATGGAGTTTTAACATTGTGACGTCATATGCATGACAAATAACTTCAACTATAAATGTTGAAGTCTAGCGTTTTACCACGGATGGCGTTAGTATGCACTATTTTAGGGAGTAGTTATAGTCAAGTTCATGTGACAAGAACATTTTGTCGCAAAACGATTTAGCAATTGCACCAATAGCTTGTTTATGAATTTCACTATACTTAATTTAAAAATTTATTGTACGTTTTAAAGGATAGGAAAGAACATAATTATTATTTTTGTAATATATTTTATTGATAATAATTAATATAATTTTCTATGTAATAATACTTTTAGACAAAGTTTTCTTTAGATTTAGGCATAGATTTTAACAATTTTTCATGTTATTTAAAGAAGATCAGTATGAAGAATCAAAATATACAATTTTTAATTATGTATCTTTAACAATGTTGAAGGTTTTTATATGAAATACAACGTATTAAACTGAGAACATACAGAGATATTTACTGATAAATAATTTTTGTATGTCATAGAATTTTAGAACGCAATTTATCAAGTATTATTTCGCATTAACTATCCTAAAAAATAAATTTATAGATAAAAACTTATTGTAATAATTTATTTAATGATGAAAATTGTAAAGTCTGACTTTTTAATTGTTTTAAAAAATACTTGACCATTAGACAATTACTGATGATAAAAGATAAGTTTATGATCTGAATGTTAATTATTTCGTGATCAAATAATTAAAGAAACACCTGTACACTATATAAAAGTATTTATATTGTATAGGAATGAGAAGACGTGTCTATATTTCAAATATTTAACCATTTATGTACGAGACAAAATTGTGTACATTTATGTATTTATTTAAATAAATATTTCAAACATATATCTGTCTTTATTTATGTATTTTAACAGGGAAATTACAATTAATTGTTTTAGGATACTAATTAGTGATTTTGATAAAAATAATCAGGATTTATCTAGTTTTTGGAAGGACCTTATTGTTTGCAAATGTATCTCAAAGATTATGTTATACGTGTTGTTAAACAATCTATAAATGACTTGGCAAAATATATAATAAATAATTTTAATATTTTGAATTATTTTAAGATATTTATATTTATTTTTGAGGTGATATTACTAGATTTTATTGACATACATACAATTTGAGTACATATACTTTCATACAAATAAAAATAATCTTTTTTAAATTTTGAACGTAACTAATTAATCTTTAAGTAAATATATTTTGCAATAATGGTTGACACTTTCTGCAATTTAATTCGACAGTAGTTGTGCATATAATAAACAAGTATTTTGACTTTTGGTAACCTACTTTTGGTTATTTTTTTGGTGAAACTAAATCAAAAAATAATCTACTTTTACTTGAAGTTTGGTTACTTTTATCATTTCATATTGTATGTACACGAGGAATACGCTAAAATTATTAAGAATAATAATTCTAAACATTTTTTCTTGTCATTTAAAATTAAGTTGCAAAAGTTATAATTTAACGACTTGACATTAATTAGTTTGGCATTTTTAACAGTTTTTAGGTCTATCAGAATTTATTTGGATATAATGATTGTATATATTAATGTTAAAAAGAATTACTTTGAACATAATTATAATAAAATTCTGAAAAAATATGAACTATATTGTCTCCGGAAAATTTACAAATTACAAATGTTAATGTAGTACTTAAATCATTGTTTTCATCTATATAATCGTCTTATTGTTAATTATGGAATTTTTAAGACATTAGACAATTAAAACAATAATTCATAAAATAGTTATATAATTTTGACGTTTACAGTGATCTCATTAGAACAAATATCACTCTTTTATAGGAATCACCAAGGTTTAGTTTTTACTTCCTTAATGATTCATTAAATTATATAGATAGTTTTTTATGATATTTCAATGCAAAAAATATTTATGATTTCCAAAGAAAATTATAAAAAACTGCGGATGCTTATGAGATCAGATCATTGAAAATGAAAATATATTAAAATTTTCCACACTACTTAAATACTTATAACAAATGAGCAGGTGTCACATTTTTTAAAAAGTATTTTAAATTAAAAGTAATAGAAAATACAACCCTCCACTCTTGTGGTGACGACAAAATTATTGCCCCAAAAGTCAATGTACCCCAAATTTGGATAAAAAGTTCAAAATTTTCAAAAATCTAATTTTTATGTATCTAGGTACTTCTCAATGCGCTGATTCCAAATTTTGAAACCGCAGGTCGATATCTCTTTTCGTTCTCGAGATATTTAGATTTAAAGTTTTGCTCAAAACTGCCCATTTCTGGGTAATAACCCAAAAATGGGTCGAGATATGGCTTTGCCGACAACACCATTCGATTCTACGGGCAAAATTCCATAAGTACACCAATTTTCAGAATTTTTGAACACCGCATACAATCTCTAAAGCAAAATAACTGAAAATGGCTAAAAATCGAAAAAATCTTAAGGGGTACCCCTTACGATTTTTTCAGATTTTGGCCATTTTCAAACTTTTATTCATAAAAAATGAACCGGTTGGACAAAAATTTTGAAAATTGGTACACTTATGTAATTTTGCACGTAGAATCGAATGGTGTTGTCGCCAAATTCATATCTCGACCCATTTTTGGGTTATTACCCAAAATTGGGCAGTTTTGAGCAAAACTTTGAATGTAAATATCTCGAGAACGAAACGAGATATCGACCTGCGGTTTCAAAATTTGGAATCCGCGCATTGAGAAGTATCTAGATACATAAAAATTAGATTTTTAAAAATTTTGAAGATTTTATCTAATTGTGGGGTTAGTTGACTTTTGGGGCAATAATTCAAAAATGGGTAGAGATATAAACTTGGTAGTAATATTATTTGATTGTAAAGAAAATGTTACGTAAGTGTACGCATTTTTAGAGTATTTATATATAATGTATATTCATGAGATAATTTTATTGGATTTATAGAATATTTTCCAATTAACTTTCTGTATGGAATTTGTAAAAAATTGTATTATGTTCGTATTACAATTTTACTGGATATATATGCGAATAAAAGCAGATTGACGCAAAAAATCGTAAATATAAACATGTGGTTTATAAATTGCTAGTTTTTATACATTATAGCATTAATTAAAAGTTTTTTGCTTTTACTATAAGACTATAAAATCATTCATAATTTTTCCCGCAAAAAAAACTTATCTACAAGAAAACCGCACGTTTAATTTACGTTATCATTCACAAAATTTGTAAATTACAATTAAATAAATATATATAAAATTTCCTATAAGTAATAATTATAAATAACAATTCAGTATGTGTACTTGAAGAATAAAAATTACAAGGTAGTTTACTGAAATGTTACTTATCAATTATCAATAAAAAGTAATTTTGCAAACGGTTTAGCAAGCCTTGAGGAAGAATTTCTATAAGTTGATAGTATTTATCATTGTTGAAATTAAATACAGAGTATAACATTTTTATACGTAGATACTATTGTTAAAAACATGAATCTCTGAACTCGATAAACGATGTAATTCAATGGTCAAGTACTATCTTATCAGACTGAGTGACGATGGGAAATTCTTATCACACAATAAACGAGAAGAATTTTTAAAATCTGATATGAAATTTGAATAGAATTTCAATTATATTAAAACATTATATTAGTCATAATCTGCTGCACTTTTTAATTTGGTCTTGATAAGGTTATCAGTGCAAATATTTAGATTTTGAGATTTTAAAAGGATTTATTTTTCAATAATCCCATATTTTTTCATATATTAAATGATGTAATTTGTTAATCATTTTATATAACTTAATATTTTCTAATAAAAAAACTGACTTTTTTTGCAAGGATATAATGAAAAGATAAACAATTTTGTGTAATATCTGATAAAAGTCCCTAACAACATAATGCATTACTAATTACAAGATTTTTAAATTAATTTTCAAATTTCACAGTAGATGATTAGATGAAAAGATAATATTTCATTTTAATTTTAAACAGTATTTATTATTTTTTTATCTTGAATCGTTAAATATTAAATCTTTTGTGTTAGACTATGTAGATTATTGTAATAAATTTTGAATTGTTCTTTTGGATTAAAAATCGATAAATATTGATTTATAACAGGGCTGTATACAATCAGGATTTCATTACAAACAAAACATAAAAACTTGTTTACACAATTCTAATTCTTTACCTAATTACACAATATAATCTCATATGACAAATATAGCATTTATCACAAAACCGAGGTTTCTGTACAGTACATGACTTGAAAGAAAAACGGTATGAGGAACGTTAAATGCTATCAGAATTTCGGTAAAGCGGCACTACAATAAAATTATCACATGAATATACTTTATGTATACTCATATAAATACTCTAAAAATGAGTACACTTACGTAACATGCTCTTTATAATCAAATAATATTACTACCAAGTTTATATCTCTACCCATTTTTGAATTATTGCCCCAAAAGTCAATATACCCCAAATATAGACAAAATCTTCAAAATTTTCAAAAATCTAATTTTTATGTATCTAGATACTTCTTAATACGCTGATTCCAAATTTTGAAACCTCAGGTCCATATCTCTTTTCGTTCTCGAGATATTTAGATTTAAAGTTTTGCTCAAAACAGCCCATTTTTGGGTAATAACCCAAAAATGGGTCGAGATATGAATTTGGCGACAACACCATTCGATTCTACGGGCAAAATTACATAAGTACACCAATTTTCAGAATTTTTGAACACCGCATACAATCTCTAAAGCAAAATAACTGAAAATGGCCAAAAATCGCAAAAATCTTAAGGGGTACCCCTTACGATTTTTTCAGATTTTAGCCATTTTCAAACTTTTATTCATAAAAAATGAACCGGTTGGACAAAAATTCTGAAAATTGGTGTACTTATGTAATTTTGCCCGTAGAATCTAATGGTGTTGTCACCAAATTCATATCTCGACCCATTTTTGGGTTATTACCTAAAAATGGGCAGTTTTGAGCAAAACTTTGAATCTAAATATCTCGAGAACGAAACAAGATACTGACCTGCGGTTTCAAAATTTGGAATCAGCGTATTGAGAAGTATCTAGATACATACAATTTAGATTTTTGAAAATTTTAAAGTTTTTATCTAAATGTGGGGTATATTGGCTTTTGGGACAATAATTCAAAAATACGTAGATATAAACTTGGTAGTAATATTATTTGATTGTAAAGAGAATGTTACGTAAGTGTACTCATTTTTAGAGTATTTGAACAACTGTGTGAATTTTTAGAAATGGAAGTATTGAAATAAAAATGGATAAATGCTATAAAAAAGTTCCTTGGAAAAGATTCTATATATCCAATAAAATTATAACACGGACACATACTATTATATTCATTAAAAACTCACCAATTAATTTTTTGACCACAGGCAATACCTTCCTTACCGAAAGTTGACGGAAGGTAAAAATGAAACTTATTCCATTAATAATAGAAATAATACTATTTACAAATAGTCCATCTAATATGCATTATAGTCCAAATTTATTCTTTATCGAGACCCTTAGCACAATAAATAACATCTAAGTAAAAATCCACTATGTGACTGAGATTTGGAGTATTTATTATTATATCTAAAACGCCACGCGTCTACGTTTATAAGTAAACAATTTTTTTTATTGTTAGTTTATAAATCTACTATCAACAGGTTGTTTATTTGTGTTTATTTGTTTCAATAATTTACAAACAATGTGATTTATAATTGATTGGTATTGGCAAACGGTAGATGTTTAATATATAATAAAGTTATTATCACCTCTTTTATATACAAATGATTTCATAGTGCATCTATTAGCAAACACTTAACACTTTATCAGTAATCAGTATCAGTCTAATTGAAAAATGATGAAAATGAAACTTTTTTCCAGATTTCGTCAGTTAAAAGATTCGAGATTGATAATAGATGACCTAGGATTAATTACAAAAATTGGAAGAATTTTAGATTGTTATTAAAATTTAATACATTTAGGTACTTTCAAAATATCGCAAATTTTAATCTTTTTTACGACGCCGCCAGATTCTTAAAATATTTTACAATCTGTCCCTCAAAAAATTGACTTGCGTACCTTTTTTTATTTAATATTTTTGAAGAGCAGGTAAAAACTTGCTACCCCTATTTTTTCTTTTGACCAAATTTTTATTAATTAGCCAGAAAATAAATAATGAAATTTGATTATTTGAATTACCGCCATGTATGACGTAGTATTACGCCGCACCAATGAGTGGTCGTAAAGCCATAGCGTTTGTTTGTACGGGTAATGTAGACCTCCTTTTTGATGTTTCAACAATAGTTTGGAGGTTAGTATTTTAGTTTGTCTTTTTCGTATAGATATTTTAAATTACATGTAACTACCTATGTATTTATTTGTGAAGTAATTAATATATTTGAGAGCCCAGAGAGAGAAAAATGTCAAATTCAAATTAAAACTTTCTCGCACGCAATGCCATCTATAAGTTACATTCTTCAACATGGTCCTCTTCTTCAGTTAAATATAATGACGTCACAGAAAATTTTCTTTCTTAATTTACTAAAAAACAAATAACTTTTTAAAAATATAATTTATATTTTTACATATGTTTTCAACATAACATTACGTATATAGTGATAGAAATCGGATTTTCAATACCACGCAAGTAGCCCATTGTAAATATCGTAATGGGGGATTACGGCTCAACCGAATTAAAGGAAAATAGTAAAAAAATACGAATGTATATGCTGAGTAACGAATATTAATAAAAAAATGAAATGGTATAATTGAGATATATTGGAAATAAAGGGTTTTTTGTTATAACGCTAATATGAAAATATTTTGATTGGCGATCGAGAAACCGCCTATAAATGCATTACAAATAGCGTGTTAGGAGGTGGGGGTTACTACCAATGGAAGTTAAGAAATTCAAATTCGAAAGGACGGGCTAACATTCCTGTACTACAGTTTCCAAACAGTTTTTATTTTAACATAAATTTCTTGCATTAAACTTAATCATTTAAATACATCTGTAATTATAAAGTATGTATACTTATACATACTTGCTTATTAATAGGATTTTTTTCACCGGATTTTCATCAATAGTCTTAGTTTTCCTAATATTTTCAGATGAAATTATAAAAAAAATGGCGTAATCCCCCATTATGACAAGGCGGCACATAACTGTAACTGCTTGCTTTTACACTGAATGCCAACGTGCCATTATTTGTCCCGCTTTGTTAAAATAAAGGCATGCACTAAATGGATTCCCTGCCTACTCAGTATATTAAAATAATCTTACTGTTCTTTTAGCTTAATGCTATTTTTATTATTGAACAAATGTGATTTGAAGACACGTTCATTTTGTACAATATTTTTAACGAATTTACAGATAAAAATCATCAAATCATTTCCAGAGTTAATCATTTTTAATGAATTTTTTTGAAGCATGTATAAGGACACCTGAGCTATATTTAGTTTTCAGACAGATTATATTCAAAATATTATCAAAATATACAGTAATATCTGATAATATTGCTCAATTGTTCAAATATGTCTCGTTCGGTTCCTTTGTGCTTTATTAAAACAAATGACGCGGACACTTCAATTATGACGTCAGCAGGAATGACGGAGATGACGTCACAAAAGGAAACATTAAGGAAGATCAATATACATTAATCTTAATCACTTAATCTATAAGGAGGTAATCTTTTTTGATTTCCATGTACGATTAAATTTATTGTATTATTTTATTGTCTACAATAAGTATATTGTATTATATTGGCGGATATGGATTATATATTTGATTAAAGTTCATCATTCATTTTAATTTAAAAGGATTTAAGTACCGTTTTCAGTTTTGATATTACAAAGTATCAAAAAGTATTTTGAGCTAAATTATTAATGCTTTTTGTTTTGTTTAAATACATAAATCAAAATATTTAAGTATTAGTACTTGTTTACCTACACGAATATTTGCTCAAAAAATTAATCTTTACGTTTATGTTATTTTGCTGTAGATAAAACCGCATTTTTTATCCGTATAGGAAGAAGACGTCAAAAAGTATTGTGGTTTATTTATTTCCTAATTTTATCTGATATTTTTCTTATAATATTGTCTGAATTTTGCTTATAAATACCGCAAAATATAATGCAATTTCTATACTTTTTGCAACACTAAATTTATATGAATTATTGTAATATTAAAGAGAAAAATAATAGGATATTTTACACAAGATATTGCAAAATATAATTATTAATAACTGTGATTTACTTTGTGAATAATTAATTCGTAAAATGTAATTCAAATAATTTGAAAATGCAGGAGATTTTTGCCGTCAAAATGACATTCGGTTCAGCCTTTGTGCCAATCAGGGCATAATTCACAAATTTATTTAAGATACACCTCAACGTGCTGATTCCAAATTTTCAAACCGCAGGTCGATATCTCATCACGTTTTCGAGATATTTGCATTTAAATTTGGTCCCATTTTTTTGAGAATACCCCTAAAGTGGGTAGAGAAACAACTTTGCCATTCGAATCTACGGGCAAAATTACATAAGTATACAAATTATCAAATTTTTTGAACAGTGGATACATTTTCTACAACGAAATAACTGAAAATGGCCAAAATCTGAAAAAATAAATTGTGATTTTTGACCGCTTTAAGTTATTTTGCTCTAGAAATTGTATACGTTCTTCAAAAAATTTGAAAATTTGTATACTTTTGTATTTTTTCCCGTAGAATCGAATGGTGAAGTCGCCAAGTTCGTAACCACCCATTTTTGGGATTTTTGAGGGCCAATTTTGAACGCAAATAAAATATCTTAGGTACTATAAAAAGGATATTAATTTTCGTTTTGAAATTTTGGAATCAGCGCATTGAAATATGTATCTAAAAGAACATAAAGTAGATTTTTGGAAATTTTGCTCAAAAATGGGTGTATATGTGTTTTAAGAAGCATAACCAAAAAAAGTACAGATACAAACTTGCGCGGATATCAGGAATTTATTTTAAGAAAGGGAGGCGATTCCGTTATGTGTATAATTCCTTTAAAATCAATATATTCTTGTAGGATCTACACAAATTATTGATCGATTATAATAATATGTACTATATCTCATTAAGATATGTGAATGAGTTAATGAATATATGATATACCCCACTCTTTACGGCGGAATATATACGGCATGGTGTACGACTCGAGGTTTAGTACGAGCGTAGATCTTTCGCGGTACATTCCATTAAATATAGATCGCATAGATCATAGATCTGTACAGCCGTCGCGAAGATCTTGCTCGCCTATTAATCAGTGATTTGTTATAGTTAAAAATTATGGTAAGAATTAATTTATTTAACAAAAAAAAAACTTTTACATACATATTATTTAACAACGCTGATAATTTACAAGGTAAAACATAAATACCTTTTTATCAAAATTCATTATTTTTTTTAATTTCACTTTATCGGCGAGTCGAAAGCAACTCAATTGTTTATAAACTCGCATTTGTCTTTAAAAATACAAACAACAACGACAATAATTGCACATCCATAAAAACAACTGCCTAAACACTTTCTCTTTTAAAAACTCGGCAACGAGACTCCAAAAAAGTGACTATCAAGAAGTGAACTATGAATATCCGCCAGATAAAATTATGTATAAATAACAATAAGATTTTTTGATAATTAATTAATTTGATAAAGTGTAGTGATAGATGATTTTGTGATCAGATTAAGTGACAAGTTTTCAGTAGAGTGTTTCAATTTCAGGACAAAATGGAGGAGAAAAAAGAAAAAATGGCTTCCACCTTTACCCTGCAGAATTTTTCGTCTACGTAAGTTTTTTCCTGAATTGAATGAATTTATATAGAATCTGTAAAATATTACCCTGAAAAAAGTATGAGCGAAACGTTGATTTTATAAGAATAAATGGTTTATGATTTATTGGAAGTTAAGAAATAGAAAAATAAACATTCATGAACAATTACATACTAATTAGACATTTTTAGGACGTTTTTGTAAAAACGCTTAGTAAATATATAAAATAAATATATCATCACGGCATATTACCCATTTCTGGGTGTGCCAGTATCTACAACACATGTAGACATCGGTAATGATGATATATTTTACCGTGTGGGCGCTTACCAGGCGTCACCTCACGGGCACTCATAGCTGTTGTGGAGAGTGCACCACAGGGGTCACTTTTGTGCCATTTTTTAAAATTGGAAATATTTGGCGTCTGTCGCTTAGTAGTAGTAATAAATTGTAAATAAGATACTTTTTGCGAAAAACAGTGTGGTATCCTTGAAAGTACATGTCATTTACAATATTTGGACTATGGTTGTTTATACTATAAGCTCCTTAATTCCAGTAAGTAAGAAAATACAATTTCGTAATATGTCTATTCTAAAAATACTAAACAATAATTTTGAACAATAAAAGTTTTAATATTCTATTATGTACCAATGTTTCGACTGAAATACATACATACATGCATACATACATATATAATTACAAATTTATTTCAAAAAAATTGAAGTATTTAGTATTATTAAAGAGATTAAATCTATTGCAAAACAAAAGATTTTTCTAAACAATTACTACCTACATTATTATAACTTTCATTTGTTAACAAAAACTAATTACAAAATAGTGTTTTCTTATTTTGTTCTAAAAACCGTCGGCACTAAAAAGAAGAATAAAATCTCAGTGCTAATGTCCCTTTATCAGCTAATAGACATTTTTACAATATCAAGAATTTGATTTTTTAAGATAAGCTACCGTTCTGCAGTGATTAATAGATTAGATTTCTCAGATAAGTATTTTTCTTAACCTTCCAACCTTGGGTCTTGAGATATGTAAATGTATTAGAATTAAATAAATATTTGTTTTACTTAAAAAACGTCTGGTGTCATTTAAATATTTTAATTTTAGCGCAAAATTAGCTGCCAATGAGAAGGAATACAACCCGTTCGAACACAGAGATATCGAACATCCAAATACGTAAGTCTACTAATCTATCAATAAATGAATAAATTATTAAAAAGTTTTTGTGATTTTTCAGCGATATGGGGTCCCTAGTCCATCTACTGAAAAGTTCGTTAGGTAGCGGAATTTTAGCGATGCCTATGGCGTTTAAAAACGGAGGTCTTTTAGTGGGTGCGATAGGTACCTTCTTAGTTGGGTTCATCTGCACTCATTGCGTACATATTTTGGTAAGCGCATTTTTTTATATATTAATAAGTAACTAGCAAAAAAAAATTGATGTGGCCAACATAATACCGCCCGCTATTTCATTTTTATTGATTTATATACATACCTACATACTAATGCTGCAAACTATATTAATTTTTTTTGCATATAACTATTGCTTTATTTACTATTTTCTTTTTAAAATTACAACCATTATTAATTTGAAATGATTAGTTTTTTGACAGTTACATTTGAAATATGAACTGCGTAACAAAGGAATCTTTAAATCATAGACTCTGAGATTTATAAAAAAGATTATTTTTTAAATTTATCTGTAAAATATATAGAAAAGTATTAACGTATACCTGTAGAAAATTCAATAACCTTTAATTTTTATAATGACATAAAATGCGAAAAAATTACTTTTAATGGTATTTTTTGAAGAGAAACCATTATGAGCCATTTTTGGCTATCCTTTTTACACCAAAATCTAATGGTTTCTTTCCATATTAAAATAGGGTTGAAATCCATACACATACACACACATACACTTACATACACACATACAGATATCATCGTGAAAATGTTATAATGGGGTATTCCACTCAATTTTTTTTATTATTTTAAATAAAACTTCATTCAGTTTTGTATCAATTCATAGTATTAAAAAATCTTAATTGTTCCTAGATTAACAGTATTTTATTTTCGAGAAATCAGTGTAACGTCACATTTCCCCTATACTTGTCTTTCTGACACACACTGCTCTGAGTACGCTGCGAGAGAAAGATAACAATTGTATGACGTCAATTTTCCCTTTTAGCAAATGTGAAATATTTCGTAAAATAATTATTTAAAAAATGTTTTCATTGTTTTAATTATTATTTATTGAGCCATACTTTATGTTAAAATGAATTTTTAAATTTTTTTTTGTAATGGTGGAATACCCCATTGGATTTTAGGGACCTTAAAACGTGGTCATTTACTAAAATCTCGATATGCGATTTTTAGCACGATCTCTATACCTCCCTTGCCAAGGGTAGTGGGAGGTAAAAAGTGTTACGGCTGTCATTGTTTTGTGTAAAACACTTTTTGTTGACATAAAACATAAAAATATCGTTCAGATTTTTGAATTTAATACATCAATTATTAAGTCATTTGTCTGTACGAAATTTAATGGAAAATACTTAGAAAATATAAAAATCTATTTAGTAGTATTTTATAAGAAACTGCGCTATCTCTTTTTCGGAATAATAATAACATAATATAACATTCGACATAATTTCTAAACAGAGGAAAATTTTAATAATTGTGATATTGTGAATATGTAGAGTAGGTATCTCTTTTGTAACATATTTTATGTAGCAATAGGAAATTGCTGTTTGCCCATTTGTTCTATTTATCTATAGTATGAAATATGCCCGTATTTATTGCTCAAAGCAAATCAACATAGAGATAATTTAAAAATTTATTTGTTATTTTGTGTTAATGTTTTCTAAAATAGGGATTTACCTTGCATAAATTATCACGTCTAATAAATTTGAATATGTTTAGAAGTTTTCCATTACTTAAAAAAGATACTATCGATGAATAAACAATAGTTGTTTTACAATACTATCAGATTTAACATACGTCATTTGATTATTTATTTACAAGATACGGCATAAGTTATCATAAATTTTATCACTTTCAAGAAACATCAAAAATTCAAGTATTTTGCTTTGATGAACGAATGAAAATCAGATAACGCATCTTAGAAACGCATAATAATCCGTCATGATATATTTATTTATTTATCTAAAAGTGGCATTTTTTCACGCGTGACTTTCGAAATGACAGAAAGAGAAACGATAAAACTACCTATGAGTATTTACAAATGATCTATGTAGATTTATTTTCACTGCTTGCATAATTCTGCGTTGTGATCTTTGATATGGATCGGATCGATTGGCGAAAATGATCCTACAAAGTTGACATGAATTTCTACTCGCGATGACCTGGATATGTAACAGACAGAATGTGCACGGAAGAAATGTATCAGGCAAAAGAATTTAAACGCCCTTAAACGCGGAAGAAATTACATTTGTTTATACAGTGTGTTCAGAAAATAAAATCTAATTTGGAGTAAGCTATGAACACAGAAACGTACGTCTGACCATTATTCAATTCAAAAGTCAAGATGTCAAAATTGATCGTGAAATGTAATTTTAAGTAAATAAATAAATAAATAAATATATCATCACGGCATATTACCCATTTCTGAGTGTGCCACAATCTGCTTTATTGCAGATATCGGTAATGATGATGACATATTTGTACCGTGCGGGCGCTTACCAGGCGTCACCTCACGGGCACTCATTGCTGGCGTGGAGAGTGCACCACAGGGGTCACTTTTGTGCCATTTAAAATTCGAAATATTTGGCGTTGGTCGGAAGAATTTTAAGGAGAAAAAATAATAAAGAAAGATACAGAATATTGTCATTCACCGTTTTCTAATTTATTTCTATTTCTAAAACAAGGCTTCAAGAAGATTTCTCTAGATAACAATTTTGACAGAATCTTGTGTCAAATTGACATTTAATTAAATACTTTCAAATTGACATAAGTTATTTGTTCATAGTCTATTCCGAGTTAGGAGTTTTATTGAACGCACTATATTTGTAAGGCCCGGTTTTTCCATCTCTGGATAAACTGCCAGATAAAATGAAAATATCGCATCGATATTACAGAGTAAATTAACAAAATTAAACACACCTGTCAGTTAAATGCGATATTTTCTTTTAATTGGCAAATAAATTAACTGGCATTTTATCAAACGGTGGACAAACCGGGCCTAATAGGGCTGTTGCAAGAATTTTTATATGACTTCTAAGTATTAAATTTGAAAAGATATTGTTCTTTAAAGAGCCTCAAATTTGAAAATATCACGAAATATCCTTTAGATATTTTACAATTAATTTTTGAAATTTGGATAAAATTTTGAATAAGTCACGTGATCTGAAACAGAATGTGACGTCAGAGTACATACATCTTCAGCGGTTCTAAGGTGTCAAGTGTATTGTCAAAGCTGTCAAACAAGTGTCAAATAAGAATCACGACCAGAAATTTAAAGTAAAATATATTATCAATTTATATAATAAATTCAATTTTTATATTTTATTTTACCTCAACTCTTTAACACCCCTTATTTCTATAGCAGTAAAACAATCGTTCTGATATAAATTCAGCCATCATCCAGCTATTGACCTTCGGTTAATTGTCCGACTTAGCTTGAGTGTAATTTGAATTAGCCATTATTACTTTATTATTCATTTACAATGAGCAATGTCAGCGTCAAATGTCAAATTAAAAGATTTTGTTATTAACATGTGACAAACTTTAGCCTACGTTTATTTATATAAATAATATGAATACACGTAAGTGATGGAAAAACTATTTTCCTATTGGCTATTAATGATGTAATGTATGTGCTTTTACGTCACAGGAGTGGGGGGTAGTTTTTCAGGACGCCAATCTTTTTATTTAATTATTTCCACAAATAACAACAAATTATTAAAATAAAAATTATTACTAAGAAAATCATTCCATAAACTTTCATTTAAAATAGTTTTTGAAAAATGTGAAACATGCTCATTCGAAAATAAATAAAAATTGGATTACAATTTTTGGGTTTTTAAAATCGGATGTGGACCCATAATTTTGGATAGCTTGTATATTTAAGAATTTTAAATTGCGGAACAATAAATGTGAAACTACAATAATTTATATTTAACACTTTCGTTTTTAAATTATTGTAAAAAATATTATTATGATATAATATCCGTAATAATAGAAAATTTTAATGTATAATTATATGCCTATTTTAATTACATATAGAGAGTAACTTAGTAACATATGTACACGTGTTTCTTATAAAAAAACGTGCGTATAAATATTTATATATTTTATATTTTATACAATAATTATATCATCACGGTTTATTACCCATTTCTGTATGTGCAAATCTGCTGTTATCAACGTTCTGATTTTGCATTGAAATCTCTATTACTTTTGATAGTACCTGCTGTACATTTTAAATATTTTCTGATGCAGAATTTGCGCCCTCATTTTTTTCAAACCATAACAACATCTTTTTAAGGTCATTTTATTGCAAAATAGCGTTTATCTAATAGATGTACATATTAGTATGTCCTATACATTTCATTATGAAAGAAATTATTGCATAGAATGATGTCAGAAATTCAAGGTTCTTTTTGTTACGGTTTATTTCTAACAAAAACGTGATCATTGCACCTTCTGTTTATGTTTATTTTTTACATAAGACTATAAGTTTTTACTCAGAACTATTAGAATCAGACAGAAAATTTATTACTTACTGCGCGATAAAATATGTAATTATTATTATATAATATTTGTTGGCTTTATGCAAGTACAATCAATAGTACTTTGGGTATTATTGCATTAAGTATTTCCTTGTTTTATGACATGACAATGATCTAAAGCAGTTGTTTTCAACCGGTGTTGGTGTTCCCTAACAACTTCGAAAATGTTCAACGAAATTTTTTAAAATTTTTAATAAAAATCTGATGTGGCCAACACAAAACCTCCCGCTATTTAATTTTTATTAATTTAAATACATACCTACGTATTTACTAACGCTGCAAACTGTTCCATTGCAGAAAACTATTGCTTTATTTACTATTTTCTTTTTAAAATGCCACTATTATTAATTTGAAGTGATTAGTTTTCTGACAGTGACATTTACTGTCAGTTACATTCATTTGAAATATGAACTGTGTAACAAAGCAATTGTGTTTATCTTAGGCTTCGGGACTAATAAAAAAAATTATTTTTAAATTTATCTGTAAAATATATAGAAAAAGTATTAATGTATTCGTGTAGAAAATTCAATAATCTTTAATTTTCATAAGACATAAAATGCGAAAAAATGGCATTTAATGGTATTTTTTGAAGAAAAACCATTATGAGCTTCAGGTAAAGTGCTATTTCCGGTTATCCGATTTACACCAAAATCTAATGGCTTGTTTTTATATTAGAATAGGATAGAAATACAAGGTTTCAGAATTTTCTGAATGATAGTATTTGAGTTAGACCGAAGACAAAATCCATACACATACACACACACATACACACACACACACACACATACACACATACAGACATCATCGTGATAATGTTAAAATTGGATTCTAGGGACCTTGAAACCCTTATCAAGGGTAGCGGGAGGTAAAAAAATGTCGCATAGATTCATTTACAGTTAGACTTTGGTTGTTCTTGTATATATCTCAGTCAGATTGTAAAATATTCATTAACTGAGCATTATTTTACAATTTGGCTGGACATGTTATAAAATGACGTACAACTTGCGGCTACATTAAATAAATTGTTCGTCATTTTGTACAACGTCTATAGTCAGATAAATAATGCCAAGTTCACGAATATTTTACAAACTGACTATTAACAAAAATATAATTTTTCACGTTTGGTAACTTGTAAAATTGAATTAAAGATTATATTCCTCATTAATTGGGGATTTTTGCGCAAAGAAAAATTGTTTTCTTTGTATGACAATATAGTGGACAACTTGTATTCTATATATAAAGATAAAGTTCCTCTACAATGTTCTGGTATATATAAGATTCCTTGCCTTTGTGGAAAAGTGTACATTGGACAAACTGGCCGAACAATAGCAACTAGAATAAAGGAACATCAACGCCATATAAGACTTAATCAGCCTGATAAATCAGCGGTAGCTGAACATGCCATAAAAGAACTTCACGGAGTTGATTTTGAAAATACGAAAATTATAGCAAAGGAAAATCACTGGAATAGAAGATTGATAAGAGAAGCAATTGAAATTCAGAAGTCTACTAATAATATCAATCTTAACACAGGCTATGAACTAAATAAATCATGGTACCCTGTTATTCGTTTATAATTTTCTTTTTCATTTGTATGTTTTATATTAACCTTTTATCAATGTACCTTTGATTTTTTTTACTTGTAGTCTTGACTACATATTTATTTATTTATGTTATTGTTATTAAAACCTGAAGAAGACAGTACCTTGCTGTCGAAACGTTGTTAATTTAATAAAATATCTACAGAACTAAACCCAACTGTTTAACTTGTATTCTCTCTATTTATAATTTTTTTCTCTCTGTAGGTGAAGTGTTCACACGAATTATGCGGCAGAGCAAAAGTTCCATCAATGGGCTTTGCCGAGACTGCGGGGGCGGCTTTCAAATACGGCCCGGAGCCCGTCAGAGGCTTCCACAAGTTCGCAAAGTAAGTATATTGCTTCTGCTACAAGTTCAAAGACCCAAATGCCAGATTCGGCCAACTGGTTTACTTAACAAAAAGCTTGCAAAAAAATTACTGTTATGCTTTGTACATTCGCCAAAAAGATTGATAGTGTTATGTTATTATTTGCGTGTTGTTTTAGTAATGAGATTTTAGCAAATAAAATAGCTGTATGTAAATACAAATAATTATTGTATTCTTGGTAATGTAATGTTGTCTGTTGAGTGACAGATCTTTCTTAAGTCGACAGGTGATTACGTCATGTTGCAAATGCATTATTAACGCATTATTGCGAAAGAGTGAAGGTATTGCTATAACTTTATTTCTCTTTAAATGTTTCGGACTTAGAGCTTGGCAACTATACAACTGCTATTATCTAATTTCGAACATCAACTTAAGCAATTCTGAAGGTTACTCTAGTTTTCCTACATTCTTTCGCAAGATGTCTATACATTTTTTTATATAAACAACTGATTTTCCAATGGAAATAGCTATGTTGAAATTCTTATGAATGAAAAGTTGTAGCAAAGTAGTGGAAAATTACTACGGTAGAAAAACTTGACAGACCAGAAGAGTAAATGACACTTGTGGTTTGTGGCACAATTATAATAGAGAAAAATACCCATGGAAATATTTAGTTATGACATTGACCATAAATCTATATTATTGTTATTAAAATATCTTTCAGAACTCATATTAATAATTGGAATAATACTACCTTTTTTTTAGTTTAAGTTCTGTATTTATTTATTGTTAAAACCCAACGTTTCGGCACCATAAACTGGTGCCTTCTTCAGGGGAAAACATTGACATAAATATGTGAAATAACAAAAACAACAAGTAACAAGAAAAGTTCGTAAATGTTACCTTTTTTTATGTATACAATTTTCTAGACAATATATGCATGCCCGGCAATAACTTGGACGGCAAACATGCATCTTCTCAGGAAAAAATTTCCTTTTGCCAGAGAAAAAACCGTCCCAAAAACTGGCAGAGAAGTGATCTATAACTCAGAGACGCACTTTTCTTGTTACCTTGGTTACTTGTTGTTTTTGTTATTTCACATATTTATGTCAATATTTTCCCCTGAAGAAGGCACCAGTTTATGGTGCCGAAACGTTGGGTTTTAATAATAAATAAATACAGAACTTAAACTAAAAAAAAGGTAGTATTATTCCATTTATATTATTGTTCATTTATTGGTTATAAAACTACATTTATTCTTATTGCAATTTATGTAAATAGTTTATCCATCCTTGTACTATATTTCTACTTGTAGTTTTTAAACGATCCCCCCTCTCAAAATGAACTGCTTTCATGCAAACTTGATCTACGACCAAAATTTTAAAAGATGTTCCTTAAAGAGTCTCAAATTTGAAAATATCGCGAAATATGTAGAGAGAAACTCGTTTTATTTATTTTATTATTTAGAAATATCAAGGAAGTTAAAATAATGTAAATAAAAAAACTTTATCGTAAAATGAGGAACTGTATCTTTCAGAGTATTAAAATTTAATATAAAATGGACGTCAAGTAGATCTTTTAGTAATGAAAAAAGGATAAAACAGTATGATATGAAAGTAGTGTCAATATAAATATATGGCCAGTGTGACCAGCCAGTGAAGAGCTGGTCTTCTGACGCATCGTTGAAATCACTGCGTTTTCTTGTATTCTTTGCACTTGATCAGACTGCCTGGCTACAGAAAGTAGTCTACACTCTCTCACTTATCATTTCTACGCAGATTTAAGGAAGTAAAAACGGTCAGAACCGAATTAAACTAGATACAAATGTATAAAATTATGTAAATTGGTACGATTTCCCACGGAAAATTTTAGAAAGACTACTTTTATTTTTGTCTCGCGTTCATTTTTTATAAATAAATATTTGGAAAACTTGGAAAATAAACACTGGATCTGTTGTGGCCAGCACAAGACCTCTCGCCATTTCCATATTAGGCTATATAAGTATTGTACTGCACTTTGCTTTCGAACCGTCGTTTTATAACAAAATATTACAGAACTTTACCCAAATATTGTTTTTTATTGTATTTAACATGTCTTCTGCACACATATAATTCTAATTATATATATTTTTCATTGTATGAGGAAGTTTCTAAATGTCAGAGATTGTTCCAATTCATTAACCAGATTGGCGGTATTTCTGATGGATATATGCATTTTACCACAATTTTACCTATAATTTCAAATATTTAATTATTAAAACAATAAAAAAAATTAAATATACTTCCCAGAAAAAGCTATCAGAATGTCACTAAAACTATTGTTATTTGACAATGACATGTGTCATGTTATAAACATTGGAATTTGTCAACTGGTTTCCTTAGTGCCTTAGCCTCTGCAATTAGTGTACTCTATAAATTATAGTGTCTTTATCTCTAAATCTATGCAAGATATAATAAAAATTTCAAGTGTATTAGATGGAGAATTTTATGTTCTTCAATATTTAAAAAAAAACTCACTAGAAGAATTTTTCTAAGAAACTACTACTTCCGGTTGTTCAATTGTTACCAAAACCTTGTCAGCTCTTCCCAGGAATGTCAGATTGAGGAAACTGCAGTTAAATATTTTTTAAGTCTTATAGTTTTTGAGGAATCGTGTCTACAACATCAATATTTTCTGGTTTGTTAATAGACACAATTTTGACATCCGTCACCAGTCTCAGCTTCACGTGTGCATGCTATAACTGACCATTATTGATCATTAATTTTTGTAGTGTGTCTCGGGTATAAGTGCTTCCTTCCGGATAAGAATGAAAAAATTTAAAAAACTAAGATTTGAAAAGTATTTTGACATATTAAAAAATTTTGGTTGTCATTTTAAAAACAAGCGTTGATCTTTATTTTTATTTACATATCAATCAGTAATTTGTAAATAAAGTCTATTGCCTTGGAAACTCCATCAGTAAACATTAAAAAAACTAGATCGTAAATAACGTAATTATCTTAATAAATACGTTCTACAGTTTTAATAATTTTTTGGTTCAAATCTCTGTATATAAAAACGCAGTAGCAATACAACGGCAAAAGTATATTTTGTTTGACTCGGTGTCAAATTACACGACCTGTGACGACAAAAACGTTTTAGCCAATGATAGAACTGGAAAAATAAAAAATCGTGGAAAATTTTGATTCAAATTCACTTTTACATTGTAGATATTTCTGTAACAATTTTGCCCCAATTTCTACGCCTATGTAATTATTATTTAAACTAATGATTTGATTTATGTATCCATACATACATAGTTGCATGAAATCATGAAAATTACATGTCATTAAAGAAATATTTACACCAATTTTTTTATGCAACAGATAAACTTTAGATAATCTACCCATATAATTAACCTATTTAAACAAAAGCGCAACAAAACAATTGCATTTATCTGCGTGCCCATAGCTTTTCTATTCGATAAGAAAAACTGTCCGTAGAACAAATGAAAGGCAGGGCAGTGATTGGCAGTTGTCTTCCTGCGGAAACCGTCTCGAGTAACAAAAACGAAAGTAGATTGTGTTTTGTTTAAGTTTCGTCATAGTGTACAAGTGTACTAGACTCAAGTATAATATATAATATTTGCGACACGCATATATTTTTGACATTGTACGCACATAATAATTGCATCCGTGTTCCTTATACAATACACGGATATGACCCTATAGAGAAGATCCTCGCATATTTCAGAGGTCATTGGTGACCTAACCAAATTAAAAAGGAATTTTGGTTGTGAATCATGGGTCATTCATGCAGAAATCCTATGGGCTTGACAGTTGACAATCAGTGGGTAAATAAATGAACATCGGTTCATTCAAGGTTGATGCGTTTATGTTTGAAAGTGTTCTAATGATATGTAAAATGAACTAATTCTGCTGATAATTAAAGAATTTATAGAAAAATTCTGTCCTTGCAAAAGTAGGTTGTA
Source organism: Ophonus ardosiacus (assembly GCA_943142095.1). Lineage (NCBI taxonomy): Eukaryota > Metazoa > Arthropoda > Insecta > Coleoptera > Carabidae > Ophonus > Ophonus ardosiacus. Next base: position 267,872 of record OW964830.1, read on the forward strand.
TGTACATATTTCCAATTTTGAATTTCGTAATTATTTTGTAAGGAATAAAATTTATTTCCTACATTAAATCTTTAATGGGAAGTAGAGCGAATTCTTTTTATAAATTTCTCTTAAATTTATCGATAATAAATGTCAATCATTCAACAAATTAATTGATTAATAAATAGGAAATAGATTTATTACGATAAACGACAACTACAAAATTAAAATTTCTATTTGAATTATTTAATACACTATACAAGTGTACACTTCAGGATTTGTATAAACTTATAAACAATCCTTTTACTTTATGCATATGTATAAGATGACGCACATCTCAAGACATATATGGAAATAACAATATTTATAGGTCATGAAAACTAGATACAATCTTTATAATTTACCACACAATTACTCGTCATGAATATAACAACAATTTTAGTTTTTTGTGAACAGTGATTCATCAGTTAGAGTACTATTTTTGTTACTTAGAAATTTGTGGTTTAACTCCTACATATATAAAATTAATTAACTATAATATTTGTGGCTTAATGCAAGAATAATCAATGACAACAAAGAAATACTTATTGCAGTAATAATCAATGAAAACATGTCGGTATTTTTTAAAATTTAAATAAAAAAATCTGATGTGGCCAGCACAAAACCTTCCGTCAATTCGATGTATTTTGTACAAATCCCATACCAAAAGGACCGTGGAACAGATTCTATATAATATCATGTAAAATCGAACACGAACACATACTATTTTTTATAAATTCCATACCAAAAATTCATTTGAAAAGGTTCTATAAATCCAATAAAATTATGACATAAACATACACTAAGAAAAATGCACTTGACACATTTTACTTTCTGCTTCAGCTTTTCCCTATTTTATTAGGGGTCGCTGTTTCCACCACTATGAAATACTAATTTTTCATCCCATACTTTCCATATTTGGTTTTGCACTTGCAACATACATCTGTCAATTAGAATGCTGTTTCCATGATAAATAGCAAAGCTGATTAATTTTTGAAAATTAATTTCTTTATAATGCTTTAACTCTACATCTATTGATAATGAAGGAAAATGAATAATCAAACCATATAGAGAAGAGTATTTTCTTTAATAAATATAATAACAAAATGTCAAAAAATAATATTTAACTGCGTTTTTTTAAGAAAAAATGTTAAAAACTTCAAATAAGGGTACTTCCGGTGCATCAATTATAACCAAAATCTAATCAACTCTTCATATGGATGTACAGAAGAGGAATACGCACACACACACATACATACATACAGACATCATCTTAAAAATAGTAAATTCGTATTGTAGGGACCCTAAAACGTGCTTATTCATTAAAAACTCACCACCGAATTTTTTGACCAAAGACAATACCTTCCTTACCTAAAGGTGACGGAAGGTAAAAAGATCTGTAGAATAACTATTTTTAAAAATTTGATACATTTTTAAGATCTATGTTCTAAATTGTTACTATAAGGATTTTAAATCACATAGGTTAACATTGGTTGTTCTTGTATTGAATCACAGATCTATTGTTGTGTGTGAGAGTGTAAACTGTACTTTATGCATAAAGTTTGACGAATTAACAGCAAATAGGAAGATACTCCATAAAAATTATTGTTTAAGGAAGATATTATTTATTCCTTGTATGTATTAAATTGTCTATTTTTCGACCTTTAATTGTAGAGGCTAACCTTTTCTTGTATCATCTTCAATGTTAATGTTAACGATTTGTCCAATAACACAATCTAAATATACCATTAACAATTACCATAAAAAACAATGAGAGTCCGTGAACTGAACATACGGATGTATGTAGTTCCTTCATATCTGGTATACCTTGAATTAAGAAACTTCTTGGAATAATTGCGATGACTCACTGACATTTAACATTTTTACCGTTTTAATTGTTTACAATGAATCGCGAAAGAATTTCAATACTACTAATAATTATATCAACACACCTTTCAAAATATTATTATTTGTATACACCTTAGATTTTGTAAATATACCAACAGAATAAATTCTTAACTTTATGTAGGTAACATTTGTCGTTATGACTACTTTCTGGTATGTAATTTTGCAGAATATTTGAATGATTGTCATTAGGTATATAACAAAAGTTTTGAGAAAAAAATTACGCTCCAAATTTTATTATTAAATCTAGTTGTTACTGGACTTAATAAATACATTGTTAATGTTTTTGGGGATCAAAATGTTGGACAGACGACTATTTATCGAACTATACAGGAATGTGAAGGAAGTGTAGTATGTATTAATTTCCCAAAAAGTGGGCGACCTGAACCTTTGGCCCCCAAATCGAATCAGCAGGCTCATTTGACGTGCTCAAGATAAAGTTAAATTAGATATCTTATCTACTTAGATATGTCAAAGCTTCAATAAATAATTCTTTCTATTGATGAAGAGGGCTAACTTTTCTCAAAACTTTTGTTACAAACGTTAATTAAAATTATGTAGTTACATATATCTATAATAGATAAAAATCGCTAAAACTAGATATGTATTTCGGCAATTAAGTTTCCATCATCAGTAAACTTACTACTAAGAACAGAACAGTTTTGGATTACTCAACATGTCAACCATGCCAAAAGACAAAACCAAATCTGAAAAGCAGAACATATTTGTTTTTGGACTCTGGCATGGTTGACTTGTTTTGACTTGTTGAGTAATTAAAACCTGATCTTTTCTTAGATGTTTGTTGATGATGGCAACTTACGTCCGGTTTCATAATAAATATAAAGTCACTTTACTTTTAAAGTTTGTTTTAAAAGTGAAAAAGCGTTTTATAATTTCACCTGGGGAACCGGGTTCGATCCCGACTGACGCCAAATATTTCCAATTTTAAATGGCACAAAAGTGACCCCTGTGGTGCACTCTCCACACCAGCTATGAGTGCCCGTGAGGTGACGCCTGGTAAGCGCCCACACGGTAAAATATATCGTCATCATTACCGATGTCTACATGTGTTGTAGATACTGGCATATCCAGAAATGGGTAATATGCCGTGATGATATATTTATTTATTTATTTTACTTTAAGTTAAAGAAACTGTCAGATGAATTTATTTTAAATAACGTTAAACTGACAACATTAAAAATTGGAATAATACTACCTTGTTTTTAATTTAAGTTCTGTATTTATTTAATATTAAAACCCAACGTTTCGGCGCCATAAACTGGTGCCTTCTTCAGGGGAAAACATTGACATAAATATGTGAAATAACAAAAACAACAATTAACCAAGGTAACAAAAAAATAAAGTGTCTCTGACTTATACAGATCACTTCTCTGCCAGTTTTTGGGAGATTTTTTCCTGAGAAGATGCATGTTCGCCGTCCAAGTTATTGCCGGGCATGCATATATTGTCTAGAAAATTTGTATACATAAAAAAGGTAACATTTACGAACTTTTCTTGTTACCTTAGTTACTTGTTGTTTTTGTTATTTCACATATTTATGTTAATGTTTTCCCCTGAGGAAGGCACCAGTTTATGGTGCCGAAACGTTGGGTTTTAATAATAAATAAATACAGAACTTAAACTAAAAAAAAGGTAGTATTATTCCAATTATTAATATGAGTTCTGAAAGATATTTTAATAATTTGACAACATTAACTTAAAGTGAAATTATGAAACGCTTTTTTCACTTTTAAAACTAACTTTAAAAATAAAGTGACTATATATTTATTATGAAACCGGGCGTTAGTTGCCAAAATACGTATATGGTTTTAGCGTTTTTAACTATTATCCTAACTATTAGACTCCAATCAAGTTTTATTACATTATGTGTATAAATATTGCATGCTAATATAATTATAAGTGATCTACTAACATTTATAACTAAAAGGTGAGCCTACTAACAAAAATATTGTCATAAAAACAAGTTCATTAACACTGTTTTTTTCTTATTTTGCAGACCTTTTGTGGACATTGCTTTAGTGTTAACCTACTACTCTGGTAATTGCGTATACATCGTCTTCATAGCAGATTCTCTGCACCAGCTAGCACTACACTACTACGAGGATCTTGAGGAACAAGGATGGACTCCAGCGATGTTCATGTGGGCTATATACATCCCCGTAGCTCTCATTTGCCAAGTCCGAGAACTCAAATATCTAGTACCGTTTTCCATGGTGGCTAACTTACTAATGGCAACTTCTTTGGGAATTACTCTCTACTATATGTTCCGTGATATGGGAGATGTTTCTGATAGAGATCTATCAACGAGTATAGAGCAGCTACCTATGTTTTTCACGACTGTGATCTTTGCTATGGAAGGAATCGGTGTAGTGATGCCAGTGGAGAATAATATGCAGAAGCCACAACATTTTTTGGGATGTCCTGGAGTTTTAAATATTGCCATGGGAACTGTTGTTACACTTTATGCATGCATTGGATTCTTGGGATATTTGGCTTATGGAAACGGGACGGAAGCGAGTATTACGTACAATTTACCTGTCGCCGAAATGTAAGTACAATAGAAATATATTTTTTCACATATTTTGCGTGTAACACCAGTTTTTCCGCAAGTAATACTTATACTTATTTCTCTGGTATTACTCGGTAATATTTTACAGCCTGATTCACAAAAAAGTTTAAGCTAATCCTCATTTTTGGATTAGCGAATTCTACTTTAATTTTGACAGTTTATATCTTAAAATGTAGTCTAATATATTCCTAGTATCTACCTTTATTGATAATATCATGAAAATTAAATTTTAAATGTCGGAATAGAATAGAATTCACTAATCCAAAAATCTGATGTGGCCAACACAAAACCTCCCGCTATTTAATTTTTATTAATTTAAATACATACGTATTTACTAACGCTGCAAACTGTTCCATTGCAGAAAACTATTGCTTTATTTACTATTTTCTTTTTAAAATGTCACTATTAGTAATTTGAAGTGATTAGTTTTCTGACAGTGACATTTACTGTCAGTTACATTCATTTGAAATATGAACTGTGTAACAAAGGAATTATTGTGTTTATCTTAGGCTTCGCGACTAATAAAAAAAAATCTGATGTGGCCAACACAAAACCTCCCGCTATTTATTTTTTATTAATTTAAATTCATACCTACGTATTTATTAACGTTGCAAACTATTCCATTGCATAAAACTATTGCTTTATTTACTATTTTCTTTTTAAAACGTCACTATTATTAATTTGAAGTGATTAGTTTTTTGACAGTGACATTTACTGTCAGTTACATTCATTTGAAATATGAACTGTGTAACAAAGGAATAGTTTTTATCTTAGGCTTCGCGACTAATAAAAAAAAATATTTTAAAATTTATCTGTAAAATATATAGAAAAAGTATTAATGTATTCCTATAGTTATCCGATTTACACCAAAATCTAATGGCTTCTTTTCATATTAGAATAGGATAAAAATACAAGGTTTCAGAATTTTCTGAATGATAGTATTTAAGTTAGAGCGAAGACAAAATCCATATACATACACACATACAGACATACAGACATCATCGTGAAAATGTTAAAAATGGATACTAGGGACCTTAAAACGTGGTCATTTACTAAAATCTCGATATGAGATTTTTAGCACGATCCCTATACCTCCCTTACCAAGGGTAGCGGGAGGTAAAAATGAGAATTAGCTTGTGAATCGGGCTGTTAGCGATTACAATGTGTCACAATATGTTTTACAGTCTAAGAATATTGTTTAAAATTATTTATATTTTTACTTTATTCTACTATCAAATATCCGATACCCTTTCTAGCTTTCTGGACATTTGTACAATACTCGTTCACAATCGTAATATAATTATTTTAATATCTTTTTCTTTACAGCCCAGCGCAAATCGCCAAACTAGGTATCGCTGTAGCCATTTTCTTCACATATTCTCTCCAATTATACGTTCCCATGGACATCACATGGAACAAAGTCCTCAAGGCACACGTCCCTGTAAAATTCCACAACGTATCTCAAGTCTTCCTCCGTTGTATCGTCGTTTTACTAACCGTCGTAGTCGCCGTTGTTGTCGGCGACTTGGAGCATCTGATCGGTCTTGTCGGGGCCGTTTTCTTCTCAATATTGGGCCTCCTAGTGCCCGCTGTAGTAGAGACAGTGACTTACTGGGAGTATGGACTTGGAAAAGGCAACTGGATGCTTATCAAAAATATTGCACTGAGCATATTGGCGATAGTAGCGTTGGTCAGTGGATCGTACTCAAGTATTTTGGGAATTATTAACGGAGACAGTAATGAAGATGGTATAGGAATGAACGAAACTACTACTCACAGAATTTTATAATTTGGTTCAAATCCAGTCACACAATGAGAGTTGTCATTACCACAAATGGGTAAAAATACACTCGACTACACAGTATGAAGTGCCATAGAAAACTGGCACACCCGAAACAGGGTAAAAAGGTAGTAAACGCCAACAAGTTCTGTTTTGAGTGAGACCGCACAAAGTATCAGATAAAAGACGAATTTAATGTCTGTTCTCGTCCGCAATGATATTTATTGACAATGTGGGAAAATTTCTCGACTGTGGTACAGATTAGGTGATAATAATTACTCGAAATTTCTGCCAAAAAATATTTATTTTCTTACGAAACACTTACACCTTTTTCTGAGTCTGCAAATATTCAGACGTTATCACACTTATGCCCAGTTTTATAAAAGATGGATAAGTAAATTACTAGCAAAGTAAAATTTATTCTCGAAGTAAAACAGTTTATTCCAGAGATTTTCGTTTTATAAAGCAAGAATAAAAATACTAGCTAAGTAAATCTATGGAATAAATTACTCCACTGATTTTCGATGAAGTAAATTTTATTCTGTAGAATAAATTTGACACATGTCAAAATTAATTATTTTATAGGGAACGCAAAAATTTATAGAATAGGATGGTTTTCTGTGAATTGCCAAATGGTATGTTCAGCAAATCTAAAAATAACGGATGTTGTTACTAGATGGCCTGGTTCCGCACAAGACAGCAACATATTTAACAATTCATTAATAAGAGCTAGGCTTGAAAACAGAGAATTTGGTAATTGCTACTTGTTAGGGGATAGTGGATACCCTTGTAAAAATTACTTATTAACACCTGTACAAAACCCAACTACTCCAACATAAATACAATGTGTCATATAACAGTTTCATTTGAACACTATTCCGGGGACCTATTTGTGAAACTGCATTAAATTTTGACGCTTGCTACGTCTGTCTGATTGTTTTCAATAATTCTAATATTTTTTTTTTTTGTTATCTCTAACATGTTCACTTTATCTATTTCAGTGTAATTCTTTCGCCATTCTCTCTTTTTTTTCCATTTTTAATGAGAACTGACACTTTATTTTGACGTTTGAATAATAATAAACGATGTCTCTGTCGGTAAATCACTAGAATAAAATATTTACTCTGCAAGTACTTATTTTACTCTGCAACTTATTTTATAAAACAGACATTTTTATTTACTCATCGATTAAATTTACTTTCAAAGTAATAACTCAGCAAGTTATTTGATGTTTATAAAACTGGGCATTACAGTCTTACAAATTATTACATCTCATGTGCACAAAATACACTCGTTCTTAACATTTAGTTTTACAACATCGTTCAAAAATTCATACGTGTGTGCTCTTTATACGATGTTGTATAACTGAATTTTAAGAACGAATGTATTTTGCGTACATGAGATGTAATATTTTGTACAATCTTATCTGTAAGTGTAATAATATTCATGTTATTTGTTGTTTGTACTATTGTATTCGGGATGTTTATGTACCCAGAAAAAGGTGCAAGTGTGCCTCGAAAATAATGCTGTTTGACTGAGATTTCGAGTCATTTGTAAACACTTTATTGACAATTTCGTGTATTTATTTTCATCTTGCAACAAACTGCCCATTCGTACATAAATGTTACCGCAGAAGAAGGTGTACATTTGTAAATAGAATATATATATGTTAGTCCATGACTAATGTGATTGTTCTCTGCGATATTTTATTGTTTGTTGTTGGTTCATATGTATATATATCATCCATATTTTGTTAAACATTTATTTTATTTATGATTAATGATTGTACAAACTTATTTTATAAATAAATATTCAATTATACATCTCTCTATTTTATTATTTTTACCTTGATTTCATTATGCATTGTGCATTACCTGATCTTAGTTGTAAATTGTAAATATATATAGGGAAATGATTGTCACACACAACACGAATTGATAAACCGACAATTAAATATAATAATAAAAAAAATTACATACCTTTCGAACTTTAAAAACTTGTAGAAACGATGTTTGGACAACTTGAAATTCGGGCTGATTCCATGATGAATTTTTGGTTCAACCACTAACCACTTTTCACATTCACATTTCCGAATAAATAATATCCCGGCACACATAAATTATATATCAAATTGATCTCCAAATAATCCTGAACAGATTTATACACATTTTCTTATTTATATCACTCATTTACCTCACAAATTTTGCACATATATTAAGCACAATACCAACAATAATGGCAACGACAATATAAGTTTGTTGAAACAAGTGAATTAAGGTGAAGCGTTCTTATTAGCTGCTGTGTCAAGTATATAACCAATAAGAATGAAGTGTACAGTCCTTATCAAATAACACAAAATTATTCAGTAATTATTTTATTTTTAGGAATTAAAATAGTAAGCAATACTTAATAGAACTTTGAAATACTAATTCACCTTAATTATTTTGTGTATTAGACTTGAAACTTTGTTTGAAAACAATATATTTTTAGTAATATTTCTAGTAAAATTTCTTCTGGTCTGTACAAAGTTGTTTTGGATGAAATATTTGAAAATATAGTATGATAGCTGTATTAAACATTAAATTATGAATATTTTTGCAGGGAATTCGTGGATATAACTTTAGCGATGACGTACTACGGAAGCAACTGTGTCTACATCGTTTTTATAGGCAACAGCATCCAACAATTAGTTGAATATTATTATCCAGAAGTTTTCATGACTCCAGAAGATTTTATGTGGATGCTTATCATTCCTTTTAGCCTTTTATGTCAAATTCGAGAGCTCAAATACTTGGTACCCTTTGCTGCGTTAGCTAACATACTTTTGGGGACAGTTTTTATCATTTCTCTGTACTATATGTTCAGAGATATGGGAGATATAGAAGATAGAGATCTGTTTTCGAGTTGGGAGCAACTACCCTTGTTTTTTAGTACTGTAATTTTTGCTATGGATGGAATTGGAGTTGTATTTCCTTTGGAGAACAGTATGGAAAACCCGCATCACTTTTTGGGATGTCCAGGAGTTTTAAATATAGCTATGAGTATTGTGATAACATTGTATGCATCTGTTGGTTTTTTTGGATACATGGCCTATGGAGATGGTGTCAAAGCTAGTATAACTTTAAATCTACCTACAGAGGAAATGTAAGTATAATATTCTTTATCAAATTATTTGATTATTTTATTTATAGTTCAGTCAATGGACATCAAAAAGACCTTTGCCTTACAAAAGGAGTACAAACAATTTTAACAAATTTAATTAATTAATTTCATGCTAAATTCAAATTTACAAACCGCGTTTTTTAACCAAGTATAATAACTAGTATTACAACTTTTTTCACTGGTACTACCATATTTTTAACTTATATTACTACCACTTTTTAAAGTTGAATTACCAGTTACTAATTAAAAAATCTGTTGTGGCCAGCACAAGACCTCTCGCCATTTCCATATTAGGCTATATAAGTATTGTATTGCACTTCGCTATCGAATCATCGTTTTATAACAAAATATCACAGAACTTTACCCAAATATTGTTTTTAATTATATTTAACATGTCTTCTGCACACATATATAATTCTAATTATATCTATTTTTCATTGAATGAGGATATTCCTAAATTTCAGAGATTCTTCCAATTCATTAATCAGATTGGCGATATTTCTGATGGATATATGCATTTTATCTATAATTCAAATATTTAATTATTAAAACAATAAGAAATAAATATACTTCCCAGAAAAAACTATCAGAATGTCACTAAAACTGTTAATTTTTGACACTGACATATGTCATTTACAAACTATGTTATAAACATTTGAATTTGTCAAGTGGTTTCCTTAGTGCCGTAGCCTCTGCGATTAGTTTACTCTATAAATTATAGTGTCTTTATCTCTAAATCTATACAAGATATAATAAAAATTTAAGTGTATTAGATGGAGAATTTTATGTTCTTCAATATTTAATAAAAAAAAAAAAACTCTCAAAAAATTATATTTAGAAGAATTTTTCTAAGAAACTACTACTTCCGGTTGTCCAATTGTTACCAAAACCTTTTCAGCTCTTCCCAGGAATGTCAGATTGAGGAAATTGCAGTTAAATATTTTTTAAGTCTTATAGTTTTTGAGGAATCATCCCTCCATACACACATCCACACACACAGACAGATATAATTTTAAAAATGTTATAATCGGATTCTAGGAACCGTAAATCGTGCTTATTCAATAAAATCTGGATATGCGAATTTTAGCATGAATCCAATACCTCTCTTAGCGAGAGGTAAAAAGTGATAATATAAGTTAAAATAGTGGTAATACCAGTTAAAAAAGCGGTAGTACCAGTTACCAGTTAAAAAAGTAATAATACCAGTTAAAAAAGTAATATCAGTTAAAAAGTGGAAATACCAGTTAAAAAAACTAGTAGTACCAGTTAAAAAAGTGGTAATATTAGTTATAAATGTTGTAATACTAGTTTAGTTATAATACAGATATCAAAACTTTTTATTTTAAATATTTTTACTCTTGGCCCTTCTACGCTTCAGCAAAAATATAATAAATATTTAATTTTGTATTTTTGTAAATTTTGATACGGGTTTTTACCCTACATTTTGTATGGTAAAACATCTATTGATTGTACAATTATATTTTGTTTCAGACCTGCCCAAATAGTAAAAATCTGCATTATATTCGCAGTTATGTTGTCTTTTTGCCTAGCATTCTTCGTTCCTTTGGAAATCACCTGGCGAAAAGTTTTCGAATCGTGTATTCCAGACAGATTCGTCAATTTAACTCAAGTTTTACTTCGAGTAGTCGTTATAGTTTTATCTTGTGTCGTGGCAGTTTTTGTAGGTAATTTAGACTATTTCATAGGACTTGTAGGAGCCCTGTCTTTCTCTATTTTGGGCCTTATAGTGCCTGCTGTACTAGAAATTGCAACTTACTATGATTATGGATTAGGATGGATAACTTTAGTAAAAGATATTGGGTTGATTGTTTTAGGAATTGTAGCGCTAACTACTGGAGGATACACGAACTTAATGGGGATCGTAAATTCTCATAGTTGATACATTTCAATCAGAAAATTAATTTTAAGATCAAATGTGTTCAATTATGTATATAATGTGTAGATATTAAGTACGTGCCATACAAATTGTAATTTTTAGTGATAAAATGTGTTCAATTCATATTTCGAATGAAATATGCAATAATAATGTAGTCAAATTAAGTCAAAATTCGTCTGAAGAAGGAACTAATTGTTAGGCTTTCCGAGCGTTATTATGATACTAATATTCTGTGATAAGTTTTGTAAAAGTTGGGATATTCAATAAAAGAACATTTTACTTTAATTATTTTTGAACATGAGTGATAATCGAAATCGACCGAGGGATGGATGAGGGGTTCCGAAGGAAAAATAATGGACAAGCACGAATAAAATGCACTGTTCCATTATCTTGATACTTCCTGTATATGCAACTCAACCGTAGATTCCAAAAATCGATATGTCGATTTCGTAGGTCTACCAATTTTTAGGGTGGCTGCCCTTGCCCAAAAATGGGTGGTTTATTTCACTTTGCCGGGCTATAACTAATGAACGGTAAAAGATACCTTAACGGGCGTTGCGGGCATCGATTCTACGGACTTTTCTACGTATGTACACTAATTTTTAACTTTCGTGTTCAGCTGATACAATATTACCATGCAATAAATCAAAAAATGGTACCTTGGATTTTTCAGTAGCCAGTTATAAACCAAAATATTTAAACACCCTATATTTAAATAAAAATGTATCAATTTCTATTAAACCAAACGTGCTGATTGCGGAAAAAATAGTAAAAAAATTCCCAGGATTCTAGTTTTAGAAATACAAAGTATTATTTCCCCATGAAAACTAACACGTTTATTTCACTTTGCCGGGCTATAACTAATGAACGCTAAAAGATACCTTAACGGGCGTTGCGGCAATCGATTCTACGGACTTTTCTACGTATGTACACTAATTTCTAACTTTCGTGTTCAGCTGATACAATATTACCAAGCAATAAATCAAAAAATGGTACCTTGGATTTGTCAGTAGCCAGTTATAAACCAAAATATTTAAACACCTATATTTAAATAAAAATGTATCAATTTCTATTAAACCAAACGTGCTGATTGCGGAAAAAATAGTAAAAAAATTCCCAGGATTCTAGTTTTAGAAATACAAAGTATTATTTCCCCATGAAAACTAACACGTTTATTTCACTTTGCCGGGCTATAACTAATGAACGGTAAAAGATACCTTAACGGGCGTTGCGGCAATCGATTCTAGGGACTTTTCTACGTATGTACACTAATTTTTAACTTTCGTGTTCAGCTGATACAATATTACCAAGCAATAAATCAAAAAATGGTACCTTGGATTTTTCAGTAGCCAGTTATAAACCAAAATATTTAAACACCCTATATTTAAATAAAAATGTATCAATTTCTATTAAACCAAACGTGCTGATTGCGGAAAAAATAGTAAAAAAATTCCCAGGATTCTAGTTTTAGAAATACAAAGTATTATTTCCCCATGAAAACTAACACGTTTATTTCACTTTGCCGGGCTATAACTAATGAACGGTAAAAGATACCTTAACGGGCGTTGCGGCAATCGATTTTAGGGACTTTTCTACGTATGTACACTAATTTTTAACTTTCGTGTTCAGCTGATACAATATTACCAAGCAATAAATCAAAAAATGGTACCTTGGATTTGTCAGTAGCCAGTTATAAACCAAAATATTTAAACACCCTATATTTAAATAAAAATGTATCAATTTCTATTAAACCAAACGTGCTGATTGCGGAAAAAATAGTAAAAAAATTCCCAGGATTCTAGTTTTAGAAATACAAAGTATTATTTCCCCATGAAAACTAACACGTTTATTTCACTTTGCCGGGCTATAACTAATGAACGGTAAAAGATACCTTAACGGGCGTTGCGGCAATCGATTTTAGGGACTTTTCTACGTATGTACACTAATTTTTAACTTTCGTGTTCAGCTGATACAATATTACCAAGCAATAAATCAAAAAATGGTACCTTGGATTTGTCAGTAGCCAGTTATAAACCAAAATATTTAAACATCCTATATTTAAATAAAAATGTATCAATTTCTATTAAACCAAACGTGCTGATTGCGGAAAAAATAGTAAAAAAATTCCCAGGATTCTAGTTTTAGAAATACAAAGTATTATTTCCCCATGAAAACTAACACGTTTATTTCACTTTGCCGGGCTATAACTAATGAACGGTAAAAGATACCTTAACGGGCGTTGCGGCAATCGATTCTAGGGACTTTTCTACGTATGTACACTAATTTTTAACTTTCGTGTTCAGCTGATACAATATTACCATGCAATAAATCAGAAAATGGTACCTTGGATTTGTCAGTAGCCAGTTATAAACCAAAATATTTAAACATCCTATATTTAAATAAAAATGTATCAATTTCTATTAAACCAAACGTGCTGATTGCGGAAAAAATAGTAAAAAAATTCCCAGGATTCTAGTTTTAGAAATACAAAGTATTATTTCCCCATGAAAACTAACACGTTTATTTCACTTTGCCGGGCTATAACTAATGAACGGTAAAAGATACCTTAACGGGCGTTGCGGCAATCGATTCTAGGGACTTTTCTACGTATGTACACTAATTTTTAACTTTCGTGTTCAGCTGATACAATATTACCATGCAATAAATCAGAAAATGGTACCTTGGATTTTTCAGTAGCCAGTTATAAACCAAAATATTTAAACACCCTATATTTAAATAAAAATGTATCAATTTCTATTAAACCAAACGTGCTGATTGCGGAAAAAATAGTAAAAAAATTCCCAGGATTCTAGTTTTAGAAATACAAAATATTATTTCCCCATGAAAACTAACACGTTTATTTCACTTTGCCGGGCTATAACTAATGAACGGTAAAAGATACCTTAACGGGCGTTGCGGCAATCGATTCTAGGGACTTTTCTACGTATGTACACTAATTTTTAACTTTCGTGTTCAGCTGATACAATATTACCAAGCAATAAATCAAAAAATGGTACCTTGGATTTGTCAGTAGCCAGTTATAAACCAAAATATTTAAACACCCTATATTTAAATAAAAATGTATCAATTTCTATTAAACCAAACGTGCTGATTGCGGAAAAAATAGTAAAAAAATTCCCAGGATTCTAGTTTTAGAAATACAAAATATTATTTCCCCATGAAAACTAACACGTTTATTTCACTTTGCCGGGCTATAACTAATGAACGGTAAAAGATACCTTAACGGGCGTTGCGGCAATCGATTCTAGGGACTTTTCTACGTATGTACACTAATTTTTAACTTTCGTGTTCAGCTGATACAATATTACCAAGCAATAAATCAAAAAATGGTACCTTGGATTTTTCAGTAGCCAGTTATAAACCAAAATATTTAAACACCCTATATTTAAATAAAAATGTATCAATTTCTATTAAACCAAACGTGCTGATTGCGGAAAAAATAGTAAAAAAATTCCCAGGATTCTAGTTTTAGAAATACAAAGTATTATTTCCCCATGAAAACTAACACGTTCATTTCACTTTGCCGGGCTATAACTAATGAACGGTAAAAGATACCTTAACGGGCGTTGCGGCAATCGATTCTAGGGACTTTTCTACGTATGTACACTAATTTTTAACTTTCGTGTTCAGCTGATACAATATTACCAAGCAATAAATCAAAAAATGGTACCTTGGATTTGTCAGTAGCCAGTTATAAACCAAAATATTTAAACACCCTATATTTAAATAAAAATGTATCAATTTCTATTAAACCAAACGTGCTGATTGCGGAAAAAATAGTAAAAAAATTCCCAGGATTCTAGTTTTAGAAATACAAAATATTATTTCCCCATGAAAACTAACACGTTTATTTCACTTTGCCGGGATATAACTAATGAACGGTAAAAGATACCTTAACGGGCGTTGCGGCAATCGATTCTAGGGACTTTTCTACGTATGTACACTAATTTTTAACTTTCGTGTTCAGCTGATACAATATTACCAAGCAATAAATCAAAAAATGGTACCTTGGATTTGTCAGTAGCCAGTTATAAACCAAAATATTTAAACACCCTATATTTAAATAAAAATGTATCAATTTCTATTAAACCAAACGTGCTGATTGCGGAAAAAATAGTAAAAAAATTCCCAGGATTCTAGTTTTAGAAATACAAAGTATTATTTCCCCATGAAAACTAACACTTTTATTTCACTTTGCCGGGCTATAACTAATGAACGGTAAAAGATACCTTAACAGGCATTGCGGCAATCGATTCTAGGGACTTTTCTACGTATGTACACTAAATTTTAACTTTCGTGTTCAGCTGATACAATATTACCAAGCAATAAATCAAAAAATGGTACCTTGGATTTTTCAGTAGCCAGTTATAAACCAAAATATTTAAACACCCTATATTTAAATAAAAATGTATCAATTTCTATTAAACCAAACGTGCTGATTGCGGAAAAAATAGTAAAAAAATTCCCAGGATTCTAGTTTTAGAAATACAAAATATTATTTCCCCATGAAAACTAACACGTTTATTTCACTTTGCCGGGCTATAACTTATGAACGGTAAAAGATACCTTAACGGGCGTTGCGGCAATCGATTCTAGGGACTTTTCTACGTATGTACACTAATTTTTAACTTTCGTGTTCAGCTGATACAATATTACCAAGCAATAAATCAAAAAATGGTACCTTGGATTTTTCAGTAGCCAGTTATAAACCAAAATATTTAAACACCCTATATTTAAATAAAAATGTATCAATTTCTATTAAACCAAACGTGCTGATTGCGGAAAAAATAGTAAAAAAATTCCCAGGATTCTAGTTTTAGAAATACAAAATATTATTTCCCCATGAAAACTAACACGTTTATTTCACTTTGCCGGGCTATAACTAATGAACGGTAAAAGATACCTTAACGGGCGTTGCGGCAATCGATTCTAGGGACTTTTCTACGTATGTACACTAATTTTTAACTTTCGTGTTCAGCTGATACAATATTACCAAGCAATAAATCAAAAAATGGTACCTTGGATTTTTCAGTAGCCAGTTATAAACCAAAATATTTAAACACCCTATATTTAAATAAAAATGTATCAATTTCTATTAAACCAAACGTGCTGATTGCGGAAAAAATAGTAAAAAAATTCCCAGGATTCTAGTTTTAGAAATACAAAGTATTATTTCCCCATGAAAACTAACACGTTCATTTCACTTTGCCGGGCTATAACTAATGAACGGTAAAAGATACCTTAACGGGCGTTGCGGCAATCGATTCTAGGGACTTTTCTACGTATGTACACTAATTTTTAACTTTCGTGTTCAGCTGATACAATATTACCAAGCAATAAATCAAAAAATGGTACCTTGGATTTGTCAGTAGCCAGTTATAAACCAAAATATTTAAACACCCTATATTTAAATAAAAATGTATCAATTTCTATTAAACCAAACGTGCTGATTGCGGAAAAAATAGTAAAAAAATTCCCAGGATTCTAGTTTTAGAAATACAAAATATTATTTCCCCATGAAAACTAACACGTTTATTTCACTTTGCCGGGCTATAACTAATGAACGGTAAAAGATACCTTAACGGGCGTTGCGGCAATCGATTCTAGGGACTTTTCTACGTATGTACACTAATTTTTAACTTTCGTGTTCAGCTGATACAATATTACCAAGCAATAAATCAAAAAATGGTACCTTGGATTTGTCAGTAGCCAGTTATAAACCAAAATATTTAAACACCCTATATTTAAATAAAAATGTATCAATTTCTATTAAACCAAACGTGCTGATTGCGGAAAAAATAGTAAAAAAAATTCCCAGGATTCTAGTTTTAGAAATACAAAATATTATTTCCCCATGAAAACTAACACGTTTATTTCACTTTGCCGGGCTATAACTAATGAACGGTAAAAGATACCTTAACGGGCGTTGCGGCAATCGATTCTAGGGACTTTTCTACGTATGTACACTAATTTTTAACTTTCGTGTTCAGCTGATACAATATTACCAAGCAATAAATCAAAAAATGGTACCTTGGATTTGTCAGTAGCCAGTTATAAACCAAAATATTTAAACACCCTATATTTAAATAAAAATGTATCAATTTCTATTAAACCAAACGTGCTGATTGCGGAAAAAATAGTAAAAAAATTCCCAGGATTCTAGTTTTAGAAATACAAAGTATTATTTCCCCATGATAACTAACACGTTTATTTCACTTTGCCGGGCTATAACTAATGAACGGTAAAAGATACCTTAACGGGCGTTGCGGCAATCGATTCTAGGGACTTTTCTACGTATGTACACTAATTTTTAACTTTCGTGTTCAGCTGATACAATATTACCAAGCAATAAATCAAAAAATGGTACCTTGGATTTGTCAGTAGCCAGTTATAAACCAAAATATTTAAACACCCTATATTTAAATAAAAATGTATCAATTTCTATTAAACCAAACGTGCTGATTGCGGAAAAAATAGTAAAAAAATTCCCAGGATTCTAGTTTTAGAAATAAAAAGTATTATTTCCCCATGAAAACTAACACGTTTATTTCACTTTGCCGGGCTATAACTAATGAACGGTAAAAGATACCTTAACGGGCGTTGCGGCAATCGATTTTAGGGACTTTTCTACGTATGTACACTAAGTTTTAACTTTCGTGTTCAGCTGATACAATATTACGAAGCAATAAATCAAAAAATGGTACCTTGGATTTTTCAGTAGCTAGTTATAAACCAAAACATTTAAACACCCTATATTTAAATAAAAATGTATCAATTTCTATTAAACCAAACGTGCTGATTGCGGAAAAAATAGTAAAAAAATTCCCAGGATTCTAGTTTTAGAAATACAAAGTATTATTTCCCCATGAAAACTAACACGTTTATTTCACTTTGCCGGGCTATAACTAATGAACGGTAAAAGATACCTTAACGAGCGTTGCGGCAATCGATTCTAGGGACTTTTCTACGTATGTACACTAATTTTTAACTTTCGTGTTCAGCTGATACAATATTACCAAGCAATAAATCAAAAAATGGTACCTTGGATTTGTCAGTAGCCAGTTATAAACCAAAATATTTAAACACCCTATATTTAAATAAAAATGTATCAATTTCTATTAAACCAAACGTGCTGATTGCGGAAAAAATAGTAAAAAAATTCCCAGGATTCTAGTTTTAAAAATACAAAGTATTATTTCCCCATGAAAACTAACACGTTTATTTCACTTTGCCGGGCTATAACTAATGAACGCTAAAAGATACCTTAACGGGCGTTGCGGCAATCGATTCTAGGGACTTTTCTACGTATGTACACTAATTTTTAACTTTCGTGTTCAGCTGATACAATATTACCAAGCAATAAATCAAAAAATGGTACCTTGGATTTGTCAGTAGCCAGTTATAAACCAAAATATTTAAACACCCTATATTTAAATAAAAATGTATCAATTTCTATTAAACCAAACGTGCTGATTGCGGAAAAAATAGTAAAAAAATTCCCAGGATTCTAGTTTTAGAAATACAAAGTATTATTTCCCCATGATAACTAACACGTTTATTTCACTTTGCCGGGCTATAACTAATGAACGGTAAAAGATACCTTAACGGGCGTTGCGGCAATCGATTCTAGGGACTTTTCTACGTATGTACACTAATTTTTAACTTTCGTGTTCAGCTGATACAATATTACCAAGCAATAAATCAAAAAATGGTACCTTGGATTTGTCAGTAGCCAGTTATAAACCAAAATATTTAAACACCCTATATTTAAATAAAAATGTATCAATTTCTATTAAACCAAACGTGCTGATTGCGGAAAAAATAGTAAAAAAATTCCCAGGATTCTAGTTTTAGAAATAAAAAGTATTATTTCCCCATGAAAACTAACACGTTTATTTCACTTTGCCGGGCTATAACTAATGAACGGTAAAAGATACCTTAACGGGCGTTGCGGGAATCGATTCTACGGACTTTTCTACGTATGTACACTAATTTTTAACTTTCGTGTTCAGCTGATACAATATTACCAAGCAATAAATCAAAAAATGGTACCTTGGATTTGTCAGTAGCCAGTTATAAACCGAAATATTTAAACACCCTATATTTAAATAAAAATGTATCAATTTCTATTAAACCAAACGTGCTGATTGCGGAAAAAATAGTAAAAAAATTCTCAAGATTCTAGTTTTAGAAATACAAAGTATTATTTCCCCATGAAAACTAACACGTTTATTTCATTTTGCCGGGCTATAACTAATGAACGGTAAAAGATACCTTAACGGGCGTTGCGGGAATCGATTCTACGGACTTTTCTACGTATGTACACTAATTTTTAACTTTCGTGTTCAGCTGATACAATATTACCAAGCAATAAATCAAAAAATGGTACCTTGGATTTGTCAGTAGCCAGTTATAAACCAAAATATTTAAACACCGTATATTTAAATAAAAATGTATCAATTTCTATTAAACCAAACGTGCTGATTGCGAAAAAAATAGTAAAAAAATTCCCAGGATTCTAGTTTTAGAAATACAAAGTATTATTTCCCCATGAAAACTAACACGTTTATTTCACTTTGCCGGGCTATAACTAATGAACGGTAAAAGATACCTTAACGGGCGTTGCGGGAATCGATTCTACGGACTTTTCTACGTATGTACACTAATTTTTAACTTTCGTGTTCAGCTGATACAATATTACCAAGCAATAAATCAAAAAATGGTACCTTGGATTTGTCAGTAGCCAGTTATAAACCAAAATATTTAAACACCCTATATTTAAATCAAAATGTATCAATTTCTATTAAACCAAACGTGCTGATTGCGGAAAAAATAGTAAAAAAATTCCCAGGATTCTAGTTTTAGAAATACAAAGTATTATTTCCCCATGAAAACTAACACGTTTATTTCACTTTGCCGGGCTATAACTAATGAACGGTAAAAGATACCTTAACGGGCGTTGCGGGAATCGATTCTACGGACTTTTCTACGTATGTACACTAATTTTTAACTTTCGTGTTCAGCTGATACAATATTACCAAGCAATAAATCAAAAAATGGTACCTTGGATTTGTCAGTAGCCAGTTATAAACCAAAATATTTAAACACCCTATATTTAAATAAAAATATATCAATTTCTATTAAACCAAACGTGCTGATTGCGGAAAAAATAGTAAAAAAATTTTCAGGATTCTAGTTTTAGAAATACAAAGTATTATTTCCCCATGAAAACTAACACGTTTATTTCACTTTGCCGGGCTATAACTAATGAACGGTAAAAGATACCTTAACGGGCGTTGCGGGAATCGATTCTACGGAATTTTCTATGTATGTACACTAATTTTTAACTTTCGTGTTCAGCTGATACAATATTACCAAGCAATAAATCAAAAAATGGTACCTTGGATTTGTCAGTAGCCAGTTATAAACCAAATATTTAAACACCCTATATTTAAATAAAAATGTATCAATACAAAGTATTATTTCCCCATGAAAACTAACACGTTTATTTCACTTTGCCGGGCTATAACTAATGAACGGTAAAAGATACCTTAACGGGCGTTGCGGGAATCGATTCTACGGACTTTTCTACGTATGTACACTAATTTTTAACTTTCGTGTTCAGCTGATACAATATTACCAAGCAATAAATCAAAAAATGGTACCTTGGATTTGTCAGTAGCCAGTTATAAACCAAAATATTTAAACAGCCTATATTTAAATAAAAATATATCAATTTCTATTAAACCAAACGTGCTGATTGCGGAAAAAATAGTAAAAAAATTCCCAGGATTCTAGTTTTAGAAATACAAAGTATTATTTTCCCATGAAAACTAACACGTTTATTTCACTTTGCCGGGCTATAACTAATGAACGGTAAAAGATACCTTAACGGGCGTTGCGGGAATCGATTCTAGGGACTTTTCTACGTATGTACACTAATTTTTAACTTTCGTGTTCAGCTGATACAATATTACCAAGCAATAAATCAAAAAATGGTACCTTGGATATGTCAGTAGCCAGTTATAAACCAAAATATTTAAACACCCTATATTTAAATAAAAATGTATCAATTTCTATTAAACCAAACGTGCTGATTGCGGAAAAAATAGTAAAAATATTCCCAGGATTCTAGTTTTAGAAATACAAAGTATTATTTCCCCATGAAAACTAACACGTTTATTTCACTTTGCCGGGCTATAACTAATGAACGGTAAAAGATACCTTAACGGGCGTTGCGGGAATCGATTCTACGGACTTTTCTACGTATGTACACTAATTTTTAACTTTCGTGTTCAGCTGATACAATATTACCAAGCAATAAATCAAAAAATGGTACCTTGGATTTGTCAGTAGCCAGTTATAAACCAAAATATTTAAACACCCTATATTTAAATAAAAATGTATCAATTTCTATTAAACCAAACGTGCTGATTGCGGAAAAAATAGTAAAAAAATTCCCAGGATTCTAGTTTTAGAAATACAAAGTATTATTTCCCCATGAAAACTAACACGTTTATTTCACTTTGCCGGGCTATAACTAATGAACGGTAAAAGATACCTTAACGGGCGTTGCGGGAATCGATTCTACGGACTTTTCTACGTATGTACACTAATTTGTAACTTTCGTGTTCAGCTGATACAATATTACCAAGCAATAAATCAAAAAATGGTACCTTGGATTTGTCAGTAGCCAGTTATAAACCAAAATATTTAAACACCCTATATTTAAATAAAAATGTATCAATTTCTATTAAACCAAACGTGCTGATTGCGGAAAAAATAGTAAAAAAATTCCCAGGATTCTAGTTTTAGAAATACAAAGTATTATTTCCCCATGAAAACTAACACGTTTATTTCACTTTGCCGGGCTATAACTAATGAACGGTAAAAGATACCTTAACGGGCGTTGCGGGAATCGATTCTACGGACTTTTCTACGTATGTACACTAATTTTTAACTTTCGTGTTCAGCTGATACAATATTACCAAGCAATAAATCAAAAAATGGTACCTTGGATTTGTCAGTAGCCAGTTATAAACCAAAATATTTAAACACCCTATATTTAAATAAAAATGTATCAATTTCTATTAAACCAAACGTGCTGATTGCGGAAAAAATAGTAAAAAAATTCCCAGGATTCTAGTTTTAGAAATACAAAGTATTATTTCCCCATGAAAACTAACACGTTTATTTCACTTTGCCGGGCTATAACTAATGAACGGTACAAGATACCTTAACGGGCGTCACGGGAATCGATTCTACGGACTTTTCTACGTATGTACTCTAATTTTTAACTTTCGTGTTCAGCTGATACAATATTACCAAGCAATAAATCAAAAAATGGTACCTTGGATTTGTCAGTAGCCAGTTATAAACCAAAATATTTAAACACCCTATATTTAAATAAAAATGTATCAATTTCTATTAAACTAAACGTGCTGATTGCGGAAAAAATAGTAAAAAAATTCCCAGGATTCTAGTTTTAGAAATACAAAGTATTATTTCCCCATGAAAACTAACACGTTTATTTCACTTTGCCGGGCTATAACTAATGAACGGTACAAGATACCTTAACGGGCGTTACGGGAATCGATTCTACGGACTTTTCTACGTATGTACACTAATTTGTAACTTTCGTGTTCAGCTGATACAATATTACCAAGCAATAAATCAAAAAATGGTACCTTGGATTTGTCAGTAGCCAGTTATAAACCAAAATATTTAAACACCCTATATTTAAATAAAAATATATCAATTTCTATTAAACCAAACGTGCTGATTGCGGAAAAAATAGTAAAAAAATTCTCAGGATTCTAGTTTTAGAAATACAAAGTATTATTTCCCCATGAAAACTAACACGTTTATTTCACTTTGCCGGGCTATAACTAATGAACGGTACAAGATACCTTAACGGGCGTTGCGGAAATCGATTCTACGGACTTTTCTACGTATGTACACTAATTTTTAACTTTCGTGTTCAGCTGATACAATATTACCAAGCAATAAATCAAAAAATGGTACCTTGGATTTGTCAGTAGCCAGTTATAAACCAAAATATTTAAACACCCTATATTTAAATAAAAATGTATCAATTTCTATTAAACCAAACGTGCTGATTGCGGAAAAAATAGTAAAAAAATTCCCAGGATTCTAGTTTTAGAAATACAAAGTATTATTTCCCCATGAAAACTAACACGTTTATTTCACTTTGCCGGGCTATAACTAATGAACGGTAAAAGATACCTTAACGGGCGTTGCGGGAATCGATTCTACGGACTTTTCTATGTATGTACACTAATTTTTAACTTTCGTGTTCAGCTGATACAATATTACCAAGCAATAAATCAAAAAATGGTACCTTGGATTTGTCAGTAGCCAGTTATAAACCAAAATATTTAAACACCCTATATTTAAATAAAAATGTATCAATACAAAGTATTATTTCCCCATGAAAACTAACACGTTTATTTCACTTTGCCGGGCTATAACTAATGAACGGTAAAAGATACCTTAACGGGCGTTACGGGAATCGATTCTACGGACTTTTCTATGTATGTACACTAATTTTTAACTTTCGTGTTCAGCTGATACAATATTACCAAGCAATAAATCAAAAAATGGTACCTTGGATTTGTCAGTAGCCAGTTATAAACCAAAATATTTAAACACCCTATATTTAAATAAAAATGTATCAATACAAAGTATTATTTCCCCATGAAAACTAACACGTTTATTTCACTTTGCCGGGCTATAACTAATGAACGGTAAAAGATACCTTAACGGGCGTTGCGGGAATCGATTCTACGGACTTTTCTACGTATGTACACTAATTTTTAACTTTCGTGTTCAGCTGATACAATATTACCAAGCAATAAATCAAAAAATGGTACCTTGGATTTGTCAGTAGCCAGTTATAAACCAAAATATTTAAACACCCTATATTTAAATCAAAATGTATCAATTTCTATTAAACCAAACGTGCTGATTGCGGAAAAAATAGTAAAAAAATTCCCAGGATTCTAGTTTTAGAAATACAAAGTATTATTTCCCCATGAAAACTAACACGTTTATTTCACTTTGCCGGGCTATAACTAATGAACGGTAAAAGATACCTTAACGGGCGTTGCGGGAATCGATTCTACGGACTTTTCTACGTATGTACACTAATTTTTAACTTTCGTGTTCAGCTGATACAATATTACCAAGCAATAAATCAAAAAATGGTACCTTGGATTTGTCAGTAGCCAGTTATAAACCAAAATATTTAAACACCCTATATTTAAATAAAAATATATCAATTTCTATTAAACCAAACGTGCTGATTGCGGAAAAAATAGTAAAAAAATTTTCAGGATTCTAGTTTTAGAAATACAAAGTATTATTTCCCCATGAAAACTAACACGTTTATTTCACTTTGCCGGGCTATAACTAATGAACGGTAAAAGATACCTTAACGGGCGTTGCGGGAATCGATTCTACGGACTTTTCTATGTATGTACACTAATTTTTAACTTTCGTGTTCAGCTGATACAATATTACCAAGCAATAAATCAAAAAATGGTACCTTGGATTTGTCAGTAGCCAGTTATAAACCAAATATTTAAACACCCTATATTTAAATAAAAATGTATCAATACAAAGTATTATTTCCCCATGAAAACTAACACGTTTATTTCACTTTGCCGGGCTATAACTAATGAACGGTAAAAGATACCTTAACGGGCGTTGCGGGAATCGATTCTACGGACTTTTCTACGTATGTACACTAATTTTTAACTTTCGTGTTCAGCTGATACAATATTACCAAGCAATAAATCAAAAAATGGTACCTTGGATTTGTCAGTAGCCAGTTATAAACCAAAATATTTAAACAGCCTATATTTAAATAAAAATATATCAATTTCTATTAAACCAAACGTGCTGATTGCGGAAAAAATAGTAAAAAAATTCCCAGGATTCTAGTTTTAGAAATACAAAGCATTATTTCCCCATGAAAACTAACACGTTTATTTCACTTTGCCGGGCTATAACTAATGAACGGTAAAAGATACCTTAACGGGCGTTGCGGGAATCGATTCTACGGACTTTTCTACGTATGTACACTAATTTTTAACTTTCGTGTTCAGCTGATACAATATTACCAAGCAATAAATCAAAAAATGGTACCTTGGATTTGTCAGTAGCCAGTTATAAACCAAAATATTTAAACACCCTATATTTAAATCAAAATGTATCAATTTCTATTAAACCAAACGTGCTGATTGCGGAAAAAAATAGTAAAAAAATTCCCAGGATTCTAGTTTTAGAAATACAAAGTATTATTTCTCTATGAAAACTAACACGTTTATTTCACTTTGCCGGGCTATAACTAATGAACGGTAAAAGCTACCTTAACGGGCGTTGCGGGAATCGATTCTACGGACTTTTCTACGTATGTACACTAATTTTTAACTTTCGTGTTCAGCTGATACAATATTACCAAGCAATAAATCAAAAAATGGTACCTTGGATTTTTCAGTAGCCAGTTATAAACCAAAATATTTAAACACCCTATATTTAAATAAAAATGTATCAATTTCTATTAAACCAAACGTGCTGATTGCGAAAAAAATAGTAAAAAAATTCCCAGGATTCTAGTTTTAGAAATACAAAGTATTATTTCCCCATGAAAACTAACACGTTTATTTCACTTTGCCGGGCTATAACTAATGAACGGTAAAAGATACCTTAACGGGCGTTGCGGGAATCGATTCTACGGACTTTTCTACGTATGTACACTAATTTTTAACTTTCGTGTTCAGCTGATACAATATTACCAAGCAATAAATCAAAAAATGGTACCTTGGATTTGTCAGTAGCCAGTTATAAACCAAAATATTTAAACACCCTATATTTAAATAAAAATGTATCAATTTCTATTAAACCAAACGTGCTGATTGCGGAAAAAATAGTAAAAAAATTCCCAGGTTTCTAGTTTTAGAAATACAAAGTATTATTTCCCCATGAAAACTAACACGTTTATTTCACTTTGCCGGGCTATAACTAATGAACGGTAAAAGATACCTTAACGGGCGTTGCGGGAATCGATTCTAGGGACTTTTCTACGTATGTACACTAATTTTTAACTTTCGTGTTCAGCTGATACAATATTACCAAGCAATAAATCAAAAAATGGTACCTTGGATTTGTCAGTAGCCAGTTATAAACCAAAATATTTAAACACCCTATATTTAATTAAAAATGTATCAATTTCTATTAAACCAAACGTGCTGATTGCGGAAAAAATAGTAAAAAAATTCCCAGGATTCTAGTTTTAGAAATACAAAGTATTATTTCCCCATGAAAACTAACACGTTTATTTCACTTTGCCGGGCTATAACTAATGAACGGTAAAAGATACCTTAACGGGCGTTGCGGGAATCGATTCTACGGACTTTTCTACGTATGTACACTAATTTTTAACTTTCGTGTTCAGCTGATACAATATTACCAAGCAATAAATCAAAAAATGGTACCTTGGATTTGTCAGTAGCCAGTTATAAACCAAAATATTTAAACACCCTATATTTAAATAAAAATGTATCAATTTCTATTAAACCAAACGTGCTGATTGCGGAAAAAATAGTAAAAAAATTCCCAGGATTCTAGTTTTAGAAATACAAAGTATTATTTCCCCATGAAAACTAACACGTTTATTTCACTTTGCCGGGCTATAACTAATGAACGGTAAAAGATACCTTAACGGGCGTTGCGGCAATCGATTCTAGGGACTTTTCTACGTATGCACACTAATTTTTAACATTCGTGTTCAGCTGATACAATATTACCAAGCAATAAATCAAAAAATAGCACCTTGGATTTTTCAGTAGCCAGTTATAAACCAAAATATTTAAACACCCTATATTTAAATAAAAATGTATCAATTTCTATTAAACCAAACGTGCTGATTGCGGAAAAAATAGTAAAAAAATTCCCAGGATTCTAGTTTTAGAAATACAAAGTATTATTTCCCCATGAAAACTAACACGTTTATTTCACTTTGCCGGGCTATAACTAATGAACGGTAAAAGATACCTTAACGGGCGTTGCGGCAATCGATTCTACGGACTTTTCTACGTATGTACACTAATTTTTAACTTTCGTGTTCAGCTGATACAATATTACCAAGCAATAAATCAAAAAATGGTACCTTGGATTTGTCAGTAGCCAGTTATAAACCAAAATATTTAAACACCCTATATTTAAATAAAAATGTATCAATTTCTATTAAACCAAACGTGCTGATTGCGGAAAAAATAGTAAAAAAATTCCCAGGATTCTAGTTTTAGAAATACAAAGTATTATTTCCCCATGAAAACTAACACTTTTATTTCACTTTGCCGGGCTATAACTAATGAACGGTAAAAGATACCTTAACGGGCGTTGCGGCAATCGATTCTAGGGACTTTTCTACGTATGTACACTAATTTGTAACTTTTGTGTTCAGCTGATACAATATTACCATGCAATAAATCAAAAAATGGTACCTTGGATTTTTCAGTAGCCAGTTATAAACCAAAATATTTATAACACCCTATATTTAAATAAAAATGTATCAATTTCTATTAAACCAAACGTGCTGATTGCGGAAAAAATAGTAAAAAAATTCCCAGGATTCTAGTTTTAGAAATACAAAGTATTATTTCCCCATGAAAACTAACACGTTTATTTCACTTTGCCGGGCTATAACTAATGAAAGGTAAAAGATACCTTAACGGGCGTAGCGGGAATCGATTCTACGGACTTTTCTACGTATGTACACTAATTTTTAACTTTCGTGTTCAGCTGATACAATATTACCAAGCAATAAATCAAAAAATGGTACCTTGGATTTGTCAGTAGCCAGTTATAAACCAAAATATTTAAACACCCTATATTTAAATCAAAATGTATCAATTTCTATTAAACCAAACGTGCTGATTGCGGAAAAAATAGTAAAAAAATTCCCAGGATTCTAGTTTTAGAAATACAAAGTATTATTTCCCCATGAAAACTAACACGTTTATTTCACTTTGCCGGGCTATAACTAATGAACGGTAAAAGATACCTTAACGGGCGTTGCGGGAATCGATTCTAGGGACTTTTCTACGTATGTACACTAATTTTTAACTTTCGTGTTCAGCTGATACAATATTACCAAGCAATAAATCAAAAAATGGTACCTTGGATTTGTCAGTAGCCAGTTATAAACCAAAATATTTAAACACCCTATATTTAAATAAAAATGTATCAATTTCTATTAAACCAAACGTGCTGATTGCGGAAAAAATAGTAAAAAAATTCCCAGGATTCTAGTTTTAGAAATACAAAGTATTATTTCCCCATGAAAACTAACACGTTTATTTCACTTTGCCGGGCTATAACTAATGAACGGTAAAAGATACCTTAACGGGCGTTGCGGGAATCGATTCTAGGGACTTTTCTACGTATGTACACTAATTTTTAACTTTCGTGTTCAGCTGATACAATATTACCAAGCAATAAATCAAAAAATGGTACCTTGGATTTGTCAGTAGCCAGTTATAAACCAAAATATTTAAACACCCTATATTTAAATAAAAATGTATCAATTTCTATTAAACCAAACGTGCTGATTGCGGAAAAAATAGTAAAAAAATTCCCAGGATTCTAGTTTTAGAAATACAAAGTATTATTTCCCCATGAAAACTAACACTTTTATTTCACTTTGCCGGGCTATAACTAATGAACGGTAAAAGATACCTTAACGGGCGTTGCGGGAATCGATTCTAGGGACTTTTCTACGTATGTACACTAATTTGTAACTTTCGTGTTCAGCTGATACAATATTACCATGCAATAAATCAAAAAATGGTACCTTGGATTTTTCAGTAGCCAGTTATAAACCAAAATATTTAAACACCCTATATTTAAATAAAAATGTATCAATTTCTATTAAACCAAACGTGCTGATTGCGGAAAAAATAGTAAAAAAATTCCCAGGATTCTAGTTTTAGAAATAAAAAGTATTATTTCCCCATGAAAACTAACACGTTTATTTCACTTTGCCGGGCTATAACTAATGAACGGTAAAAGATACCTTAACGGGCGTTGCGGGAATCGATTCTACGGACTTTTCTACGTATGTACACTAATTTGTAACTTTCGTGTTCACCTGATACAATATTACCAAGCAATAAATCGAAAAATGGTACCTTGGATTTGTCAGTAGCCAGTTATAAACCAAAATATTTAAACACCCTATATTTAAATAAAAATGTATCAATTTCTATTAAACCAAACGTGCTGATTGCGGAAAAAATAGTAAAAAAATTCCCAGGATTCTAGTTTTAGAAATACAAAGTATTATTTCCCCATGAAAACTAACACGTTTATTTCACTTTGCCGGGCTATAACTAATGAACGGTAAAAGATACCTTAACGGGCGTTGCGGGAATCGATTCTACGGACTTTTCTACGTATGTACACTAATTTTTAACTTTCGTGTTCAGCTGATACAATATTACCAAGCAATAAATCAAAAAATGGTACCTTGGATTTGTCAGTAGCCAGTTATGAACCAAAATATTTAAACACCCTATATTTAAATAAAACTGTATCAATTTCTATTAAACCAAACGTGCTAATTGCGGAAAAAATAGTAAAAAAATTCCCAGGATTCTAGTTTTAGAAATACAAAGTATTATTTCCCCATGAAAACTAACACGTTTATTTCACTTTGCCGGGCTATAACTAATGAACGGTAAAAGATACCTTAACGGGCGTTGCGGGAATCGATTCTACGGACTTTTCTACGTATGTACACTAATTTTTAACTTTCGTGTTCAGCTGATACAATATTACCAAGCAATAAATCAAAAAATGGTACCTTGGATTTGTCAGTAGCCAGTTATAAACCAAAATATTTAAACACCCTATATTTAAATAAAAATGTATCAATTTCTATTAAACCAAACATGCTGATTGCGGAAAAAATAGTAAAAAAATTCCCAGGATTCTAGTTTTAGAAATACAAAGTATTATTTCCCCATGAAAACTAACACGTTTATTTCACTTTGCCGGGCTATAACTAATGAACGGTAAAAGATACCTTAACGGGCGTTGCGGCAATCGATTCTACGGACTTTTCTACGTATGTACACTAATTTGTAACTTTCGTGTTCAGCTGATACAATATTACCATGCAATAAATCAAAAAATGGTACCTTGGATTTTTCAGTAGCCAGTTATAAACCAAAATATTTAAACACCCTATATTTAAATAAAAATGTATCAATTTCTATTAAACCAAACGTGCTGATTGCGGAAAAAATAGTAAAAAAATTCCCAGGATTCTAGTTTTAGAAATACAAAGTATTATTTCCCCATGAAAACTAACACGTTTATTTCACTTTGCCGGGCTATAACTAATGAACGGTAAAAGATACCTTAACGGGCGTTGCGGGAATCGATTCTACGGACTTTTCTACGTATGTACACTAATTTTTAACTTTCGTGTTCAGCTGATACAATATTACCAAGCAATAAATCAAAAAATGGTACCTTGGATTTGTCAGTAGTCAGTTATAAACCGAAATATTTAAACACCCTATATTTAAATAAAAATGTATCAATTTCTATTAAACCAAACGTGCTGATTGCGGAAAAAATAGTAAAAAAATTCTCAAGATTCTAGTTTTAGAAATACAAAGTATTATTTCCCCATGAAAACTAACAAGTTTATTTCATTTTGCCGGGCTATAACTAATGAACGGTAAAAGATACCTTAACGGGCGTTGCGGGAATCGATTCTACGGACTTTTCTACGTATGTACACTAATTTTTAACTTTCGTGTTCAGCTGATACAATATTACCAAGCAATAAATCAAAAAATGGTACCTTGGATTTGTCAGTAGCCAGTTATAAACCAAAATATTTAAACACCGTATATTTAAATAAAAATGTATCAATTTCTATTAAACCAAACGTGCTGATTGCGAAAAAAATAGTAAAAAAATTCCCAGGATTCTAGTTTTAGAAATACAAAGTATTATTTCCCCATGAAAACTAACACGTTTATTTCACTTTGCCGGGCTATAACTAATGAACGGTAAAAGATACCTTAACGGGCGTTGCGGGAATCGATTCTACGGACTTTTCTACGTATGTACACTAATTTTTAACTTTCGTGTTCAGCTGATACAATATTACCAAGCAATAAATCAAAAAATGGTACCTTGGATTTGTCAGTAGCCAGTTATAAACCAAAATATTTAAACACCCTATATTTAAATAAAAATGTATCAATTTCTATTAAACCAAACGTGCTGATTGCGGAAAAAATAGTAAAAAAATTCCCAGGATTCTAGTTTTAGAAATACAAAGTATTATTTCCCCATGAAAACTAACACGTTTATTTCACTTTGCCGGGCTATAACTAATGAACGGTAAAAGATACCTTAACGGGCGTTGCGGGAATCAATTCTACGGACTTTTCTACGTATGTACACTAATTTTTAACTTTCGTGTTCAGCTGATACAATATTACCAAGCAATAAATCAAAAAATGGTACCTTGGATATCAGTAGCCAGTTATAAACCAAAATATTTAAACACCCTATATTTAAATAAAAATGTATCAATTTCTATTAAACCAAACGTGCTGATTGCGGAAAAAATAGTAAAAAAATTCCCAGGATTCTAGTTTTAGAAATACAAAGTATTATTTCCCCATGAAAACTAACACGTTTATTTCACTTTGCCGGGCTATAACTAATGAACGGTAAAAGATACCTTAACGGGCGTTGCGGGAATCGATTCTACGGACTTTTCTACGTATGTACACTAATTTTTAACTTTCGTGTTCAGCTGATACAATATTACCAAGCAATAAATCAAAAAATGGTACCTTGGATTTGTCAGTAGCCAGTTATAAACCAAAATATTTAAACACCCTATATTTAAATAAAAATATATCAATTTCTATTAAACCAAACGTACTGATTGCGGAAAAAATAGTAAAAAAATTCTCAGGATTCTAGTTTTAGAAATACAAAGTATTATTTCCCCATGAAAACTAACACGTTTATTTCACTTTGCCGGGCTATAACTAATGAACGGTAAAAGATACCTTAACGGGCGTTGCGAGAATCGATTCTACGGACTTTTCTATGTATGTACACTAATTTTTAACTTTCGTGTTCAGCTGATACAATATTACCAAGCAATAAATCAAAAAATGGTACCTTGGATTTGTCAGTAGCCAGTTATAAACCAAAATATTTAAACACCCTATATTTAAATAAAAATGTATCAATACAAAGTATTATTTCCCCATGAAAACTAACACGTTTATTTCACTTTGCCGGGCTATAACTAATGAACGGTAAAAGATACCTTAACGGGCGTTACGGGAATCGATTCTACGGACTTTTCTATGTATGTACACTAATTTTTAACTTTCGTGTTCAGCTGATACAATATTACCAAGCAATAAATCAAAAAATGGTACCTTGGATTTGTCAGTAGCCAGTTATAAACCAAAATATTTAAACACCCTATATTTAAATAAAAATGTATCAATACAAAGTATTATTTCCCCATGAAAACTAACACGTTTATTTCACTTTGCCGGGCTATAACTAATGAACGGTAAAAGATACCTTAACGGGCGTTGCGGGAATCGATTCTACGGACTTTTCTACGTATGTACACTAATTTTTAACTTTCGTGTTCAGCTGATACAATATTACCAAGCAATAAATCAAAAAATGGTACCTTGGATTTGTCAGTAGCCAGTTATAAACCAAAATATTTAAACACCCTATATTTAAATCAAAATGTATCAATTTCTATTAAACCAAACGTGCTGATTGCGGAAAAAATAGTAAAAAAATTCCCAGGATTCTAGTTTTAGAAATACAAAGTATTATTTCCCCATGAAAACTAACACGTTTATTTCACTTTACCGGGCTATAACTAATGAACGGTAAAAGATACCTTAACGGGCGTTGCGGGAATCGATTCTACGGACTTTTCTACGTATGTACACTAATTTTTAACTTTCGTGTTCAGCTGATACAATATTACCAAGCAATAAATCAAAAAATGGTACCTTGGATTTGTCAGTAGCCAGTTATAAACCAAAATATTTAAACACCCTATATTTAAATAAAAATATATCAATTTCTATTAAACCAAACGTGCTGATTGCGGAAAAAATAGTAAAAAAATTTTCAGGATTCTAGTTTTAGAAATACAAAGTATTATTTCCCCATGAAAACTAACACGTTTATTTCACTTTGCCGGGCTATAACTAATGAACGGTAAAAGATACCTTAACGGGCGTTGCGGGAATCGATTCTACGGACTTTTCTATGTATGTACACTAATTTTTAACTTTCGTGTTCAGCTGATACAATATTACCAAGCAATAAATCAAAAAATGGTACCTTGGATTTGTCAGTAGCCAGTTATAAACCAAATATTTAAACACCCTATATTTAAATAAAAATGTATCAATACAAAGTATTATTTCCCCATGAAAACTAACACGTTTATTTCACTTTGCCGGGCTATAACTAATGAACGGTAAAAGATACCTTAACGGGCGTTGCGGGAATCGATTCTACGGACTTTTCTACGTATGTACACTAATTTTTAACTTTCGTGTTCAGCTGATACAATATTACCAAGCAATAAATCAAAAAATGGTACCTTGGATTTGTCAGTAGCCAGTTATAAACCAAAATATTTAAACAGCCTATATTTAAATAAAAATATATCAATTTCTATTAAACCAAACGTGCTGATTGCGGAAAAAATAGTAAAAAAATTCCCAGGATTCTAGTTTTAGAAATACAAAGTATTATTTTCCCATGAAAACTAACACGTTTATTTCACTTTGCCGGGCTATAACTAATGAACGGTAAAAGATACCTTAACGGGCGTTGCGGGAATCGATTCTAGGGACTTTTCTACGTATGTACACTAATTTTTAACTTTCGTGTTCAGCTGATACAATATTACCAAGCAATAAATCAAAAAATGGTACCTTGGATATGTCAGTAGCCAGTTATAAACCAAAATATTTAAACACCCTATATTTAAATAAAAATGTATCAATTTCTATTAAACCAAACGTGCTGATTGCGGAAAAAATAGTAAAAATATTCCCAGGATTCTAGTTTTAGAAATACAAAGTATTATTTCCCCATGAAAACTAACACGTTTATTTCACTTTGCCGGGCTATAACTAATGAACGGTAAAAGATACCTTAACGGGCGTTGCGGGAATCGATTCTACGGACTTTTCTACGTATGTACACTAATTTTTAACTTTCGTGTTCAGCTGATACAATATTACCAAGCAATAAATCAAAAAATGGTACCTTGGATTTGTCAGTAGCCAGTTATAAACCAAAATATTTAAACACCCTATATTTAAATAAAAATGTATCAATTTCTATTAAACCAAACGTGCTGATTGCGGAAAAAATAGTAAAAAAATTCCCAGGATTCTAGTTTTAGAAATACAAAGTATTATTTCCCCATGAAAACTAACACGTTTATTTCACTTTGCCGGGCTATAACTAATGAACGGTAAAAGATACCTTAACGGGCGTTGCGGGAATCGATTCTACGGACTTTTCTACGTATGTACACTAATTTGTAACTTTCGTGTTCAGCTGATACAATATTACCAAGCAATAAATCAAAAAATGGTACCTTGGATTTGTCAGTAGCCAGTTATAAACCAAAATATTTAAACACCCTATATTTAAATAAAAATGTATCAATTTCTATTAAACCAAACGTGCTGATTGCGGAAAAAATAGTAAAAAAATTCCCAGGATTCTAGTTTTAGAAATACAAAGTATTATTTCCCCATGAAAACTAACACGTTTATTTCACTTTGCCGGGCTATAACTAATGAACGGTAAAAGATACCTTAACGGGCGTTGCGGGAATCGATTCTACGGACTTTTCTACGTATGTACACTAATTTTTAACTTTCGTGTTCAGCTGATACAATATTACCAAGCAATAAATCAAAAAATGGTACCTTGGATTTGTCAGTAGCCAGTTATAAACCAAAATATTTAAACACCCTATATTTAAATAAAAATGTATCAATTTCTATTAAACCAAACGTGCTGATTGCGGAAAAAATAGTAAAAAAATTCCCAGGATTCTAGTTTTAGAAATACAAAGTATTATTTCCCCATGAAAACTAACACGTTTATTTCACTTTGCCGGGCTATAACTAATGAACGGTACAAGATACCTTAACGGGCGTCACGGGAATCGATTCTACGGACTTTTCTACGTATGTACTCTAATTTTTAACTTTCGTGTTCAGCTGATACAATATTACCAAGCAATAAATCAAAAAATGGTACCTTGGATTTGTCAGTAGCCAGTTATAAACCAAAATATTTAAACACCCTATATTTAAATAAAAATGTATCAATTTCTATTAAACTAAACGTGCTGATTGCGGAAAAAATAGTAAAAAAATTCCCAGGATTCTAGTTTTAGAAATACAAAGTATTATTTCCCCATGAAAACTAACACGTTTATTTCACTTTGCCGGGCTATAACTAATGAACGGTACAAGATACCTTAACGGGCGTTACGGGAATCGATTCTACGGACTTTTCTACGTATGTACACTAATTTGTAACTTTCGTGTTCAGCTGATACAATATTACCAAGCAATAAATCAAAAAATGGTACCTTGGATTTGTCAGTAGCCAGTTATAAACCAAAATATTTAAACACCCTATATTTAAATAAAAATATATCAATTTCTATTAAACCAAACGTGCTGATTGCGGAAAAAATAGTAAAAAAATTCTCAGGATTCTAGTTTTAGAAATACAAAGTATTATTTCCCCATGAAAACTAACACGTTTATTTCACTTTGCCGGGCTATAACTAATGAACGGTACAAGATACCTTAACGGGCGTTGCGGAAATCGATTCTACGGACTTTTCTACGTATGTACACTAATTTTTAACTTTCGTGTTCAGCTGATACAATATTACCAAGCAATAAATCAAAAAATGGTACCTTGGATTTGTCAGTAGCCAGTTATAAACCAAAATATTTAAACACCCTATATTTAAATAAAAATGTATCAATTTCTATTAAACCAAACGTGCTGATTGCGGAAAAAATAGTAAAAAAATTCCCAGGATTCTAGTTTTAGAAATACAAAGTATTATTTCCCCATGAAAACTAACACGTTTATTTCACTTTGCCGGGCTATAACTAATGAACGGT
The DNA here is from genome assembly GCA_943142095.1 of Ophonus ardosiacus. Taxonomy (NCBI): domain Eukaryota; kingdom Metazoa; phylum Arthropoda; class Insecta; order Coleoptera; family Carabidae; genus Ophonus; species Ophonus ardosiacus. The sequence continues at coordinate 304,534 of OW964830.1, forward strand.
AAAAGATACCTTAACGGGCGTTGCGGGAATCGATTCTACGGACTTTTCTACGTATGTACACTAATTTGTAACTTTCGTGTTCAGCTGATACAATATTACCAAGCAATAAATCAAAAAATGGTACCTTGGATTTGTCAGTAGCCAGTTATAAACCAAAATATTTAAACACCCTATATTTAAATAAAAATGTATCAATTTCTATTAAACCAAACGTGCTGATTGCGGAAAAAATAGTAAAAAAATTCCCAGGATTCTAGTTTTAGAAATACAAAGTATTATTTCCCCATGAAAACTAACACGTTTATTTCACTTTGCCGGGCTATACCTAATGAACGGTAAAAGATACCTTAACGGGCGTTGCGGGAATCGATTCTACGGACTTTTCTACGTATGTACACTAATTTTTAACTTTCGTGTTCAGCTGATACAATATTACCAAGCAATAAATCAAAAAATGGTACCTTGGATTTGTCAGTAGCCAGTTATAAACCAAAATATTTAAACAGCCTATATTTAAATAAAAATGTATCAATTTCTATTAAACCAAACGTGCTGATTGCGGAAAAAATAGTAAAAAAATTCTCAGGATTCTAGTTTTAGAAATACAAAGTATTATTTCCCCATGAAAACTAACACGTTTATTTCACTTTGCCGGGCTATAACTAATGAACGGTACAAGATACCTTAACGGGCGTTACGGGAATCGATTCTACGGACTTTTCTACGTATGTACACTAATTTTTAACTTTCGTGTTCAGCTGATACAATATTACCAAGCAATAAATCAAAAAATGGTACCTTGGATTTGTCAGTAGCCAGTTATAAACCAAAATATTTAAACACCCTATATTTAAATAAAAATGTATCAATTTCTATTAAACCAAACGTGCTGATTGCGGAAAAAAATAGTAAAAAAATTCCCAGGATTCTAGTTTTAGAAATACAAAGTATTATTTCCCCATGAAAACTAACACGTTTATTTCACTTTGCCGGGCTATAACTAATGAACGGTAAAAGATACCTTAACGGGCGTTGCGGGAATCGATTCTACGGACTTTTCTACGTATGTACACTAATTTTTAACTTTCGTGTTCAGCTGATACAATATTACCAAGCAATAAATCAAAAAATGGTACCTTGGATTTGTCAGTAGCCAGTTATAAACCAAAATATTTAAACACCCTATATTTAAATAAAAATATATCAATTTCTATTAAACCAAACGTGCTGATTGCGGAAAAAATAGTAAAAAAATTCCCAGGATTCTAGTTTTTAGAAATACAAAGTATTATTTTCCCATGAAAACTAACACGTTTATTTCACTTTGCCGGGCTATAACTAATGAACGGTAAAAGATACCTTAACGGGCGTTGCGGGAATCGATTCTACGGACTTTTCTACGTATGTACACTAATTTGTAACTTTCGTGTTCAGCTGATACAATATTACCAAGCAATAAATCAAAAAATGGTACCTTGGATTTGTCAGTAGCCAGTTATAAACCAAAATATTTAAACACCCTATATTTAAATAAAAATATATCAATTTCTATTAAACCAAACGTGCTGATTGCGGAAAAAATAGTAAAAAAATTCCCAGGATTCTAGTTTTAGAAATACAAAGTATTATTTCCCCATGAAAACTAACACGTTTATTTCACTTTGCCGGGCTATAACTAATGAACGGTAAAAGATACCTTAACGGGCGTTGCGGGAATCGATTCTACGGACTTTTCTACGTATGTACACTAATTTGTAACTTTCGTGTTCAGCTGATACAATATTACCAAGCAATAAATCAAAAAATGGTACCTTGGATTTGTCAGTAGCCAGTTATAAACCAAAATATTTAAACACCCTATATTTAAATAAAAATGTATCAATTTCTATTAAACCAAACGTGCTGATTGCGGAAAAAATAGTAAAAAAATTCCCAGGATTCTAGTTTTAGAAATACAAAGTATTATTTCCCCATGAAAACTAAAACGTTTATTTCACTTTGCCGGGCTATACCTAATGAACGGTAAAAGATACCTTAACGGGCGTTGCGGGAATCGATTCTACGGACTTTTCTACGTATGTACACTAATTTTTAACTTTCGTGTTCAGCTGATACAATATTACCAAGCAATAAATCAAAAAATGGTACCTTGGATTTGTCAGTAGCCAGTTATAAACCAAAATATTTAAACAGCCTATATTTAAATAAAAATGTATCAATTTCTATTAAACCAAACGTGCTGATTGCGGAAAAAATAGTAAAAAAATTCTCAGGATTCTAGTTTTAGAAATACAAAGTATTATTTCCCCATGAAAACTAACACGTTTATTTCACTTTGCCGGGCTATAACTAATGAACGGTACAAGATACCTTAACGGGCGTTACGGGAATCGATTCTACGGACTTTTCTACGTATGTACACTAATTTTTAACTTTCGTGTTCAGCTGATACAATATTACCAAGCAATAAATCAAAAAATGGTACCTTGGATTTGTCAGTAGCCAGTTATAAACCAAAATATTTAAACACCCTATATTTAAATAAAAATGTATCAATTTCTATTAAACCAAACGTGCTGATTGCGGAAAAAATAGTAAAAAAATTCCCAGGATTCTAGTTTTAGAAATACAAAGTATTATTTCCCCATGAAAACTAACACGTTTATTTCACTTTGCCGGGCTATAACTAATGAACGGTAAAAGATACCTTAACGGGCGTTGCGGGAATCGATTCTACGGACTTTTCTACGTATGTACACTAATTTTTAACTTTCGTGTTCAGCTGATACAATATTACCAAGCTATAAATCAAAAAATGGTACCTTGGATTTGTCAGTAGCCAGTTATAAACCAAAATATTTAAACACCCTATATTTAAATAAAAATATATCAATTTCTATTAAACCAAACGTGCTGATTGCGGAAAAAATAGTAAAAAAATTCCCAGGATTCTAGTTTTTAGAAATACAAAGTATTATTTTCCCATGAAAACTAACACGTTTATTTCACTTTGCCGGGCTATAACTAATGAACGGTAAAAGATACCTTAACGGGCGTTGCGGGAATCGATTCTAGGGACTTTTCTACGTATGTACACTAATTTTTAACTTTCGTGTTCAGCTGATACAATATTACCAAGCAATAAATCAAAAAATGGTACCTTGGATTTGTCAGTAGCCAGTTATAAACCAAAATATTTAAACACCCTATATTTAAATAAAAATGTATCAATTTCTATTAAACCAAACGTGCTGATTGCGGAAAAAATAGTAAAAAAATTCCCAGGATTCTAGTTTTAGAAATACAAAGTATTATTTCCCCATGAAAACTAACACGTTTATTTCACTTTGCCGGGCTATAACTAATGAACGGTAAAAGATACCTTAACGGGCGTTGCGGGAATCGATTCTACGGACTTTTCTACGTATGTACACTAATTTTTAACTTTCGTGTTCAGCTGATACAATATTACCAAGCAATAAATCAAAAAATGGTACCTTAGATTTGTCAGTAGCCAGTTATAAACCAAAATATTTAAACACCCTATATTTAAATAAAAATGTATCAATTTCTATTAAACCAAACGTGCTGATTGCGGAAAAAATAGTAAAAAAATTCCCAGGATTCTAGTTTTAGAAATACAAAGTATTATTTCCCCATGAAAACTAACACGTTTATTTCACTTTGCCGGGCTATAACTAATGAACGGTAAAAGATACCTTAACGGGCGTTGCGGGAATCGATTCTACGGACTTTTCTACGTATGTACACTAATTTTTAACTTTCGTGTTCAGCTGATACAATATTACCAAGCAATAAATCAAAAAATGGTACCTTGGATTTGTCAGTAGCCAGTTATAAACCAAAATATTTAAACACCCTATATTTAAATAAAAAAATATCAATTTCTATTAAACCAAACGTGCTGATTGCGGAAAAAATAGTAAAAAAATTCTCAGGATTCTAGTTTTAGAAATACAAAGTATTATTTCCCCATGAAAACTAACACGTTTATTTCACTTTGCCGGGCTATAACTAATGAACGGTACAAGATACCTTAACGGGCGTTGCGGAAATCGTTTCTACGGACTTTTCTACGTATGTACACTAATTTTTAACTTTCGTGTTCAGCTGATACAATATTACCAAGCAATAAATCAAAAAATGGTACCTTGGATTTGTCAGTAGCCAGTTATAAACCAAAATATTTAAACACCCTATATTTAAATAAAAATGTATCAATTTCTATTAAACCAAACGTGCTGATTGCGGAAAAAATAGTAAAAAAATTCTCAGGATTCTAGTTTTAGAAATACAAAGTATTATTTCCCCATGAAAACTAACACGTTTATTTCACTTTGCCGGGCTATAACTAATGAACGGTACAAGATACCTTAACGGGCGTTACGGGAATCGCTTCTACGGACTTTTCTACGTATGTACACTAATTTTTAACTTTCGTGTTCAGCTGATACAATATTACCAAGCAATAAATCAAAAAATGGTACCTTGGATTTGTCAGTAGCCAGTTATAAACCAAAATATTTAAACACCCTATATTTAAATAAAAATGTATCAATTTCTATTAAACCAAACGTGCTGATTGCGGAAAAAATAGTAAAAAAATTCCCAGGTTTCTAGTTTTAGAAATACAAAGTATTATTTCCCCATGAAAACTAACACGTTTATTTCACTTTGCCGGGCTATAACTAATGAACGGTAAAAGATACCTTAACGGGCGTTGCGGGAATCGATTCTACGGACTTTTCTACGTATGTACACTAATTTGTAACTTTCGTGTTCAGCTGATACAATATTACCAAGCAATAAATCAAAAAATGGTACCTTGGATTTGTCAGTAGCCAGTTATAAACCAAAATATTTAAACACCCTATATTTAAATAAAAATATATCAATTTCTATTAAACCAAACGTGCTGATTGCGGAAAAAATAGTAAAAAAATTCTCAGGATTCTAGGTTTAGAAATACAAAGTATTATTTCCCCATGAAAACTAACACGTTTATTTCACTTTGCCGGGCTATAACTAATGAACGGTACAAGATACCTTAACGGGCGTTGCGGGAATCGATTCTACGGACTTTTCTACGTATGTACACTAATTTTTAACTTTCGTGTTCAGCTGATACAATATTACCAAGCAATAAATCAAAAAATGGTACCTTGGATTTGTCAGTAGCCAGTTATAAACCAAAATATTTAAACACCCTATATTTAAATAAAAATATATCAATTTCTATTAAACCAAACGTGCTGATTGCGGAAAAAATAGTAAAAAAATTCTCGGGATTCTAGTTTTAGAAATACAAAGTATTATTTCCCCATGAAAACTAACAAGTTTATTTCACTTTGCCGAGCTATAACTAATGAACGGTACAAGATACCTTAACGGGCGTTACGGGAATCGATTCTACGGACTTTTCTACGTATGTACACTAATTTTTAACTTTCGTGTTCAGCTGATACAATATTACCAAGCAATAAATCAAAAAATGGTACCTTGGATTTGTCAGTAGCCAGTTATAAACCAAAATATTTAAACACCCTATATTTAAATAAAAGTGTATCAATTTCTATTAAACCAAACGTGCTGATTGCGGAAAAAATAGTAAAAAAATTCCCAGGATTCTAGTTTTAGAAATACAAAGTATTATTTCCCCATGAAAACTAACACGTTTATTTCACTTTGCCGGGCTATAACTAATGAACGGTAAAAGATACCTTAACGGGCGTTGCGGGAATCGATTCTACGGACTTTTCTACGTATGTACACTAATTTGTAACTTTTGTGTTCAGCTGATACAATATTACCAAGCAATAAATCAAAAAATGGTACCTTGGATTTGTCAGTAGCCAGTTATAAACCAAAATATTTAAACACCCTATATTTAAATAAAAATATATCAATTTCTATTAAACCAAACGTGCTGATTGCGGAAAAAATAGTAAAAAAATTCTCAGGATTCTAGGTTTAGAAATACAAAGTATTATTTCCCCATGAAAACTAACACGTTTATTTCACTTTGCCGGGCTATAACTAATGAACGGTACAAGATACCTTAACGGGCGTTGCGGGAATCGATTCTACGGACTTTTCTACGTATGTACACTAATTTTTAACTTTCGTGTTCAGCTGATACAATATTACCAAGCAATAAATCAAAAAATGGTACCTTGGATTTGTCAGTAGCCAGTTATAAACCAAAATATTTAAACACCCTATATTTAAATAAAAATATATCAATTTCTATTAAACCAAACGTGCTGATTGCGGAAAAAATAGTAAAAAAATTCTCGGGATTCTAGTTTTAGAAATACAAAGTATTATTTCCCCATGAAAACTAACAAGTTTATTTCACTTTGCCGAGCTATAACTAATGAACGGTACAAGATACCTTAACGGGCGTTACGGGAATCGATTCTACGGACTTTTCTACGTATGTACACTAATTTTTAACTTTCGTGTTCAGCTGATACAATATTACCAAGCAATAAATCAAAAAATGGTACCTTGGATTTGTCAGTAGCCAGTTATAAACCAAAATATTTAAACACCCTATATTTAAATAAAAGTGTATCAATTTCTATTAAACCAAACGTGCTGATTGCGGAAAAAATAGTAAAAAAATTCCCAGGATTCTAGTTTTAGAAATACAAAGTATTATTTCCCCATGAAAACTAACACGTTTATTTCACTTTGCCGGGCTATAACTAATGAACGGTAAAAGATACCTTAACGGGCGTTGCGGGAATCGATTCTACGGACTTTTCTACGTATGTACACTAATTTGTAACTTTTGTGTTCAGCTGATACAATATTACCAAGCAATAAATCAAAAAATGGTACCTTGGATTTGTCAGTAGCCAGTTATAAACCAAAATATTTAAACACCCTATATTTAAATAAAAATATATCAATTTCTATTAAACCAAACGTGCTGATTGCGGAAAAAATAGTAAAAAAATTCTCAGGATTCTAGTTTTAGAAATACAAAGTATTATTTCCCCATGAAAACTAACACGTTTATTTCACTTTGCCGGGCTATAACTAATGAACGGTACAAGATACCTTAACGGGCGTTGCGGGAATCGATTCTACGGACTTTTCTACGTATGTACACTAATTTTTAACTTTCGTGTTCAGCTGATACAATATTACCAAGCAATAAATCAAAAAATGGTACCTTGGATTTGTCAGTAGCCAGTTATAAACCAAAATATTTAAACACCCTATATTTAAATAAAAATGTATCAATTTCTATTAAACCAAACGTGCTGATTGCGGAAAAAATAGTAAAATAATTCCCAAGATTCTAGTTTTAGAAATACAAAGTATTATTTCCCCATGAAAACTAACACGTTTATTTCACTTTGACGGGCTATAACTAATGAACGGTAAAAGATACCTTAACGGGCGTTGCGGGAATCGATTCTACGGACTTTTCTACGTATTTACACTAATTTGTAACTTTCGTGTTCAGCTGATACAATATTACCAAGCAATAAATCAAAAAATGGTACCTTGGATTTGTCAGTAGCCAGTTATAAACCAAAATATTTAAACACCCTATATTTAAATAAAAATGTATCAATTTCTATTAAACCAAACGTGCTGATTGCGGAAAAAATAGTAAAAAAATTCCCAGGATTCTAGTTTTAGAAATACAAAGTATTATTTCCCCATGAAAACTAACACGTTTATTTCACTTTGCCGGGCTATACCTAATGAACGGTAAAAGATACCATAACGGGCGTTGCGGGAATCGATTCTACGGACTTTTCTACGTATGTACACTAATTTTTAACTTTCGTGTTCAGCTGATACAATATTACCAAGCAATAAATCAAAAAATGGTACCTTGGATTTGTCAGTAGCCAGTTATAAACCAAAATATTTAAACACCCTATATTTAAATAAAAATGTATCAATTTCTATTAAACCAAACGTGCTGATTGCGGAAAAAATAGTAAAAAAATTCCCAGGATTCTAGTTTTAGAAATACAAAGTATTATTTCCCCATGAAAACTAACACGTTTATTTCACTTTGCCGGGCTATAACTAATGAACGGTAAAAGATACCTTAACGGGCGTTGCGGGAATCGATTCTACGGACTTTTCTACGTATGTACACTAATTTTTAACTTTCGTGTTCAGCTGATACAATATTACCAAGCAATAAATCAAAAAATGGTACCTTGGATTTGTCAGTAGCCAGTTATAAACCAAAATATTTAAACACCCTATATTTAAATAAAAAAATATCAATTTCTATTAAACCAAACGTGCTGATTGCGGAAAAAATAGTAAAAAAATTCTCAGGATTCTAGTTTTAGAAATACAAAGTATTATTTCCCCATGAAAACTAACACGTTTATTTCACTTTGCCGGGCTATAACTAATGAACGGTACAAGATACCTTAACGGGCGTTGCGGAAATAGTTTCTACGGACTTTTCTACGTATGTACACTAATTTTTAACTTTCGTGTTCAGCTGATACAATATTACCAAGCAATAAATCAAAAAATGGTACCTTGGATTTGTCAGTAGCCAGTTATAAACCAAAATATTTAAACACCCTATATTTAAATAAAAATGTATCAATTTCTATTAAACCAAACGTGCTGATTGCGGAAAAAATAGTAAAAAAATTCTCAGGATTCTAGTTTTAGAAATACAAAGTATTATTTCCCCATGAAAACTAACACGTTTATTTCACTTTGCCGGGCTATAACTAATGAACGGTACAAGATACCTTAACGGGCGTTACGGGAATCGCTTCTACGGACTTTTCTACGTATGTACACTAATTTTTAACTTTCGTGTTCAGCTGATACAATATTACCAAGCAATAAATCAAAAAATGGTACCTTGGATTTGTCAGTAGCCAGTTATAAACCAAAATATTTAAACACCCTATATTTAAATAAAAATGTATCAATTTCTATTAAACCAAACGTGCTGATTGCGGAAAAAATAGTAAAAAAATTCCCAGGTTTCTAGTTTTAGAAATACAAAGTATTATTTCCCCATGAAAACTAACACGTTTATTTCACTTTGCCGGGCTATAACTAATGAACGGTAAAAGATACCTTAACGGGCGTTGCGGGAATCGATTCTACGGACTTTTCTACGTATGTACACTAATTTGTAACTTTCGTGTTCAGCTGATACAATATTACCAAGCAATAAATCAAAAAATGGTACCTTGGATTTGTCAGTAGCCAGTTATAAACCAAAATATTTAAACACCCTATATTTAAATAAAAATATATCAATTTCTATTAAACCAAACGTGCTGATTGCGGAAAAAATAGTAAAAAAATTCTCAGGATTCTAGGTTTAGAAATACAAAGTATTATTTCCCCATGAAAACTAACACGTTTATTTCACTTTGCCGGGCTATAACTAATGAACGGTACAAGATACCTTAACGGGCGTTGCGGGAATCGATTCTACGGACTTTTCTACGTATGTACACTAATTTTTAACTTTCGTGTTCAGCTGATACAATATTACCAAGCAATAAATCAAAAAATGGTACCTTGGATTTGTCAGTAGCCAGTTATAAACCAAAATATTTAAACACCCTATATTTAAATAAAAATATATCAATTTCTATTAAACCAAACGTGCTGATTGCGGAAAAAATAGTAAAAAAATTCTCGGGATTCTAGTTTTAGAAATACAAAGTATTATTTCCCCATGAAAACTAACAAGTTTATTTCACTTTGCCGAGCTATAACTAATGAACGGTACAAGATACCTTAACGGGCGTTACGGGAATCGATTCTACGGACTTTTCTACGTATGTACACTAATTTTTAACTTTCGTGTTCAGCTGATACAATATTACCAAGCAATAAATCAAAAAATGGTACCTTGGATTTGTCAGTAGCCAGTTATAAACCAAAATATTTAAACACCCTATATTTAAATAAAAGTGTATCAATTTCTATTAAACCAAACGTGCTGATTGCGGCAAAAATAGTAAAAAAATTCCCAGGATTCTAGTTTTAGAAATACAAAGTATTATTTCCCCATGAAAACTAACACGTTTATTTCACTTTGCCGGGCTATAACTAATGAACGGTAAAAGATACCTTAACGGGCGTTGCGGGAATCGATTCTACGGACTTTTCTACGTATGTACACTAATTTGTAACTTTTGTGTTCAGCTGATACAATATTACCAAGCAATAAATCAAAAAATGGTACCTTGGATTTGTCAGTAGCCAGTTATAAACCAAAATATTTAAACACCCTATATTTAAATAAAAATATATCAATTTCTATTAAACCAAACGTGCTGATTGCGGAAAAAATAGTAAAAAAATTCTCAGGATTCTAGTTTTAGAAATACAAAGTATTATTTCCCCATGAAAACTAACACGTTTATTTCACTTTGCCGGGCTATAACTAATGAACGGTACAAGATACCTTAACGGGCGTTGCGGGAATCGATTCTACGGACTTTTCTACGTATGTACACTAATTTTTAACTTTCGTGTTCAGCTGATACAATATTACCAAGCAATAAATCAAAAAATGGTACCTTGGATTTGTCAGTAGCCAGTTATAAACCAAAATATTTAAACACCCTATATTTAAATAAAAATGTATCAATTTCTATTAAACCAAACGTGCTGATTGCGGAAAAAATAGTAAAAAAATTCCCAGGATTCTAGTTTTAGAAATACAAAGTATTATTTCCCCATGAAAACTAACACTTTTATTTCACTTTGCCGGGCTATAACTAATGAACGGTAAAAGATACCTTAACGGGCGTTGCGGGAATCGATTCTACGGACTTTTCTACGTATGTACACTAATTTGTAACTTTCGTGTTCAGCTGATACAATATTACCAAGCAATAAATCAAAAAATGGTACCTTGAATTTGTCAGTAGCCAGTTATAAACCAAAATATTTAAACACCCTATATTTAAATAAAAATGTATCAATTTCTATTAAACCAAACGTGCTGATTGCGGAAAAAATAGTAAAAAAATTCCCAAGATTCTAGTTTTAGAAATACAAAGTATTATTTCCCCATGAAAACTAACACGTTTATTTCACTTTGACGGGCTATAACTAATGAACGGTAAAAGATACCTTAACGGGCGTTGCGGGAATCGATTCTACGGACTTTTCTACGTATTTACACTAATTTGTAACTTTCGTGTTCAGCTGATACAATATTACCAAGCAATAAATCAAAAAATGGTACCTTGGATTTGTCAGTAGCCAGTTATAAACCAAAATATTTAAACACCCTATATTTAAATAAAAATGTATCAATTTCTATTAAACCAAACGTGCTGATTGCGGAAAAAATAGTAAAAAAATTCCCAGGATTCTAGTTTTAGAAATACAAAGTATTATTTCCCCATGAAAACTAACACGTTTATTTCACTTTGCCGGGCTATACCTCATGAATGGTAAAAGATACCATAACGGGCGTTGCGGGAATCGATTCTACGGACTTTTCTACGTATGTACACTAATTTTTAACTTTCGTGTTCAGCTGATACAATATTACCAAGCAATAAATCAAAAAATGGTACCTTGGATTTGTCAGTAGCCAGTTATAAACCAAAATATTTAAACACCCTATATTTAAATAAAAATGTATCAATTTCTATTAAACCAAACGTGCTGATTGCGGAAAAAATAGTAAAAAAATTCCCAGGATTCTAGTTTTAGAAATACAAAGTATTATTTCCCCATGAAAACTAACACGTTTATTTCACTTTGCCGGGCTATAACTAATGAACGGTAAAAGATACCTTAACGGGCGTTGCGGGAATCGATTCTACGGACTTTTCTACGTATGTACACTAATTTTTAACTTTCGTGTTCAGCTGATACAATATTACCAAGCAATAAATCAAAAAATGGTACCTTGGATTTGTCAGTAGCCAGTTATAAACCAAAATATTTAAACACCCTATATTTAAATAAAAATGTATCAATTTCTATTAAACCAAACGTGCTGATTGCGGAAAAAATAGTAAAAAAATTCCCAGGATTCTAGTTTTAGAAATACAAAGTATTATTTCCCCATGAAAACTAACACGTTTATTTCACTTTGCCGGGCTATAACTAATGAACGGTAAAAGATACCTTAACGGGCGTTGCGGGAATCGATTCTACGGACTTTTCTACGTATGTACACTAATTTGTAACTTTCGTGTTCAGCTGATACAATATTACCAAGCAATAAATCAAAAAATGGTACCTTGGATTTGTCAGTAGCCAGTTATAAACCAAAATATTTAAACACCCTATATTTAAATAAAAATGTATCAATTTCTATTAAACCAAACGTGCTGATTGCGGAAAAAATAGTAAAAAAATTCCCAGGATTCTAGTTTTAGAAGTACAAAGTATTATTTCCCCATGAAAACTAACTCGTTTATTTCACTTTGCCGGGCTATACCTAATGAACGGTAAAAGATACCATAACGGGCGTTGCGGGAATCGATTCTACGGACTTTTCTACGTATGTACACTAATTTTTAACTTTCGTGTTCAGCTGATACAATATTACCAAGCAATAAATCAAAAAATGGTACCTTGGATTTGTCAGTAGCCAGTTATAAACCAAAATATTTAAACAGCCTATATTTAAATAAAAATGTATCAATTTCTATTAAACCAAACGTGCTGATTGCGGAAAAAATAGTAAAAAAATTCTCAGGATTCTAGTTTTAGAAATACAAAGTATTATTTCCCCATGAAAACTAACACGTTTATTTCACTTTGCCGGGCTATAACTAATGAACGGTACAAGATACCTTAACGGGCGTTACGGGAATCGCTTCTACGGACTTTTCTACGTATGTACACTAATTTTTAACTTTCGTGTTCAGCTGATACAATATTACCAAGCAATAAATCAAAAAATGGTACCTTGGATTTGTCAGTAGCCAGTTATAAACCAAAATATTTAAACACCCTATATTTAAATAAAAATGTATCAATTTCTATTAAACCAAACGTGCTGATTGCGGAAAAAATAGTAAAAAAATTCTCAGGATTCTAGTTTTAGAAATACAAAGTATTATTTCCCCATGAAAACTAACACGTTTATTTCACTTTGCCGGGCTATAACTAATGAACGGTACAAGATACCTTAACGGGCGTTGCGGGAATCGATTCTACGGACTTTTCTACGTATGTACACTAATTTTTAACTTTCGTGTTCAGCTGATACAATATTACCAAGCAATAAATCAAAAAATGGTACCTTGGATTTGTCAGTAGCCAGTTATAAACCAAAATATTTAAACACCCTATATTTAAATAAAAATGTATCAATTTCTATTAAACCAAACGTGCTGATTGCGGAAAAAATAGTAAAAAAATTCCCAGGATTCTAGTTTTAGAAATACAAAGTATTATTTCCCCATGAAAACTAACACGTTTATTTCACTTTGCCGGGCTATAACTAATGAACGGTAAAAGATACCTTAACGGGCGTTGCGGGAATCGATTCTACGGACTTTTCTACGTATGCACACTAATTTTTAACATTCGTGTTCAGCTGATACAATATTACCAAGCAATAAATCAAAAAATGGTACCTTGGATTTTTCAGTAGCCAGTTATAAACCAAAATATTTAAACACCCTATATTTAAATAAAAATGTATCAATTTCTATTAAACCAAACGTGCTGATTGCGGAAAAAATAGTAAAAAAATTCCCAGGATTCTAGTTTTAGAAATACAAAGTATTATTTCCCCATGAAAACTAACACGTTTATTTCACTTTGCCGGGCTATAACTAATGAACGGTAAAAGATACCTTAACGGGCGTTGCGGGAATCGATTCTACGGACTTTTCTACGTATGTACACTAATTTTTAACTTTCGTGTTCAGCTGATACAATATTACCAAGCAATAAATCAAAAAATGGTACCTTAGATTTGTCAGTAGCCAGTTATAAACCAAAATATTTAAACACCCTATATTTAAATAAAAATGTATCAATTTCTATTAAACCAAACGTGCTGATTGCGGAAAAAATAGTAAAAAAATTCCCAGGATTCTAGTTTTAGAAATACAAAGTATTATTTCCCCATGAAAACTAACACGTTTATTTCACTTTGCCGGGCTATAACTAATGAACGGTACAAGATACCTTAACGGGCGTTACGGGAATCGCTTCTACGGACTTTTCTACGTATGTACACTAATTTTTAACTTTCGTGTTCAGCTGATACAATATTACCAAGCAATAAATCAAAAAATGGTACCTTGGATTTGTCAGTAGCCAGTTATAAACCAAAATATTTAAACACCCTATATTTAAATAAAAATGTATCAATTTCTATTAAACCAAACGTGCTGATTGCGGAAAAAATAGTAAAAAAATTCCCAGGATTCTAGTTTTAGAAATACAAAGTATTATTTCCCCATGAAAACTAACACGTTTATTTCACTTTGCCGGGCTATAACTAATGAACGGTAAAAGATACCTTAACGGGCGTTGCGGGAATCGATTCTACGGACTTTTCTACGTATGTACACTAATTTGTAACTTTCGTGTTCAGCTGATACAATATTACCAAGCAATAAATCAAAAAATGGTACCTTGGATTTGTCAGTAGCCAGTTATAAACAAAAATATTTAAACACCCTACATTTAAATAAAAATATATCAATTTCTATTAAACCAAACGTGCTGATTGCGGAAAAAATAGTAAAAAAATTCTCAGGATTCTAGGTTTAGAAATACAAAGTATTATTTCCCCATGAAAACTAACACGTTTATTTCACTTTGCCGGGCTATAACTAATGAACGGTACAAGATACCTTAACGGGCGTTGCGGGAATCGATTCTACGGACTTTTCTACGTATGTACACTAATTTTTAACTTTCGTGTTCAGCTGATACAATATTACCAAGCAATAAATCAAAAAATGGTACCTTGGATTTGTCAGTAGCCAGTTATAAACCAAAATATTTAAACACCCTATATTTAAATAAAAATGTATCAATTTCTATTAAACCAAACGTGCTGATTGCGGAAAAAATAGTAAAAAAATTCCCAGGATTCTAGTTTTAGAAATACAAAGTATTATTTCCCCATGAAAACTAACACGTTTATTTCACTTTGCCGGGCTATAACTAATGAACGGTAAAAGATACCTTAACGGGCGTTGCGGGAATCGATTCTACGGACTTTTCTATGTATGTACACTAATTTGTAACTTTCGTGTTCAGCTGATACAATATTACCAAGCAATAAATCAAAAAATGGTACCTTGGATTTGTCAGTAGCCAGTTATAAACCAAAATATTTAAACACCCTATATTTAAATAAAAATGTATCAATACAAAGTATTATTTCCCCATGAAAACTAACACGTTTATTTCACTTTGCCGGGCTATAACTAATGAACGGTAAAAGATACCTTAACGGGCGTTGCGGGAATCGATTCTACGGACTTTTCTACGTATGTACACTAATTTTTAACTTTCGTGTTCAGCTGATACAATATTACCAAGCAATAAATCAAAAAATGGTACCTTGGATTTGTCAGTAGCCAGTTATAAACCAAAATATTTAAACACCCTATATTTAAATAAAAATATATCAATTTCTATTAAACCAAACGTGCTGATTGCGGAAAAAATAGTAAAAAAATTCCCAGGATTCTAGTTTTAGAAATACAAAGTATTATTTTCCCATGAAAACTAACACGTTTATTTCACTTTGCCGGGCTATAACTAATGAACGGTAAAAGATACCTTAACGGGCGTTGCGGGAATCGATTCTAGGGACTTTTCTACGTATGTACACTAATTTTTAACTTTCGTGTTCAGCTGATACAATATTACCAAGCAATAAATCAAAAAATGGTACCTTGGATTTGTCAGTAGCCAGTTATAAACCAAAATATTTAAACACCCTATATTTAAATAAAAATGTATCAATTTCTATTAAACCAAACGTGCTGATTGCGGAAAAAATAGTAAAAAAATTCCCAGGATTCTAGTTTTAGAAATACAAAGTATTATTTCCCCATGAAAACTAACACGTTTATTTCACTTTGCCGGGCTATAACTAATGAACGGTAAAAGATACCTTAACGGGCGTTGCGGGAATCGATTCTACGGACTTTTCTATGTATGTACACTAATTTGTAACTTTCGTGTTCAGCTGATACAATATTACCAAGCAATAAATCAAAAAATGGTACCTTGGATTTGTCAGTAGCCAGTTATAAACCAAAATATTTAAACACCCTATATTTAAATAAAAATGTATCAATTTCTATTAAACCAAACGTGCTGATTGCGGAAAAAATAGTAAAAAAATTCCCAGGATTCTAGTTTTAGAAATACAAAGTATTATTTCCCCATGAAAACTAACACGTTTATTTCACTTTGCCGGGCTATACCTAATGAACGGTAAAAGATACCATAACGGGCGTTGCGGGAATCGATTCTGCGGACTTTTCTACGTATGTACACTAATTTTTAACTTTCGTGTTCAGCTGATACAATATTACCAAGCAATAAATCAAAAAATGGTACCTTGGATTTGTCAGTAGCCAGTTATAAACCAAAATATTTAAACAGCCTATATTTAAATAAAACTGTATCAATTTCTATTAAACCTAACGTGCTGATTGCGGAAAAAATAGTAAAAAAATTCCCAGGATTCTAATATTAGAAATACAAAGTATTATTTCCCCATGAAAACTAACAATTTTATTTCACTTTGCCGGGCTATAACTAATGAACGGTAACAGATACCATAACGGGCGTTGCGGCAATCGATTCTACGGACTTTTCTACGTATGTACACTAATTTTTAACTTTCGTGTTCAGCTGATACAATATTACCAAGCAATAAATCAAAAAATGGTACCTTGGATTTGTCAGTAGCCAGTTATAAACCAAAATATTTAAACACCCTATATTTAAATAAAAATGTATCAATTTCTATTAAACCAAACGTGCTGATTGCGGAAAAAATAGTAAAAAAATTCCCAGGATTCTAGTTTTAGAAATACAAAGTATTATTTCCCCATGAAAACTAACACGTTTATTTCATTTTGCCGGGCTATAACTAATGAACGGTAAAAGATACCTTAACGGGCGTTGCGGGAATCGATTCTACGGACTTTTCTACGTATGTACACTAATTTTTAACTTTCGTGTTCAGCTGATACAATATTACCAAGCAATAAATCAAAAAATGGTACCTTGGATTTGTCAGTAGCCAGTTATAAACCAAAATATTTAAACACCCTATATTTAAATAAAAATGTATCAATTTCTATTAAACCAAACGTGCTGATTGCGGAAAAAATAGTAAAAAAATTCCCAGGATTCTAGTTTTAGAAATACAAAGTATTATTTCCCCATGAAAACTAACACGTTTATTTCATTTTGCCGGGCTATAACTAATGAACGGTAAAAGATACCTTAACGGGCGTTGCGGGAATCGATTCTACGGACTTTTCTACGTATGTACACTAATTTTTAACTTTCGTGTTCAGCTGATACAATATTACCAAGCAATAAATCAAAAAATGGTACCTTGGATTTGTCAGTAGCCAGTTATAAACCAAAATATTTAAACACCCTATATTTAAATAAAAATATATCAATTTCTATTAAACCAAACGTGCTGATTGCGGAAAAAATAGTAAAAAAATTCTCAGGATTCTAGTTTTAGAAATACAAAGTATTATTTCCCCATGAAAACTAACACGTTTATTTCACTTTGCCGGGCTATAACTAATGAACGGTACAAGATACCTTAACGGGAGTTGCGGGAATCGATTCTACGGACTTTTCTACGTATGTACACTAATTTTTAACTTTCGTGTTCAGCTGATACAATATTACCAAGCAATAAATCAAAAAATGGTACCTTGGATTTGTCAGTAGCCAGTTATAAACCAAAATATTTAAACACCCTATATTTAAATAAAAATGTATCAATTTCTATTAAACCAAACGTGCTGATTGCGGAAAAAATAGTAAAAAAATTCCCAGGATTCTAGTTTTAGAAATACAAAGTATTATTTCCCCATGAAAACTAACACGTTTATTTCACTTTGCCGGGCTATAACTAATGAACGGTAAGAGATACCTTAACGGGCGTTGCGGGAATCGATTCTACGGACTTTTCTACGTATGTACACTAATTTGTAACTTTCGTGTTCAGCTGATACAATATTACCAAGCAATAAATCAAAAAATGGTACATTGGATTTGTCAGTAGCCAGTTATAAACCAAAATATTTAAACACCCTATATTTAAATAAAAATATATCAATTTCTATTAAACCAAACGTGCTGATTGCGGAAAAAATAGTAAAAAAATTCCCAGGATTCTAGTTTTAGAAATACAAAGTATTATTTCCCCATGAAAACTAACACGTTTATTTCACTTTGCCAGGCTATAACTAATGAACGGTAAAAGATACCTTAACGGGCGTTGCGGGAATCGATTCTAGGGACTTTTCTACGTATGTACACTAATTTTTAACTTTCGTGTTCAGCTGATACAATATTACCAAGCAATAAATCCAAAAATGGTACCTTGGATTTGTCAGTAGCCAGTTATAAACCAAAATATTTAAACACCCTATATTTAAATAAAAATATATCAATTTCTATTAAACCAAACGTACTGATTGCGGAAAAAATAGTAAAAAAATTCTCAGGATTCTAGTTTTAGAAATACAAAGTATTATTTCCCCATGAAAACTAACACGTTTATTTCACTTTGCCGGGCTATAACTAATGAACGGTAAAAGATACCTTAACGGGCGTTGCGGGAATCGATTCTACGGACTTTTCTATGTATGTACACTAATTTTTAACTTTCGTGTTCAGCTGATACAATATTACCAAGCAATAAATCAAAAAATGGTACCTTGGATTTGTCAGTAGCCAGTTATAAACCAAAATATTTAAACACCCTATATTTAAATAAAAATGTATCAATACAAAGTATTATTTCCCCATGAAAACTAACACGTTTATTTCACTTTGCCGGGCTATAACTAATGAACGGTAAAAGATACCTTAACGGGCGTTGCGGGAATCGATTCTACGGACTTTTCTACGTATGTACACTAATTTTTAACTTTCGTGTTCAGCTGATACAATATTACCAAGCAATAAATCAAAAAATGGTACCTTGGATTTGTCAGTAGCCAGTTATAAACCAAAATATTTAAACACCCTATATTTAAATAAAAATATATCAATTTCTATTAAACCAAACGTGCTGATTGCGGAAAAAATAGTAAAAAAATTCCCAGGATTCTAGTTTTAGAAATACAAAGTATTATTTTCCCATGAAAACTAACACGTTTATTTCACTTTGCCGGGCTATAACTAATGAACGGTAAAAGATACCTTAACGGGCGTTGCGGGAATCGATTCTAGGGACTTTTCTACGTATGTACACTAATTTTTAACTTTCGTGTTCAGCTGATACAATATTACCAAGCAATAAATCAAAAAATGGTACCTTGGATTTGTCAGTAGCCAGTTATAAACCAAAATATTTAAACACCCTATATTTAAATAAAAATGTATCAATTTCTATTAAACCAAACGTGCTGATTGCGGAAAAAATAGTAAAAAAATTCCCAGGATTCTAGTTTTAGAAATACAAAGTATTATTTCCCCATGAAAACTAACACGTTTATTTCACTTTGCCGGGCTATAACTAATGAACGGTAAGAGATACCTTAACGGGCGTTGCGGGAATCGATTCTACGGACTTTTCTACGTATGTACACTAATTTGTAACTTTCGTGTTCAGCTGATACAATATTACCAAGCAATAAATCAAAAAATGGTACATTGGATTTGTCAGTAGCCAGTTATAAACCAAAATATTTAAACACCCTATATTTAAATAAAAATATATCAATTTCTATTAAACCAAACGTGCTGATTGCGGAAAAAATAGTAAAAAAATTCCCAGGATTCTAGTTTTAGAAATACAAAGTATTATTTCCCCATGAAAACTAACACGTTTATTTCACTTTGCCGGGCTATAACTAATGAACGGTAAAAGATACCTTAACGGGCGTTGCGGGAATCGATTCTAGGGACTTTTCTACGTATGTACACTAATTTTTAACTTTCGTGTTCAGCTGATACAATATAACCAAGCAATAAATCCAAAAATGGTACCTTGGATTTGTCAGTAGCCAGTTATAAACCAAAATATTTAAACACCCTATATTTAAATAAAAATATATCAATTTCTATTAAACCAAACGTGCTGATTGCGGAAAAAATAGTAAAAAAATTCCCAGGATTCTAGTTTTAGAAATACAAAGTATTATTTCCCCATGAAAACTAACACGTTTATTTCACTTTGCCGGGCTATAACTAATGAACGGTAAAAGATACCTTAACGGGCGTTGCGGGAATCGATTCTACGGACTTTTCTATGTATGTACACTAATTTTTAACTTTCGTGTTCAGCTGATACAATATTACCAAGCAATAAATCAAAAAATGGTACCTTGGATTTGTCAGTAGCCAGTTATAAACCAAAATATTTAAACACCCTATATTTAAATAAAAATGTATCAATACAAAGTATTATTTCCCCATGAAAACTAACACGTTTATTTCACTTTGCCGGGCTATAACTAATGAACGGTAAAAGATACCTTAACGGGCGTTGCGGGAATCGATTCTACGGACTTTTCTATGTATGTACACTAATTTTTAACTTTCGTGTTCAGCTGATACAATATTACCAAGCAATAAATCCAAAAATGGTACCTTGGATTTGTCAGTAGCCAGTTATAAACCAAAATATTTAAACACCCTATATTTAAATAAAAATATATCAATTTCTATTAAACCAAACGTGCTGATTGCGGAAAAAATAGTAAAAAAATTCTCAGGATTCTAGTTTTAGAAATACAAAGTATTATTTCCCCATGAAAACTAACACGTTTATTTCACTTTGCCGGGCTATAACTAATGAACGGTACAAGATACCTTAACGGGCGTTGCGGGAATCGATTCTACGGACTTTTCTACGTATGTACACTAATTTTTAACTTTCGTGTTCAGCTGATACAATATTACCAAGCAATAAATCAAAAAATGGTACCTTGGATTTGTCAGTAGCCAGTTATAAACCAAAATATTTAAACACCCTATATTTAAATAAAAATGTATCAATTTCTATTAAACCAAACGTGCTGATTGCGGAAAAAATAGTAAAAAAATTCCCAGGATTCTAGTTTTAGAAATACAAAGTATTATTTCCCCATGAAAACTAACACGTTTATTTCACTTTGCCGGGCTATAACTAATGAACGGTAAAAGATACCTTAACGGGCGT
Organism: Ophonus ardosiacus; assembly: GCA_943142095.1. NCBI lineage: Eukaryota > Metazoa > Arthropoda > Insecta > Coleoptera > Carabidae > Ophonus > Ophonus ardosiacus. Next base: position 325,913 of record OW964830.1, read on the forward strand.
TGCGGGAATCGATTCTACGGACTTTTCTACGTATGTACACTAATTTGTAACTTTCGTGTTCAGCTGATACAATATTACCAAGCAATAAATCAAAAAATGGTACCTTGGATTTGTCAGTAGCCAGTTATAAACCAAAATATTTAAACACCCTATATTTAAATAAAAATGTATCAATTTCTATTAAACCAAACGTGCTGATTGCGGAAAAAATAGTAAAAAAATTCCCAGGATTCTAGTTTTAGAAATACAAAGTATTATTTCCCCATGAAAACTAACACGTTTATTTCACTTTGCCGGGCTATAACTAATGAACGGTAAAAGATACCTTAACGGGCGTTGCGGGAATCGATTCTACGGACTTTTCTACGTATGTACACTAATTTTTAACTTTCGTGTTCAGCTGATACAATATTACCAAGCAATAAATCAAAAAATGGTACCTTGGATTTGTCAGTAGCCAGTTATAAACCAAAATATTTAAACACCCTATATTTAAATAAAAATGTATCAATTTCTATTAAACCAAACGTGCTGATTGCGGAAAAAATAGTAAAAAAATTCCCAGGATTCTAGTTTTAGAAATACAAAGTATTATTTCCCCATGAAAACTAACACGTTTATTTCACTTTGCCGGGCTATAACTAATGAACGGTAAAAGATACCTTAACGGGCGTTGCGGGAATCGATTCTACGGACTTTTCTACGTATGTACACTAATTTTTAACTTTCGTGTTCAGCTGATACAATATTACCAAGCAATAAATCAAAAAATGGTACCTTGGATTTGTCAGTAGCCAGTTATAAACCAAAATATTTAAACACCCTATATTTAAATAAAAATATATCAATTTCTATTAAACCAAACGTGCTGATTGCGGAAAAAATAGTAAAAAAATTCTCAGGATTCTAGTTTTAGAAATACAAAGTATTATTTCCCCATGAAAACTAACACGTTTATTTCACTTTGCCGGGCTATAACTAATGAACGGTACAAGATACCTTAACGGGCGTTACGGGAATCGATTCTACGGACTTTTCTACGTATGTACACTAATTTTTAACTTTCGTGTTCAGCTGATACAATATTACCAAGCAATAAATCAAAAAATGGTACCTTGGATTTGTCAGTAGCCAGTTATAAACCAAAATATTTAAACACCCTATATTTAAATAAAAATGTATCAATTTCTATTAAACCAAACGTGCTGATTGCGGAAAAAATAGTAAAAAAATTCCCAGGATTCTAGATTTAGAAATACAAAGTATTATTTCCTAATGAAAACTAACACGTTTATTTCACTTTGCCTGGCTATAACTAATGAACGGTAAAAGATACCTTAACGGGCGTTGCGGGAATCGATTCTACGGACTTTTCTACGTATGTACACTAATTTGTAACTTTCGTGTTCAGCTGATACAATATTACCAAGCAATAAATCAAAAAATGGTACCTTGGATTTGTCAGTAGCCAGTTATAAACCAAAATATTTAAACACCCTATATTTAAATAAAAATATATCAATTTCTATTAAACCAAACGTGCTGATTGCGGAAAAAATAGTAAAAAAATTCTCAGGATTCTAGTTTTAGAAATACAAAGTATTATTTCCCCATGAAAACTAACACGTTTATTTCACTTTGCCGGGCTATAACTAATGAACGGTACAAGATACCTTAACGGGCGTTGCGGGAATCGATTCTACGGACTTTTCTACGTATGTACACTAATTTGTAACTTTCGTGTTCAGCTGATACAATATTACCAAGCAATAAATCAAAAAATGGTACCTTGGATTTGTCAGTAGCCAGTTATAAACCAAAATATTTAAACACCCTATATTTAAATAAAAATGTATCAATTTCTATTAAACCAAACGTGCTGATTGCGGAAAAAATAGTAAAAAAATTCCCAGGATTCTAGTTTTAGAAATACAAAGTATTATTTCCCCATGAAAACTAACACGTTTATTTCACTTTGCCGGGCTATAACTAATGAACGGTAAAAGATACCTTAACGGGCGTTGCGGGAATCGATTCTACGGACTTTTCTACGTATGTACACTAATTTTTAACTTTCGTGTTCAGCTGATACAATATTACCAAGCAATAAATCAAAAAATGGTACCTTGGATTTGTTAGTAGCCAGTTATAAACCAAAATATTTAAACACCCTATATTTAAATAAAAATGTATCAATTTCTATTAAACCTAACGTGCTGATTGCGGAAAAAATAGTAAAAAAATTCCCAGGATTCTAATTTTAGAAATACAAAGTATTATTTCCCCATGAAAACTAACACTTTTATTTCACTTTGCCGGGCTATAACTAATGAACGGTAAAAGATACCATAACGGGCGTTGCGGGAATCGATTCTACGGACTTTTCTACGTATGTACACTAATTTTTAAGTTTCGTGATCAGCTGATACAATATTACCAAGCAATAAATCAAAAAATGGTACCTTGGATTTGTCAGTAGCCAGTTATAAACCAAAATATTTAAACACCCTATATTTAAATAAAAATGTATCAATTTCTATTAAACCAAACGTGCTGATTGCGGAAAAAATAGTAAAAAAATTCCCAGGATTCTAGTTTTAGAAATACAAAGTATTATTTCCCCATGAAAACTAACACGTTTATTTCACTTTGCCGGGCTATAACTAATGAACGGTAAAAGATACCTTAACGGGTGTTGCGGCAATCGATTCTACGGACTTTTCTACGTATGTACATTAATTTGTAACTTTCGTGTTCAGCTGATACAATATTACCATGCAATAAATCAAAAAATGGTACCTTGGATTTGTCAGTAGCCAGTTATAAACCAAAATATTTAAACACCCTATATTTAAATAAAAATGTATCAATTTCTATTAAACCAAACGTGCTGATTGCGGAAAAAATAGTAAAAAAATTCCCAGGATTCTAGTTTTAGAAATACAAAGTATTATTTCCCCATGAAAACTAACACGTTTATTTCACTTTGCCGGGCTATAACTAATGAACGGTAAAAGATACCTTAACGGGCGTTGCGGCAATCGATTCTACGGACTTTTCTACGTATGTACACTAATTTTTAACTTTCGTGTTCAGCTGATACAATATTACCAAGCAATAAATCAAAAAATGGTACCTTGGATTTGTCAGTAGCCAGTTATAAACCAAAATATTTAAACACCCTATATTTAAATAAAAATGTATCAATTTCTATTAAACCAAACGTGCTGATTGCGGAAAAAATAGTAAAAAAATTCCCAGGATTCTAGTTTTAGAAATACAAAGTATTATTTCCCCATGAAAACTAACACGTTTATTTCACTTTGCCGGGCTATAACTAATGAACGGTAAAAGATACCTTAACGAGCGTTGCGGCAATCGATTCTAGGGACTTTTCTACGTATGTACACTAATTTTTAACTTTCGAGTTCAGCTGATACAATATTACCAAGCAATAAATCAAAAAATGGTACTTTGGATTTGTCAGTAGCCAGTTATAAACCAAAATATTTAAACACCCTATATTTAAATAAAAATGTATCAATTTCTACTATATCAAACGTGCTGATTTCGGAAAAAATAGTAAAAAAATTCCCAGGATTCTAATTTTAGAAATACAAAGTATTATTTCCCCATGAAAACTAACACGTTTATTTCACTTTGCCGGGCTATAACTAATGAACGGTAAAAGATACCTTAACGGGCGTTGCGGCAATCGATTCTATGGACTTTTCTACGTATGTACACTAATTTTTAACTTTCGTGTTCAGCTGATACAATATTACCATACAATAAATCAAAAATATGACACATGTTTTCATAGATTAAATTTTTTATGACAGGTGGCACCATATGTAAAATCCACCCACACAACCTTGAAATTCGTTATTTTTTCCAGTGCAGACGCCTTCTTTAGGGGGCCTGTTTATTTATATGCCCCCAAATACTCATATAAATAATACATGGCAAAAACTTTGCATTGACAGGCATGGTTTGGAATGTGTAAGATTGCTGGATCGAAAAATCAATAATAATGATCATGCGCAGTAAATCAAATTTTTTTTATTGAACAGTACGTGGGCGTGACTGTATTTTAATGAGCGATGAGTGGCAGTTTTAAAGAACGATTTAGTAAAATCTATAAAATCGATCGCTATGCTTCCATTAAATAGCACAATTTAGAGCAGTTGCTATTGTCTTCGCCAGATCTACAGTAGTGTTACGAGAACTCGTTATTTGGAACTAGTTTTCATTTAAAACTAGTTTTTCAAGTCTAGTGCCTGCTCTAAAAACCGGTTTGAATTTAGTGTTTGCTCTTAAACCAATTTCAAGTTCAATACTTCCTCGAAAACCGCTTTATTTTATACATTTACTGGAAACTAGTTGCCTGCACCTGAAATATGAGTATTATTCAAAATTTAATTCTAGGGGGGGTTAGTTTGAAACTTGTTTTAAAATTCTCACATTTTTGAAAATACGATCTTGGAGTCAATTTAATTTAAAAGAATTTTTTTGAAAAAAAACTTTTTTGTTTATTACAGGGCGAGATACCTATATACCCAAAATTTGGTTAATTAATAATTATAAACAAAGGTATATAACTTCTAAAAATTTTGTTGTAAATTAATCTGACTCAAATTTCCAAAGTACAAAATTTTTTTAAAAAAGTTTCAAACTAACCCCACCTAGAATTAAATTCTGAGAAACTTTTTTCAAATAAATTTTGTTCTTAAGTGAATCGTTTAGCCGGAAATGATTTTTTTTACAATTATGCAACAACATTTAGAATTTGCTAGGGTTGTACTTAAATGAATTTCACAGCCAAATTTTGGGTATATGTGCAACTCAACCCGTAGATTCCAAAAATCGATATGTCAACTTCGTATGTCTACCAATTTTTGGGGTGACTGCCCTTTACCCAGAAATGAGTGGTGTTAGAAAACTGGCTTATCGATTTTTGGAATCTACGGCTCGAGTTATATATGTACCCAAAATTTGGTAAATTAATAATAATTAACAAAAAAGTTTTTTTCCAAAAATTTTCTTTTAAATTAATATGAGTCCAAGATCCTGTTTTCAAAAATGTGAGAATTTTAAAAAAAGTTTCAAACTAACTCCCCCTAGAATTTAATTTTGAGAAACTTTTTTCAAATAAAATTTGTTCTCAAGTGAACCGTTCAGCCGGAAATGAATTTTTTTACAATTATGCAATAACTTTTAAGTATTCGCTAGGGCTGTACTTATAAAAATTCCACAACCAAATTTTGGGTATATATGCAACTCAACCCGTAGATTCCAAATCTAGATATGTCGACTTCGTATGTCTACCAATTTTTGGGGTGACTGCCCCTTACCCAAAAATGGGTGGTGTTAGAAAATTGGCTTATCGATTTTTGGAATCTACGGCTCGAGTTATATATGTACCCAAAATTTGGTTAATTAATAATAATAAACAAAAAAGTTTTTTTCCAAAAATTTTCTTTTAAATTAAAATGAGTCCAAGATCCTGTTTTCAAAAATGTGAGAATTTTAAAAAAAGTTTCAAACTAACTCCCCCTAGAATTTAATTTTAAGTAACTTTTTTCAAATAAAATTTGTTCTCAAGTGAACCGTTTAGCCGGAAATGATTTTTTTTACAATTATGCAATAACTTTTAAAAATTCGCTAGGGCCGTACTTATAAAAATTCCACAACCAAATTTTGGATATATATGCAACTCAAACCGTAGATTCCAAATCTCGATATTTCGACTTCGTATGTCTACCAATATTTGGGGTGACTGCCCCTTACCCAAAAATGGGTGGTGTTAGAAAATTGGCTTATCGATTTTTGGAATCTACGGCTCGAGTTATATATGTACCCAAAATTTGGTTAATTAATAATAATAAACAAAAAAGTTTTTTTCCAAAAATTTTCTTTTAAATTAAAATGAGTCCAAGATCCTGTTTTCAAAAATGTGAGAATTTTAAAAAAAGTTTTAAACTAACTCCCCCTAGCATTTAATTTTGAGTAACTTTTTTCAAATAAAATTTGTTCTCAAGTGAACCGTTTAGCCGGAAATGAATTTTTTTACAATTATGCAATAACTTTTAAAAATTCGCTAGGGCCGTACTTATAAAAATTCCACAACCAAATTTTGGATATATATGCAACTCAAACCGTAGATTCCAAATCTCGATATTTCGACTTCGTATGTCTACCAATTTTTGGGGTGACTGCCCCTTACCCAAAAATGGGTGGTGTTAGAAAATTGGCTTATCGATTTTTGGAATCTACGGTTCGAATTATATATGTACCCAAAATTTGGTTAATTAATAATAATAAACAAAAAAGTTTTTTTCCAAAAATTTTCTTTTAAATTAAAATGAGTCCAAGATCCTGTTTTCAAAAATGTGAGAATTTTAAAAAAAGTTTTAAACTAACTCCCCCTAGCATTTAATTTTGAGTAACTTTTTTCAAATAAAATTTGTTCTCAAGTGAACCGTTTAGCCGAAAATGATTTTTTTTACAATTATGCAATAACATTTAAAAATTCGCTAGGGCTGTATTTATAAAAATTCCACAACCAAATTTTGGGTATATATGGAACTGAACCCGTAGATTCCAAATCTCGATATGTCGACTTCGTATGTCTACCAATTTTTGGGGTGACTGCCTCTTACCCAAAAATGGGTGGTGTTAGAAAATTGGCTTATCGATTTTTGGAATCTACGGCTCGAATTATATATGTACCCAAAATTTGGTTGATTAATAATAATAAACAAAAAAGTTTTTTTCCAAAAATTTTCTTTGAAATTAAAATGAGTCCAAGTTCCTGTTTTCAAAAATGTGAGAATTTTAAAAAAAGTTTCAAACTAACTCCCCCTAGAATTTAATTTTAAGTAACTTTTTTCAAATAAAATTTGTTCTCAAGTGAACCGTTTAGCCGGAAATGAATGTTTTTACAATTATGCAATAACTTTTAAAAATTCGCTAGGGCCGTACTTATAAAAATTCCACAACCAAATTTTGGATATATATACAACTCAAACCGTAGATTCCAAATCTCGATATGTCGACTTCGTATGTCTACCAATTTTTGGGGTGACTGCCCCTTACCCAAAAATGGGTGGTGTTAGAAAATTGGCTTATCGATTTTTGGAATCTACGGCTCGAATTATATATGTACCCAAAATTTGGTTGATTAATAATAATAAACAAAAAAGTTTTTTTCCAAAAATTTTCTTTGAAATTAAAATGAGTCCAAGTTCCTGTTTTCAAAAATGTGAGAATTTTAAAAAAAGTTTCAAACTAACCCCACCTAGAATTAAATTTTGAGAAACTTTTTTCAAATAAAATTTGTTCTCAAGTGAACCGTTTAGCCGGAAATGAATGTTTTTACAATTATGCAATAACTTTTAAAAATTCGCTAGGGCCGTACTTATAAAAATTCCACAACCAAATTTTGGATATATATACAACTCAAACCGTAGATTCCAAATCTCGATATGTCGACTTCGTATGTCTACCAATTTTTGGGGTGACTGCCCCTTACCCAAAAATGGGTGGTGTTAGAAAATTGGCTTATCGATTTTTGGAATCTACGGCTCGAATTATATATGTACCTAAAATTTGGTTGATTAATAATAATAAACAAAAAAGTTTTTTTCCAAAAATTTTCTTTGAAATTAAAATGAGTCCAAGTTCCTGTTTTCAAAAATGTGAGAATTTTAAAAAAAGTTTCAAACTAACTCCCCCTAGAATTTAATTTTAAGGAACTTTTTTTAAATAAAATTTGTTCTCAAGTGAACCGTTTAGCCGGAAATGAATGTTTTTACAATTATGCAATAACTTTTAAAAATTCGCTAGGGCCGTACTTATAAAAATTCCACAACCAAATTTTGGATATATATACAACTCAAACCGTAGATTCCAAATCTCGATATGTCGACTTCGTATGTCTACCAATTTTTGGGGTGACTGCCCCTTACCCAAAAATGGGTGATGTTAGAAAATTGGCTTATCGATTTTTGGAATCTACGGCTCGAGTTATATATGTACCCAAAATTTGGTTAATTAATAATAATAAACAAAAAAGTTTTTTTCCAAAAATTTTCTTTTAAATTAAAATGAGTCCAAGATCCTGTTTTCAAAAATGTGAGAATTTTAAAAAAAGTTTTAAACTAACTCCCCCTAGCATTTAATTTTGAGTAACTTTTTTCAAATAAAATTTGTTCTCAAGTGAACCGTTTAGCCGGAAATGATTTTTTTTACAATTATGCAATAACATTTAAAAATTCGCTAGGGCTGTATTTATAAAAATTCCACAACCAAATTTTGGGTATATATGGAACTCAACCCGTAGATTCCAAATCTCGATATGTCGACTTCGTATGTCTACCAATTTTTGGGGTGACTGCCCCTTACCCAAAAATGGGTGGTGTTAGAAAATTGGCTTATCGATTTTTGGAATCTACGGCTCGAATTATATATGTACCTAAAATTTGGTTGATTAATAATAATAAACAAAAAAGTTTTTTTCCAAAAATTTTCTTTGAAATTAAAATGAGTCCAAGTTCCTGTTTTCAAAAATGTGAGAATTTTAAAAAAAGTTTCAAACTAACCCCACCTAGAATTAAATTTTGAGAAACTTTTTTCAAATAAAATTTGTTCTCAAGTGAACCGTTTAGCCGGAAATGAATGTTTTTACAATTATGCAATAACTTTTAAAAATTCGCTAGGGCCGTACTTATAAAAATTCCACAACCAAATTTTGGATATATATACAACTCAAACCGTAGATTCCAAATCTCGATATGTCGACTTCGTATGTCTACCAATTTTTGGGGTGACTGCCCCTTACCCAAAAATGGGTGGTGTTAGAAAATTGGCTTATCGATTTTTGGAATCTACGGCTCGAATTATATATGTACCCAAAATTTGGTTGATTAATAATAATAAACAAAAAAGTTTTTTTCCAAAAATTTTCTTTGAAATTAAAATGAGTCCAAGTTCCTGTTTTCAAAAATGTGAGAATTTTAAAAAAAGTTTCAAACTAACTCCCCCTAGAATTTAATTTTAAGGAACTTTTTTTAAATAAAATTTGTTCTCAAGTGAACCGTTTAGCCGGAAATGAATGTTTTTACAATTATGCAATAACTTTTAAAAATTCGCTAGGGCCGTACTTATAAAAATTCCACAACCAAATTTTGGATATATATACAACTCAAACCGTAGATTCCAAATCTCGATATGTCGACTTCGTATGTCTACCAATTTTTGGGGTGACTGCCCCTTACCCAAAAATGGGTGATGTTAGAAAATTGGCTTATCGATTTTTGGAATCTACGGCTCGAGTTATATATGTACCCAAAATTTGGTTAATTAATAATAATAAACAAAAAAGTTTTTTTCCAAAAATTTTCTTTTAAATTAAAATGAGTCCAAGATCCTGTTTTCAAAAATGTGAGAATTTTAAAAAAAGTTTTAAACTAACTCCCCCTAGCATTTAATTTTGAGTAACTTTTTTCAAATAAAATTTGTTCTCAAGTGAACCGTTTAGCCGGAAATGATTTTTTTTACAATTATGCAATAACATTTAAAAATTCGCTAGGGCTGTATTTATAAAAATTCCACAACCAAATTTTGGGTATATATGGAACTCAACCCGTAGATTCCAAATCTCGATATGTCGACTTCGTATGTCTACCAATTTTTGGGGTGACTGCCCCTTACCCAAAAATGGGTGGTGTTAGAAAATTGGCTTATCGATTTTTGGAATCTACGGCTCGAATTATATATGTACCTAAAATTTGGTTGATTAATAATAATAAACAAAAAAGTTTTTTTCCAAAAATTTTCTTTGAAATTAAAATGAGTCCAAGTTCCTGTTTTCAAAAATGTGAGAATTTTAAAAAAAGTTTCAAACTAACCCCACCTAGAATTAAATTTTGAGAAACTTTTTTCAAATAAAATTTGTTCTCAAGTGAACCGTTTAGCCGGAAATGAATGTTTTTACAATTATGCAATAACTTTTAAAAATTCGCTAGGGCCGTACTTATAAAAATTCCACAACCAAATTTTGGATATATATACAACTCAAACCGTAGATTCCAAATCTCGATATGTCGACTTCGTATGTCTACCAATTTTTGGGGTGACTGCCCCTTACCCAAAAATGGGTGGTGTTAGAAAATTGGCTTATCGATTTTTGGAATCTACGGCTCGAATTATATATGTACCCAAAATTTGGTTGATTAATAATAATAAACAAAAAAGTTTTTTTCCAAAAATTTTCTTTGAAATTAAAATGAGTCCAAGTTCCTGTTTTCAAAAATGTGAGAATTTTAAAAAAAGTTTCAAACTAACTCCCCCTAGAATCTAATTTTGAGAAACTTTTTTCAAATAAAATTTGTTCTCAAGTGAACCGTTTAGCCGGAAATGATTTTTTTTCAATTATGCAATAACTTTTAAAAATTCGCTAGGGCTGTACTTATAAAAATTCCACAACCAAATTTTGGGTATATATGCAACTCAACCCGTAGATTCCAAATCTCGATATGTCGACTTCGTATGTCTACCAATTTTTGGGGTGACTGCCCCTTACCCAAAAATGGGTGGTGTTAGATAATTGGCTTATCAATTTTTGGAATCTACGGCTCGAGTTATATATGTACCCAAAATTTGGTTAATTAATAATAATAAACAAAAAAGTTTTTTTCCAAAAATTTTCTTTTAAATTAAAATGAGTCCAAGTTTCTGTTTTCAAAAATGTGAGAATTTTAAAAAAAGTTTCAAACTAACCCCTCCTAGAATTAAATTTTGAGAAACTTTTTTCAAATAAAATTTGTTCTCAAGTGAACCGTTTAGCCGGAAATGATTTTTTTTACAATTATGCAATAACTTTTAAAAATTCGCTAGGGCTGTACTTATAAAAATTCCACAACCAAATTTTGGGTATATATGCAACTCAACCCGTAGATTCCAAATCTCGATATGTCGATTTCGTATGTCTACCAATTTTTGGGGTGACTGCCCCTTACCCAAAAATGGGTGGTGTTAGAAAATTGGCTTATCAATTTTTGGAATCTACGGCTCGAGTTATATATGTACCCAAAATTTGGTTAATTAATAATAATAAACAAAAAAGTTTTTTTCCAAAAATTTTCTTTTAAATTAAAATGAGTCCAAGATCCTGTTTTCAAAAATGTGAGAATTTTAAAAATAGTTTCAAACTAACTCCCTCTAGAATTTAATTTTGAGAAACTTTTTTGAAATAAATTTTGTTCTCAAGTGAACCGTTTAGCCGGAAATGAAAGAAGTTTTTATCCAAAAATTTTCTTTTAAGTTATGATTTGATGACTTATATTTTTGTCTGATTTTATGTGTAGCATTTTCAATATAAGTCGTTTGTGATGATTTCGTTCTATTTGTAATACCTTTGTATTCTCAAAATCAAAATCATGGTTTATGTTGTTACGAATATGATTTAATTATTTTATTTCGAAAAATAATACATTTATCAAAATCTTGACGACAATCACAGACAAACTTTTATGGTTTCGGATAATTCTTAACAAATATTTACAGTGCGTACAAAAAATAAATTTTCATTCCATTTCTAGTATAAAACACATCACACAATAGAAAAGGAATATAATTCTCAGTGAGGGCAAAGGCACACCAAACGTGATCACAGAAAACTTCTTCCTTCACAGCACAAATCTATCATCGATCAATTTCTTTCCTCCGATATTTACATTCCTGTTGACAAGTTGTGGATATAAAGATGGATACAAGAGCGTGGAATTAAAATTATTATCGCTATTACTTATCGAGGGTTTGTCTTCTCTTCGACGCGGTTCGACGAAATTCGCAACGCGTGTCTCGGCAAAACACAGGACTTTATCCTTCTTGAAGAAGAGGAGAACGCCCGCCAAAATCACACACAGACCAATGGCGATGATCAGCCATTTTATGATGTCGAGGATGCAAATGGCGGTGTATGCAGTGCGTATTTTACTCAGAAGAGATTCTGGGAGCTCTGCGCCCTTTTAGAAATAAATGTTAGTCTTTGGGGTTAAAATTACGGTCGAAAATTGCGGAAAAGCGGTGCCAAGTTCTAATTACAGTGGCGTAAAATGCATTGGGCCAAATTCAGCACTCTTCTTTAAGTTAGTGATTGTCTCTAGTAACCATGGAACAGCTTGCATCTTTTTCTTATAAATATATCATTATATATGTCTCTCTTTATTTTATTATTTTTAGATAAGCTTCTTTAGTTAAAGAATAATGCTGAATTCGACCCAGTGTCACTATTATTCGCTTAACAATATTCTTTTCTTCTACCCCTGTTCTTTATAAAAAAGACTTTTGATTACAACAAAGAAATGTTTGATTACAGTAAAAAGAGTTTGATTACAATAAAGAAAATGACCAATCACATAATAACTGATTTACGGATTTAAAAAAAAGATTTTTGATTGCAACAATGAAATAATTTACTTTACAGTAAAATAAATTTGTTTCCAAAAAGAAAACCAATCACCCAAAATACTGTTTATACCTAATTATTAGATATTTTATTTTAACTTGAAAATAATTAGCTACATATGTTCCTACAATTAAGAGATGTTTGATTACAACAAAAAGAAATGATTACAATCATGAAAATGACTAATTAGGCAAAAAAATATTATTAATTGAACGTATATTGTAAAAATTAAGATTTTTGTTTTTAATTTATTCTTTTGAATCAGGAAGATCCAGACAATTTTTCGTTTAGGGGCACAAGAATTATAGTTACGACAGTGGGTGCTAAGTGCTAATCGTTCATACTGTAGTTTTACTTTTTAAATATTTAAAAGCAAATTATCTACATCGCATTACATTGCGTGGGTGTATATTTTAAAATTTTAAAGCGCATGCAATATAAAATAATTGCATGTATATCAAAAAAACAGGAAATACGTACCTATATCTTTGTTGTTCTTATCATATATCACAAACACATAAAAATACTTACGATTTGTAATATTTAACATCAAGAAACACATCGAAAGCACAAGTTTACAACATCAAAATGGATGATGATAATAAAAACTTACTTCTTCCAGCCAAATTATGGGAAATAAACTGTGTGAAACATTTTGTAAAAGTTCAAAATCTTCTAATTTTTTAACAAACAAACTCATTTGAGCTCTTTTCCATCCTTTAACCGGAGTCCCCGTTAACTAAACACAAAAATAAACAGATTACAACAATGAAAATAGATTACAACAATGAAATCACGAAAAAGTCTTACTGGTTCGATTTCCGCATACATGCCATGCTTTTCAGCGTCAGGTTTCAGCCCCTCAACAAGGTTCAGTAAATTTCTATCTGCCAAATAGAAATGAGGATTGCTCATGATGCTTGGAGCTTGCATACACGGCATTAAATTCAAGGTCCCTTTAGGTGGACATTGAACAATTGTTTCGAAGTCTGCGTCTTTTCCTTTTGGGCAATAGCAATCATTTTCGTCTCGGATATCGAAGACGGATTCTGTGATGTGGTAGCGATAAGTTGGGATACCGGAGACTTCCGATTTCTTTTCAAACTCAAGGTAAACGGAACTGAAATAAGGATTAATTTTTTGATAATTTGATATAAGTAGTGTTTGTTCAACAAGTTGTCACTGAAAGTGATTAAATAATATATAGTTTGTGTTTGTTTTTATGTTTCTGTAAGAAAACGCTGTAACTAAATATATACGTTCCTCAATATAATATTGTGTTGTATTATCTATAATCCATTCAACGCTAATCTGGGAAATAACAAAAAAAATCAGGGCCAGGCGGTGGTATGAGGCTAACATGAGGCAAAGAGGCTACTGCCTCATTTCACAATTTTTTGACGTTTGTTTAAATCATTTATCTTACCGCGTAGATCCAGAGATTTCTTGAAATCTGATTGGTCAACTGATCAATCGATTATTTATTTTCTCCCATTTACACGATACATCAACATACTTTCTTACAACACAACATAACAATATAGTTCACAAATTTCATCACAGAGTACAGCACTGATATTAAATTGTTATTAACAAATTCGAGAAAATCCATTTTCGGGCTAAATTAAAAAGATTTTGATTATTTTTGTCATAACAAAAAATATTTGTAATTAAAAATAAAGGGTAGTCTTCTTGAAACTTTTTTTTATTTCCGCTTTCATTTCAGAGATAATGAATAAAAGTAAAAATCTGTTTATACCTGGCAAATATTAATTTTTACAAAATAATTTTTATAACAAGTTCTAATTATATTTAATTTTAAATAAGTTTTAATTAATAATATATTTTATTTATGTATACTTCTTGAGAAAATTATTTATACAAATAAGTATACGTATATATCTCCAAAAATTGGAACTATATAATTAATATTACTATATGAATAATTAAAATAGAATATTATGAGCAAATTATATTTGAAACTTTCTTCGATTTAACTGCCCAGTTTTGAGATAATAATTTCTAAAATTTAACAAATAATGTCAATAATCATTGTTTATAATTCTTGTCAACAGGTGGCTATACATATATTATATTGGAATTATTGATTCATAAATTATTAAATAACGGCTTTGTTTCTAATTTTTAAAAAAAGTTTATTTGAAAAAAGTTACTCAGAATTAAAAGTTACATAATATCATATTTTTACTTCAAAGGAAAAACATTGGTTTTGCACATAACGCAAAATTCATGGAATATATGAATTAATTAATTTTGAGCTTATAAAAAAAATGTTAAATAAATGAAACATACTATCTTATAAAGAATTTTACGAGGAATCTAATGACGTAATGTACAAGTCGATATCTTATTTAGTTTTTGAGATATTACACTCAAAACCACCGTCCAACTCTATTTAAATTAAAAAGAACTGTAATAATTTTGAGAGTTAATTTACCGGCATAAATCGCTGCTAAATGCGTAGATTTTATCGGCAGGTTCCTCCCTCATAGGAGCGTATATTGTAGAATCTGTTCCGTTTATCATGTTGCAGGGTGTTGAATACCACATTTCTCCCATAGTTGGAGATCCTTTATAGCTGTAAATTGTTCCACGAGTTGTATTTTTGATACCACGTCCCATAATATACGGCCCTTCGTCCGTTTCGTTCAACTAAAAACACAAAAAAGGATGTAAAATCTATTTTTGAAAAACCAAATCAATAATAATTGCTATCGGGGAAATAATTACAGTCAGTTGAGTTTAAAACTCAGTAACTTCAAACAAACACACTTTTGTTTATAGATCGAAAATAAGCAAAATGTAACAATGAAAAACAACGAAATAAAATAGAAATTTAATTGTTACTTGTGTAGCGTGTTTTTTCTTAAATTAATAAATTAATTTTTAAATTTAATTTTCACATAGCCACCTTGAATATTTTAATTTATTTTTCTCGCATTTTTTAGTATACAAACTTTTATATCGTTGAAAGTTGAAAAGAAAAAAATGGCGGTTTATATTTTAGTAAAATATTTGTAAGTTAATAGTCGTATCTTGTAAAGCTGGCTTTATAAAAAAAAAAATATTTCTGCCATTAATTAGTATATTTAAAAAATAAAGCTTTTGTAAGAGCTATTTTTTCTATTACTCATAATAATTATTTTTATGTTTATTAGTTTAAAAATATGAAAATTAGTGTAATTATATAGAAATGTATAGTCTATAAATGAAAGGATATTTTATAATTTTTGATTTTTTAAAGCAAGTTATTGATTTTCAAACTCAACTGAATATAAATATTGCCCTGATAGTAGTCTAATTTGTAAATATTTTAAAAAATGGTTGCAATAAATAATGGAAGTAAATTAGGTAATTTGTTGTAATCTTTGACCTGATCATTGATTTATCAGGTAAAATATCAGATCATTTCCATGGTAAAAATAATAATCAATGAATTATTAATGTGGTTATAGAATTACTTACATGATGAAAAAGCGAAAATAGAAAATCTCGTCCATTTTCATGTTGCCTAATTGTTTCTGGAGCTGTTCCTTTGATTGCAGTACACACAAACTCTAAAATCAAAAATATCACCAATTATGTCAGAGATTTTAATATAATAATTCACACACATGATCAATTGAGCACAAAGAATGACAGATATGATAAAATATGTATAATTATGATGTTTATACAACAATAGTCAAGGCTGACATATTGTTTAGATTTTATCTGTTGAAAAATATAAAAAATTACGTACCCACTTCTTCTGATGAACAATCCAACAATATTCCGTTAAATAAAAAATCTTTGACCTTAACTTTCATGAAAATATTTTTTATACCCGGAAATAAAAAAGGTACTGCTTCACTTATTGTACTTAAAGCTGAAGGAAACATTGTTTCAACTGTTAAAGCTGTTCCCTAAAATAAATTATCATGAAATTTAGTTTATTTTTGTTGGAAATCTAAGAGAAACATTTATTCTAATTATATCTGAGAAAGAATTCACACTATTCTTTAGTATTTGTATAGTATTATACTTACTACTAACGCAGGATTTAATACTGTAACTTCGTCTTCTTCAGAATAACACCCGGATTCTTCTTGATTAAATGTAAAAGATTTTCTCAATATATATTCCAAAGTGTCTGAATCTTCGTGAATGACTACATGTTCTTTTCGTCTTCGTTGACTATAAAATAACAAAAAATTATAAATGTGTCTTCAAAATGATTCTTGAACGATGATCGACTGTTTTCAGAATTTGAAAAATTGGGGGCCTAGCAGTCTTAAATAAATAATTTATTTCCTGCCCGACGTTTCGACAAAAATCTTCTTCAGGACTAGAAATGATAAATAATTCAGTTTATATTTGTTATACTTTTGAATTATTGGCCATTTCTAGCCCCCCAAAAAGACCGTCGAACCATCACAAATTTCATCATAGAGTGCAGCACCAGTATAAAACTGGTATTAACAAGTTCGAGAAAATCCATTTTCTCGTTAAACTAAAAAGATTTTGATTATGTTTGTTATAATAAAAAATATTTGTAATTAAAACTAAAAGATAGTGTTCTTGAAACTTTTTTTATTTTCGCTTTAATTTCAGAGATAATGAATAAAAGTAAAATTCTATTTATACCTCGCAAATATTATCTTTTACAAAATTATCTTTATAACAAATTCATATTATTATTTAATTTTAAATATGTTTTAACTAATAATTTATTTTATTTATGTATATTTCTTGAGAAAATGATTTATTTAAATAAGTATACGTATATATCTTAAAAAATAGGAACTAAATAATTAATATCATTATATGAATAATTAAAATAGAATATTATGAGCAAATTTTATTTGAAACTTTCTTCGTTTTAACTGCCCAGTTTTGAGATAATAATTTCTAAAACTCAACAAATAATGTCAATAATTATTGTTTATAATTCTTGTCAATAGGTGGCTATACATATATTATATTAGAATTATTAATTCATAAATTATTAAATAACGGCTTTATTTCTAATTTTTAAAAAAAGTTTATTTGAAAAAAGTTACTCAGAATTAAAAGTTATATAATATCATATTTTCACTTCAAAGGAAAAACATTGGTTTTGCACATAACGCAAAATTCATGGAATATATGAATTAATTAATTTTGAGCTTATAAAAATAATGTTAAATAATGAAACATATTCTATCTTATGAAGAATTTTGTGAGAAATCTAATGACGTAATGTACAAGTCTGTATCTTATTTTGTTTTTGAGATATTACATTTTTTTTAAGTATTGGTCAGGAAATAAATGATTTATATAAGACTACTACTCCGATTATTTTCTATCTTTAAAATATTTAAAGTTTTGTACGTACTCATAAACATACGGTCCTCTTTCCTTTAAAATTGGTTTCGCCCCTTGCATAACTTCATCACGATTTAAACAAATGAAAATATAAACTCTGAATTTTAGGGGAATCGGGAAAACTTCCCACATTTTATATCCCTCGCCGTTTTTCTCCAACGATATGCCCTACAATGTTTAGAAACAAATTTTGAATTATTTTGAGTGTTCGGCGATAATATGTTATTAAAATTTGTTCCTAATATTTTCAATTGCAGTGATAAATATTTACATTTTTGCTGATATAATGAAGCAATATTTTTGCAAATAGTTAAAAAATGTATAGATACATATTAAGATTATTAAAAATAAGTTTTGGAGTAACAATGATCGACTGGAAACTTTTTTTGAAAATCCAAATATTATTCATTCTTTTCTCCTCATCTTTCTGCCTTTCCTTTACCTATTTTTCTTTTCATTTCTGGTGTCATTTCCGTCTTACCTCGTTGATTTTGGAGTCAAGTATCTTTGGAAAGCCGTACATAGCCATAAAAATGCCGAAAAGTAGTACCAGGAAGCCAGAACCGGCCACAATAGCAGGTTTATTCTCTTTACTGACCATCCTGCTAGTCCTGTTGCACTCCTGCACACACTGAACGATATGTTTGAGCAGCAGGAGCGATAGAAAATAGCAGAAACAGTGCTGGACTCACGGGAAATCTAAATAATGGGGAGCCCGAACTCATAATAGATCAATTGGTTTAAATTTTCAACAAAAAATACATCAATTTATTGTCTACATCTATATTTATTAATTACAACAATATTTAATGATTAAATTTTTTTCCCGCCTTTTAACTCCTATCTAAATTTCGCGTTTTTGAGATCTAGTCGCCTTTGAAAACAAAACAAGTTCATAGTCGTGGGACGCCATTATCGCAGGTGGTTGTCAATTTTGTTCCGCGTATTTATTAAAATATTAGTGAAAATACTTAAAAGTAATAGAAAATTTTATTAATAACTTGTTAATAAGTTATTACAGATTAGTTTTACATAGTTTTTGATAAGGGAAATATTAAATTTCATTCAAAATTTGCATCATAAATTTGTAACGGTTTTTCTAAATTTCGCGTTTTTGGAATCAAGTCACCTGGGGAAACAACAGTCAGTATCAGTAGTGGAAGGAAGCCATCATTAATGGTTAGTGGTTGAAAATTTTCTAACAAGTATTTATTAAAATATTAGTGTAAATACATAAAAGTAACAGAAAATTTTATTAATAACTTGTTAATAAGTTAGTAGAGATTAGTTTTACGTAGTTTTTGAACCGAGATAGGTTAAATTTTATTGAAAATTTGTGTGAGATTGTTGTCTGTTACAAACAAGTTAACATTGGAATAAAAATGGTCTCCATTTTTGAAATTGATAAAATAATAGTTGTTTGTTAGAAATTTGGTGTTATTTTAAGAGATTTCAATGCAAAATTATTTATTAAACATTAAATTTTGTTTTCATAAAGTGTTATTTCGAAAAATGATGCAGTTTTTAGTTTTTATAAATTCAAATTCCTAACAGTGTAACCTATATTATTTCTCAATATATTTGAATTAAGTAACTAATATTTTAGTTAATATTTCATTTGTAAAATAAAATAGACAGTGCTTAAAGTGAACTATTGTGAGTGTTGAAAACTTTTCCCAAATTTTCGAAGAGTTCCAAAGGTTTTAAGCGATGAAAACTGGAAAGCAGAAGATCGGTTTTCATGGTAAGTCAATTGAAGTCTATTTTATTGGAAAATCTCTTGAAAATTATAATTTTGTTACTGTTCTCATAAAAAATGTTTGATGTAAGTACTGTTCTGTATTCGGATGATACATAAAACATAATTATAATCTCATGATGACCGTGAAGCTTCGATAACTAATGATATAGAGATACGATCTTCATATTTGTTTATTGTGAGCTATAATTTAATTACTTAAAACATACCCCTCTTAAATTTATATAAATAGAATTTGTGATTTATTATTCATTGTGCCGTGCGGTCATGCATATCTACTTATATCAATTGATTTTTTAACAATTTAATTTAAATTGTAAAAAATAATTATTGATTCAACAATTTAATGTAAAATAATTAATAAGGGTTGAATTATTGACAAGAATCGAGAAATGAAACAAAATAAGCAGATTATAATAATTTATTCGTCTTATAAATATAGGAATGTAGTTAAACACTCATAAAAAAATTGGATCATTTATTACAAATCTAATACAATCTATCTACTCTAGCACAATAAATTATTTCTATTTTCTATTTCTTTTTCTTCTTGCTTTTTTCTGTCGAAAATGACCCGTCGTTTTTGCGTTTTTGACCTGTTTTAACAGTGGCAGAACTGGGAACACCTAACTGGGATGATTTCGGCGCTTTTTTCTTCCTTTCGGCCCGTTCTTTTTCTTCTAATTCTTGATTCTCACGTTCTATTAAAGTTATAAGGGTATTACATCGACGTTGTAACTCCATAGCTGTGCGGGATTTTAAGAACCAGTCGAAACGGAACTGCGGAGACGACCTGGGGGAGATAAAATAGTAAAAATGATAAATTTTTGATAATTATGTTTTTCTTACCGTACGGCGGCTCGAAGTTCTTCGTAAACATTTTCTCGGTCAAATCCAAGTTTGTGTAACATGCAGACTAAAAACCGGTCTTCCTCTTCTGTATAATTTTTTCCTTTATTTGTTCCGTAAGATATTCGTAATTGGTGGAACGGAGCTCTGTATCTCGCCATTTTAGCGTCGAGTGCCCGTTTAATACTGGCCCGTCTTTGAATTTTAGCTTCGCCTCTTTCTATTTGCGCCATTATCCTTTCAATGTCTTGTAATTCGTGGCATCTTTCCCAAAAAACTGCAGAGTATTCCATAACTTCTTCCGGGGTTTTTCCTTCAACGTCTTTGGCGATATTTTCGATATCATCTCTGCCGTATTTTTCATTGGCTTTAATAAACTGGTTGAAGTCCCTTTTTGTCCAATTTGTGAAGCCTTGTGTTAAGAGGTTTTCTTTCTCGGTAATTTCATCTTCGCTTAATGGTTCTGCGTCGTCTATTTTTCGCTGTTCTTCCTTTTGGATTTTGGCGGCGTCTGGACCGTGTTCAGGGTTTTTAGGGACCTTGTAGCCTAAAGTTTTGCGGAAATAATAAATTTCTTGGTCTAAAAGTTCGAATAAACGAGGCGGGAAGAATTGGAAGTCTTGCACGATTGGTTGACGCGGAGGACGTGGGGCCTATAATAATAACAAACAGTTAAATATTCTTAATCAATGTTTATAAATTAGAAAATGAAATAAATCATATCTTATGAAATTTTTATGTACAGAGTTAGAACAAATTCGAGTTCCTTATATGAAAAACTTTCTTAATATGTATCCTACAGAAAATTGATGTAGGTCTTTATGAACCAACTTTAATAGGCACCACAGGAATTATCGATCGTCTTTTGTTTTTGAGCTATAGGCAAAAACTTTATTTTCGCTTATTTTGAAAATTCCTCATATCTCGCTTATTATGAGAGATTTTGATAATTTTTATACATTTTTTACCTATTTTAAAAACTTTTTAACGATGTATAACAAGTCTACATTCTTTTGTTTTAAACATAAATACAACTTGAAATATTAAATTGGGGTGAAAAAAAGGAAATTTATTAAGAAATAAATACAGTTCATAATTTGTTCATTTTTAATGTTATTTTCATTATTTTTACTCATTTTCCTAATTTATATATGTACTTTAGAGGGCATATTTTCCACATTTTTTGAATCGTGTCAAAGCCGACTACAACGCCGATAAAAATTAATTTACTGATCCGAAAACAATTGACTAACCCCCGGTTTTATAAAGGACAGAATAAATTTACTTCCATAGTAAATTTATTCAAACTAACAAATTCGAATAAATTTTATTAATGTTATGACATTTATAACATTACTGTCAAAAATCCGACTGTCATTTGAAGGAATAAATTTTATTTACTTTGGAAGTGAATTTATCTGGTGTTTATAAAACCGGGCATAAAAATAATTTTTAGAATACCTGATATTTTCATTTGTTTCTTAACAAATTTAATTTTTTCATCCCAAAAGTTAATAATTTAAATTTTATTCATATTTAATACAAAATAATGTGGACTTGTGAGCCTATTTTCAACATATGTTCCCATTTAAAAAATAGGATGTTTGTATTATATCTCGAGATTTATTAAGTTTTGAAAAAATCTAATTACACCACATTATTCTACGTAAAAAACTGGATAAAAATTATCTAAACATTTTGTCTGTATCTCCCATAATAAGCGAGATATGAGGTATTTTTAAAATAAGCGAAAAACAAGTTTTAGCTTGTAGCTCTAAAACAAAAGACGATCGATAATTCTCGTGGTGCCTATTAAAGTTGTGTTACATCAATTTTCTGTAGCGTGTATAATAAGAAAGTTTATCATATAAGGAACTCGAATATACTTTTAAGTTTTGAATAAAATATTTTTGTTTGTACCTTTGGGGCCTTGGGTTCGGAAACCCTTAGGGCTTCCCTGAAATAAGCATCGACCGCATAATTGGCCTTCCTTTCTCTTTTGGGCGGTTCAATCCAATTTCCAATTCCAAGAGATTTTTGTTTTTCCCTGTAATCCTCTCCCTCAAACTGATACACAGAATCCGTCGGCGCATCTACTGTAAAATTCCTTAAAGAACTCTCCCCCAAAGTTTCCAACTTTTTATTCAATTCCTCCGTTTTGGATTCACCCCTCTGCAGGATACTATCAATATCTTCATCGGTTATCTCCGAATCTTTCGCTGCGAAAACATGGTTCGCTCCATGCCGAATCATGCTCAACATCTCATCCTTGTTGAGCGTGTTGGATTTGTTGTCTGTTAACCGTCCTTGTTGGATGACGAGTTTATCTAAACGGAGTTTAACCTCCGCGCGTTCTACGATCTTTTCCTCGACTGTGTTTTCGGTGATGAAGCGAAAGACGCGGACTTGTTTCTTCTGGCCGATTCGATGGGCGCGGTCCATGGCTTGAAGATCCATTTGGGGGTTCCAGTCGCTGTCGTAAATGATTACGACGTCGGCTGTTGCTAAATTGATGCCCAAACCGCCGGCGCGGGTACTCAACATGAAAACGAATTTTGGGGAATTGTCTTCGTTGAATTCGTTGATTTGGCGCTGGCGGTCTTCGTGCGCTGTTTGGCCGTCCAGGCGGCAGTACTGGAAAGATTAGGGTTTGAAACTCACGCGGAATCATGGCGATAAATTAGGGAGGAAATTGACATTTTTAAGGAAAATATTAATACCGAGAGTTTTTTTATCAGTGAACATGGGCGTATGTCATTACCATAGTTACATTTAAAATGATTGACAGCAATGCATTATCGCGTTTTTTTTAAAACTGAACATAGGACGTGACATTTAGTGTCAATGTCATCAAATTGTCATACTTCAAAAAGTATACAGTTAAAGAAAAGTTCAAATTGTAAATTGGAGTAATTATAACGAGTCTACAACAAGTTTCTGACTTATGTGCATTAACTTTTAATAAGCGATCCAGTCCAACAACTATAACAAAAATTTACAATGACTACAGAACTAAAGGATGCGTCAATAAACAGCACAAGAAGAAAATCAGACCAAGTACTGTAGTTAATAGAAAGAAACAAGAAATTATGCAATTAATTGAAAGTGACAACACCCTATCAACAATTTTTTATCTGAAATTAAGAATACTAGTATACAAGGTTTTAAGACAAGAACATTTTAAGAGTTTTAAATATCAAAATCACCAAGAGTTATTACACAACGATATAGAACGAAGAAATATCTTTTGCGAAGATATGATGAACGAAATTAATAGTGGGGAAATATTACTGGATCGAATTTTATTTACGGATGAAGCGACATTTTATATTAATCGGGAAGTAAATTCACAAAATTGCAGGTATTGGAGTCGTCAAAATTTTCACTTATATCTGCACCAGGTATTTCCCCAACGCTGGATAGGACGTGGTGGAGAAGTGGAGTGGCCTGCAATGCCACCAAATCTTGCACCAAACGATTTTTTTTTCTTTGGGGCCATTTAAAAAAATGTATTTACAATGGAGACAAAATTAATATTGATCAATTAAAAAATAGGGATAAAATATAATTTATATTAATTATTTCTTGCCTTAGGCTTATGTCAGAGTATAGAATTATACCATACAATTTGAACTTTTTCTTCAACTCTATACATTTTGAAGTATGACAATTTGATGACATTGACAGATATACTAAATGTCATGTCCTATGTACAGTTTAAAAAAAAAAAAACGCGATAATACATTGCTGTCAATCATTTTAAATGTAACTATGGTAATGACATACGCCCATGTTCACTGATAAAAAAAAAAACTCTCGGTATAATGGTACACATACAATGAAAAACAATATTTGGGTATTGGGTAAAGTTCTGTAATTTTTTTTATTATAAAACGACGTTTCGATAGCGAAATGCAATACAATATTTCTATAACGTAAAATGGAAATGGCGAGAGGTACTGTGCTGGTCACCACAAATTTTTTATTAATAAAATTTGAAGCATAAATTTTTCTCAAAATTTTTGTTACATATGTTATTTGAAAAAATTCTTACCGCATATTGTTTCCAGTAGCAATAATCTTCTAAAATGTCCAACATTCTCGTCATTTGGGAGAAAATCAAAACTCTCGAATCCTGTTCCCTCAATTTAGGCAGTAGTTTGTCTAAAATACTCATCTTTCCACAATTATAAACTAAATGTTCGTCTGTCGTATACGGTGGTCCAGGTTCTGCCCCATCAAACAAATACGGATGATTTGTACACTTTCTCAATTGCATCAAAATATTTTGCAGCCGCATTTTTTCTATTTTCCCTGCGCCATTTACTACATCAATATCTTTCATTAAGACTTTTGTGTACCACTCGCGTTGCATTTTTGATAACCCAACATAAACTTTGATTTCTTTTTTTGGTTTTAATTTTTTTTCTACTTCGGATTTCAACCGTCGGAGTAAAAATGGTTTTAAGACAGCATGAAGTCTTTCTATTAACGCGTTGTCGCCTAAACATTGATTAGTGTTGAACCAGGCATCAAAATCATCAGCAGAATTAAATACATCGGGTAGAAGAAAATTCAAAAGGGCCCACAGTTCGTGCAGATTATTCTGTAGAGGAGTACCAGTGAGTAGAAGTCGATTTGTGGTTTTAAATTCGCGGAGAATTTCGCTAAGTTTGGATTTTTCGTTTTTGATGCGATGGGCTTCGTCAATGACCATATAACGCCAGTTGAATTTTTTGAATACTGATTTTTCTTTAATAACCATTTCGTATGATGTGATACAGACGTCCCATTCTCCTGGCATCATTACGTCCCGAATAAATGCACTCTACAGAGAAATAAACAAAAAAATGCTTAATTACAATAAAGAAAATTTGATTACAATAATGAAAATGAGTAATCAATACTTTTAAAAGATCAAAATAAGCAAATTTGGATCACTAAACATTCCAATTCAAATAAGAAAATGAAAAGGACCAAGATTGGAACCTTGCGGAACGCCACAATTTTAACCAAAAATTCAATCAAATCAATGAAAAACACTTCATTCTTGCAACAATCATTAATTACAATACAGAAAATTTGATTACAATAATGAAAATGAGTAATCAATACTTTTAAAAGTTCAAAATAAGCAAATTTGGATCACTAAACATTTCAATTCAAATAAGAAAATGAAAAGGACCAAGATCGGAACCTTGCGGAACGCCACAATTTTAACCAAAAATTCAATCAAATCAATGAAAAACACTTCATTCTTGCAACAATCATTAATTACAATACAGAAAATTTGATTACAATAATGAAAATGAGTAATCAATACTTTTAAAAGTTCAAAATAAGCAAATTTGGATCACTAAACATTTCAATTCAAATAAGAAAATGAAAACGACCAAGATCGGAACCTTGCGGAACGCCACAATTTTAACCAAAAATTCAATCAAATCAATAAAAAACACTTCATTCTTGCAACAATCATTAATTACAATACAGAAAATTTGATTACAATAATGAAAATGAGTAATCAATACTTTTAAAAGTTCAAAATAAGCAAATTTGGATCACTAAACATTTCAATTCAAATAAGAAAATGAAAAGGACCAAGATCGGAACGCCACAATTTTAACCAAAAATTCAATCAAATCAATGAAAAACACTTCATTCTTGCAACAATCATTAATTACAATACAGAAAATTTGATTACAATAATGAAAATGAGTAATCAATACTTTTAAAAGTTCAAAATAAGTAAATTTGGATGATTCTGCATTCCAATTCAAATAAGAAAATTAAAAGGACCAAGATCGGAACCTTGCGGAACGCCACAATTTTAACCAAAAATTCAATCAAATCAATAAAAAACACTTCATTCTTGCAACAATCATTTATTAAATAACAAATTTAATAATTTCTCACCCTAGCTTCTTGGTCTCCGATCAAGCAAACGGCTCTTATAGACGGACACCATTTTTTAAATTCGTTCATCCAGTTCGCCAAAGTTGATTTAGGAACAATGACAATATGCGGCCCTGGACTGCTCTTATAATGTTTCATAAATCCAAGTAAAGAAATAGTTTGAAGAGTCTTTCCCAGCCCCATTTCATCCGCCAAAATGCCGTTTATACCATTTTCATACAAGGAAACCATCCAGTTTAGACCTCGAATCTGATAGTCTCGCATTTCGCCGTTTTTGATATAATGCGGCGATAAATCAAAACGAATTTGGGCCTTTGTTTTTACATTACTCTCTGCCAGAAGTTCTTCATCTTCTTCTTGTTCGGTTTTGCGGTGTCTGTGACTGAAAAGATAAAAATATCATCTCAAAAATTTAATTTTTCCACAAAAGCCGGTCTGCAGAAATATTTTAAATAATGAAAATTTTTACTTACTCGCCAATGCCAATATTATCTTCAACTTTGATCTTCCGAGGCCGCCCGGCTTTTGGTTTGGGAGGCCCTGAATTCTTCTGATGATTCGTCATAAAATGGGAGAAGATTTCGGTCTGCTTGAGCAGATAATCGAAACGCTTGCCCCGATCTGTTTCCAGTTTGGTTTCAAAGTCCTCGCCCTTTCCTCGGGACGAGGTGGTATCTGATGAGGATGCATTCTGGAAAGCATCCTACTTATTGCAAGGAAAATTAATAGGTTAACACACAAAGAAGAAACGACGTGCTGCACTTAAAAACTAGATTATATCTATTGATGCTTATTAATATATGTAAAATATGATCAAATATTATGAAAATCATGCATTATTAATGTTTTAATTGATGTATAATTATAATAAATTAAGTAAAAAGGGTTTCCTTACTGAATTTTCTCCGGTTTCAACAACTTCTGTGCCTTCTTCAGGCTTGGACATTGTTTGGATTGTTTTCTAGATTATTTATTGAGTTGTTATGCACTAATTTAGTTTATAATTGTCATTTAATTATAAATGAAATTTCTAGAACATCAAACAGTTATACGTACAACTGTCGTTGTGCTGTTTTTATGGCTGCCGAACTGGCGGGATACAGTACCAACGCTAAGAAAATTACTGAAATTATCGGGAAAATCGTTAAAAAAATTAGACAAATTATGTAGATTATATTTATGTATTTATTAATAAATATTACATGAATAAATGCTGCAAATTTTATAACCTGTATTGTAAATTTACCGTCAAAATTGATTGATTTTTATTGGAGAAAAACAAGTTTCCCTAGCAACATAACCCTTTAACATTTGGTTGCCATTGGCATTTTAAATAGTAAACAATTTTCAAGTAGTGTTTGTATTGTACTTGTTGATTAATTACTATTATATTAAAAATGGTAAGCTCGATTTTTCCCCATTAATTTAACAATAAACACCCTACCAATTCTTAAACATATGATACTAAATTTTAGGCCAGTAATATAATCCCTCCAACATCGTTCAAAAAACAAATTAGTGGTCCCCCAGGCCGCAAAAAATCAGGCCCAAAGCTCGAACTTACCGATCAACAAAAGCGCGACATTAAAGAAGCTTTCGATTTGTTTGATACTGAAGGAATCGGACGAATAGACGTGAAAGAGCTTAAAGTAGCCCTCCGAGCTCTTGGCTTCGAGCCAAAGAAAGAGGAAATTAAAAAAATGATAGCCGATATCGACCCTGAAGGCACTGGAAAGTTAACATACGATGATTTCTTGTGTTTAATGTCTGCAAAAATGGCCGAAAAAGACTCGAAAGAAGAGATTTTGAAAGCTTTCCGATTATTTGACGATGATGAAACTGGAAAGATTAGTTTTAAGAACTTGAAAAGAGTCGCTAAAGAATTGGGGGAGAATCTAACTGATGAAGAGTTGCACGAAATGATAGAAGAAGCAGACTTGGATGGAGACGGAGAAATAAACCAAGAAGAATTTTTAAGAGTTATGAAAAAAACAAGCTTATACTAAATGCTTCCTCATTGTTGCTTATTTTTCTTTGGTTCAAGAAACATATCATGTTCTAGTCATTTGGAAATTGAACAATTTCCCCGGTTTTTTTGCTCACAATGTGAGTTTGTGTACTGACAATCGAATAGTTTTAGTTTGTCTTATACATTCCAAGTGTAAAGTGCGCAAAATAAACTATAGTTTTTCTTATAAATGTATTTAATAAACATTATTTTTATACAATGAGTTGTTACAGAGAGCATATCAAATATTTTTTTCGATTAAAGCATTGCATCTAACTTTGTTCTTTCACTGTACCATCCGCCATTCCAAAATATGCCTTCTTAGCTAAATTCACAAACAGTCCGGTCTCTACTACACCAGGAATTAACGAGATTTCTTTATTTATTTGTTCCCAGTTAAGATCTTGATTGAAATTCTTCCAATCTAGTATGAAATTTCCATTGTCTGTTACGCAAGGTCCGGCTTTTGCAACTGCAAGTCTCAAATTTAGTTCTCCTCCGTAAAGTTTTTGTATTTTTTGTTGAATTGGAACATAAGCCATCGGAACAACTTCAATCGGAATGCCTTTTTTGTATTGTTGTCCTAATTTTGCAGAATTTTTCGTGTAATCAGCAATAATTATCATTTTTTTCGAACAAGAAGCGACTATTTTTTCTTGCAGTAAACAACCGCCGCCTCCTTTAATCAGAATCAGATTAGAATCCACTTCATCTGCTCCATCAATACAGCAATCTATCTCTGGATTGATTTCTAAGTCCCCCAATGTTAATTTATTCCTTGTGATTAGTTGTCTACTTTGAAAAGAAGTTGGAATGCATATTATGTTTAACTTTTCTTCTTTAACTCTTTGTGTTAGTCGTTCAACGGCGTAAACAACTGTAGATCCACTTCCAATACCGATAACTGAATTATTTTGGACGTGTTCGTCGACTGCTTTAAACGCAGCGATCTTTTTCGCACTTTCTAAAGACATTTTAGTTTTGGAATGCACGTGAAAATATCTCGAGATTTTAAAGGTTACCTTTGTAATCTGAGGAAACATGCCGCGCAAAATACTTGAGTTTATGTAGTGAGTAGTGCATTTTTATATTCTACGTTTGGCAACACTGACTCAACAATACTTGTTAGTGATTGTCAATTGTTGATGTAGTGATTGTTAGAAAATTATTCATATTTTATTACTGTTTTAGTGTTTAATAACTGAAAATTATTGTGAAATTTTGCTGAAAAATGTAAGTGCATATTTTAAAGGTACTTTTGATATAATTATTTTGTTTTAAAAAGGTTTTTTGATACTGAGAAATTGTTTGTCAATAACCGCTTGATATCTATAGATTTGTTCTTAGATTTTCATTGATTTCTTATTAAAAACAGTACTTTTATATAAAATTTAACATTTTTAATAGTAAAACTATATTGTAGCAAGCATAATTAATGCCTCTTCAAATCAAATATTTAATCTTAAATTAAAACGTTTATTCACAACAAAATACATTACAATTTATTGACAAACATTTTTTAAAATGCATCTATTTTATAAAGTATTTGATTATAAAATCGTCTAAAACGTATATAAAACATTTTAAAATTAAATATTTCATATACAAACCATTAAACAAAGTTTAAACTCTATAATTATTTATATTATTTCATATTTTTCCCATAAAAATGTTTGAATTTCAATAAATTTCTCAAAATTAACTTGCAAGTTTCCGATCTCCTGTCGGATGGCGCCACAGGTATTACTTCTCGATACCATTTGTTCTATATGCGTGCGGTGGGAAATACATGTCCTTGTTTCGCTGCAAGAAAAATTCATTTTTGTGTGGAAAAACTTATGGAACTGGAGAAAAACTTTGATGAAAAGCAAAATAAAGTGTTTATTCAACTTTTGTAATAATAATTTTTACGGGGACCAGTCTCTTAGTTTGCGAAAATATGAATTTAGTTAAGGCCTAATGAAGATGAAATTGTAAGTCACTTTTAGTTATTTGTATCAAAGTACTGGAAATATGGTTTTTGTTTCATAAATTCTAATCATTTTCTTGGGTGTTTTGTATGGGTTTATGTATTTTGAGGTATTTTTCCAAATATTTAAATGCATTTTAAGAGTCTATTTTGTTCATAAAATGGAGGATTTTATATGTAATACATATAAAAATGTCTATACTTTACGTTTAAATACATATATTTCCAACAGAAATGATTTTCTGCATAAATTCCAAGTTTTATTTCGTAAAAATCCGTTTCAAACTTGTACACTCCGTGTATTGTTTCGAGTCCGCTAACTTCGGAAAAGTTTGTTCGACTTCGCATACATATGAATTGGTTTTAGAAAATGTATATCTTTAGTTATTTATATTTCATTTGTTATTGAAGTATCGTGAATATTTTTCTTGATTTAATAGTGAAATATTGTTGTATAATGTTGCAAATTAGCAACAATGGTAGGTTTAAATATTAGTTTCACTGTTTCAATAGTTATTTTTCCTGATAACATGTTTTATTATTTATTTTTTAATTTTTCTGTTCCAGTGAATGAAAAAATGTTACCCGGAGGACCTATTCCATATTGGGGGTTGCTGTTCCATGGACCAGCCCTGGGGTTCCTGAGACGTAATGGGGGTTGCTGATTGCTGGTAGCTGAGCTGTATTCATCAATGTAAGTCGTTTATATGTGCCTCTCTTCACTGTCGCTTTTTTGATATTTTTTTCAGCTTAACACAAAAGTAAATTCATTTTTCTCCTGAAAATATGGTTTATGTTGTTGAAATTAATTCAAATAATCATATTTTCTTCTATACTTCTTTTCCGAGGCACATTGTGAATGTCTGTTTATGTTATTAACATCGGGCGTCGTTACTCGTTACAATATCAAAAATCGGCGAAACTTGTAGAAATAGTTAACTTTTTTTAATTTTTGAATTAGTTTAATTAAATATTCGTTCGTTCAGTGATAGGTTTCTTTCCCTAAAAATTGTATTTGTTTAAATTAATATTTAAACAAGTACAGTTTACAATACAGGGTTCCAGTGAAGTTTCCAAGGAATGTAAAGGCTATGGTTTAAGCCTTGTAACAGCAGCAAGGCTTTTCTAAAGCTTTGTTTAAGGCTTTGTCTAAGGCTTTAAGGACTTTAAGGCCAATCTACAACTACAAGAAGGTAGCAAATAGAATTATAAATAAATTTATTTGAATTTTAAAGTTAGGGTAAAATATAATTAAAGTAGCAATTAATTTTACTAATATTACATTAAAATTGAATTCAATTGCATTTTAAACTTAGGATGAAACGTAGTTAATGTTTCGCCGATACTTTTTCGGGTTCGGGTCGGTTTCCGCGATATTAAAGGACAGGGTAGCGTAGTTTTTATTTGGAGTGTCTACCCCATTATTTAATTTAATTATTAGTTGTTAAATAAATGGCTAGAAATGTAAAATACTCGATATCAAAACTGTATTAAAAATTTATTGAACATACCAACTTAAAAAAATTATAGACACAGTAAAAATATATTGTATATGCATTTTTGTTTAGATTGGTTTACTACTACTACTATTTTAGTTATTATTAATGGGTCCTCCACTATAGAAAAAAATTAAAAATATGGGTCATTAAATCTTGATCATAAACTGTATGATAGGGACTATCAATGTTTAAAAAATTAAATTTTTTTAAAATATTAGAGTTTTTAATGCCATTAACATCTACGTCACACGCATCTACTCTATTCCAAATTCTTATCCCTTCAAGCCTTCTGCTTTACCTGTATTTGAAAGTAAAATATATGTTGAATGACATATACTGTCAGTGACAATCAAATTTAGATTATTGTATAATATACATAATTTTTTATTGTTTTATTAAGTTGTTTATTATCCGTACATGTTTCTAATTATTGACCACGAAAATTATACTTTATTCTAAATTTTTTCTACTTTCTAGCCTTCAACTATCGCCTTTTTATGAAAGTGAAAGATATGTTGAATGACGTAGCTGCAAGTGGCAATCAAAACTTGAACTATTGTATAAAATACGTACGTAGTTTTTTTTATTAAATTATTTAAATATATATGTATTTATATACATGTTGAAATAGGTCAATTTATGTGACAACAATTATTACATCATAAAATATTTAACAAAATTATTACAGATTAACGAATGACAAGTAAGACATTATTTCGTATATTTAAAAAAAAATTGTTGTGGCCAGCACAAGACCTTCCGTTAATTTGATGTATTTTGTACAAATCCCATACCAAAAGTTCATTGGAAAAGATTCTATATATTTAGCAAAATCGTAACACGAACATAATACAATTTTTTACAAATTCCATACAGAAAGTTCCTTGGAAAATATTCTATAAATACAATAAAATCATCACATGAATATACATTATGTATATATAAATACTCTAAAAATGCGTACACTTACGTAACATTCTCTTGACAATCAAATAATATTACTACCAAGTTTATATCTCTACCCATTTTTGAATTATTCTTCCAAAAGTCAATATACCCCACATTTAGATAAAAACTTCAAAATTTTCAAAAATCTAATTTTTATGTATTTAGATACTTCTCAATGCGCTGATTCCAAATTTTGAAACCGCAGGTCGATATCTCTTTTCGTTCTCGAGATATTTAGATTCAAAGTTTTGCTCAAAACTGCCCATTTTTGGCTCATAACCCAAAAATGGGTCGAGATATGAATTTGGCGACAACGCCATTCAATTCTACGGGCAAAATTACATAAGTACACCAATTTTCATAATTTTTGTTCAACCGGTTCATTTTTTATGAATAAAAGTTTGAAAATGGCCAAAATCTGAAAAAATCCTAAGGGGTACCCCTTAGGATTTTTTCAGATTTTGGCCATTTTCAGTTATTTTGCTTTAGAGATTGTATGCGGTGTTCAAAAATTCTGAAAATTGGTGTACTTATGTAATTTTGCCCGTAGAATTGAATGGCGCTGTCGCCAAATTCATATCTCGACCCATTTTTGGGTTAATACCCAAAAATGGGCAGTTTTGAGCAAAACTTTAAATCTAAATATCTCGAGAACGAAACGAGATATTGACCTGCGGATTCAAAATTTGGAATCAGCTTATTGAGAAGTATCTAGATACATAAAAATTAGATTTTTGAAAATTTTGAAGTTTTTATCTAAATGTGGGGTATTTTGACTTTTGGGGCAATGATTCAAAAATGGGTGTACTTCCGGTGGATCAATTATAACCAAAATTTAATCAACTCTTCTTTTGGATGTAAAGAAGAGGAATACGAAAGAATTATAATTTTTAGAATTGTAGTATTGGAGTAGTTATCGTCTGAAGAAAATTTGTCACACACGGACACACAGACACACATACACACATACACATATACACATACACCTACACACAGGTAAAAAATAGTGGAGGACCCCATTGTATAATTTATTTAAAGATATACATATTTAAATATTTAGATTTATTTAATTTTAATTCAATAATTTTATTAATTTTCTATTAAAAAAATAGCAGACACTTCATTTAGAAACGAAACTACAATTATCAAGATCTATAGCACCGGCTGTAGATCTTAAAAACATTAGATTTTTCGCGATTTCAGGTGAAGAAAACATCAGTTGAAGAAAGAACACTCTTTCCCTGCATGCTTTTGCTTTTTTTTCAGTTTTCCTTTTTACTATCCAAGCAGCTCTTTCTAGTATGCCCCTGTTAGATTAAAATCAATTTCCCAAGAACGACTGGGACCCATTGGGCAAACTTAGTCGTTCTTTTCGCTGCTCCTCTCTGGGATAGGGCAGTGGGGCCTCTGGGAAGGACGCCTGTACCCACACTATGGGCCGCCGGACTGAGTAACCCCCTGTACTGATTCCCAGTTTTAACTTATTAAATTATAGTTACACACACTTGCTTTTGTATTAATTTTGCAAGCACACATAACACAATCACAAAATCATATATCTATTAAAGTTAATAGATATATGAAGAAGATGCGTCTTTAGTATAATTTTATCCGTTCGTCGCCGCGATTTCGTCCGTATATATTGTTGGTTTCTTTTGTATTTATGTATGTATATTATGTATTTATGCATGTATATATTGTGGTTAGGGCGTGAGCAGTTTCAACGGGGCCTCCTGAGCTAACTTTTCCCTTTCAGGTGCCGGGGCCGTTAGACGGTGGGGCGTCTAGCGGTACTTGGCCCCTTTCCTTTCTCGCTGCAACTAAAGTTGCAGCTTGAAAGAGCGTTAACTGATTTGAGTATGGCCTTGCATTGCTAACTCGGGTCAGGGCCTGGTCTGCCACACTCGCGGTGGTGCGAACCTCTTAGCCATTGCGGTGGATGCATCCGTGGCGGAGGAAGACCCTAGGGACGTACACGCTTTACACAAACTCAACCCGACGTTGAGTACACATTGTTAGGTTTCTCATTTTTTATATATTTATGTATGTTTAGTTTTAAGTTTTATCAGGAGGCCCGCATCATCATTTATTTATTTATTTATTTATTTATTTATATTTAATATGTATGCATTTATCTGTATTTCTTAGCTAAAATGTTAGGTAGGATGTTTAAAAATAAAAATAATAATAATAAATTATCTAATTGCGGTAAAACTTAAATTAAACTGCGATGAAAAGGTCGAAAATTTTAGATAAACTTCGAAAAAAAAATATGTATATTTCTCTTTCAGGATTTCCATAAATTGTTAGACAATTATTAATGTCATTCCTATAAGCCATAGTTAGTTTCAGAATTTCAGAATAGCTATCTAAAACGTACGGTTATGAATCCCGGACTACTAGTAAGAGACGACGTAGAGATGAAAATTCTAAGAAAAATAAAAGGATAAAAGATTAAGTAAGTGAAACATATTAAAATACATACATAATTTTCTTCATAATCAACTTCATATATTGCGCTCTATATACTAAATTAAGAAATTAGTACGTTACTTTTAAAAACACTAGGCTCTTGAATAATATATTGGGATGCAGCCAATTGTGAGTGGCTACATATTGTTTATTCTAATTAACAAATTATTATTTGTTATTAATTTTTAAGTCAAACGTTATGATAAATTAACTCAAAAAAAAATAAATTTATAGCTTAAAAATCAATATTTATAAATTGCTTTACCAAATCATTGTTCATATTATTGCAATCAGATGGCAGAACCGGTATTATTTTTTGCTGATCCACTGCAAAATCAATCGATTTATTGGTTTTTATCAACCAAAAAATTAAGTTATCAGATAATATTTTAATATACAATATATTTAATTGTTCTGGATATGTTATGAACACAAAAATTGATATTAATATTTTATGAAAATTACAACGTATATAGTACAAATTTTTACCTATAGATTGCAGAGGGGGTCTTGTTTTTCATTTAAATTTATAAAAAATCATTGTACGGCCTAGCCAGACACTTTTTAAAAACTTTTATTTAAAGAGAAAAACTCAAAATTAAAAGTTTTTGGGATTTTAATTAAAAAAATTTTGAAATATAAATACATATTATGATATACTTTTCTCAGATCTTTATTGTTACATTTAAACAGAATTACATATGTACCATGTACATTTAGTTACAAAAATTTGTACATACTCAAAAATTATAACGCCTAAATACATATTACTTAATTTTAGATAAATTTACTATTGCTCTATTTTTTTATTAACTATTTATTAATTACCAATTTTGTTGTCTCTGAAAATAAACAAACATGTTAGAATATATTTCACAAATTACGATAAAAAATAAGCCACACATATTTAGTGTTGTCATTTAACATAAAAAAAGCAACGTTCATTTATGAATGAAGTTTATTCGGCTACCAAAGATGTAATTTTAAAAATGTTGGTAAAAAAAAATTCAGTATTTTATGGTCTAAAATTGTGTAAGTTGAAAAAATCCCATAAAATTTTACGGGACAGATATATTTAAAAAATATTGCTATGTCAGGGTTACCAAGTATGTGTATATTTATTTATCTTACATTAATTTGGTTTCTCTGAATTTGTGATTGGTTCTCGTTAGAGTCGCCATCTTGGTTTTGGTTACCCCGAGATTTTTGGATATTTTGGCGCGCCTGTAATCCATGGGCGTAGTCGGGACCGGTACGGCCTTCCAACATCTAAAAGACCAAATATTATTATTGTACAGTTCATGGTTTTTTTTTATATAGTTTGTTTCACGAAAGATGTCTATTCAAGGTCATTTATAAGCCTTATGATATAATATAGTGTGTTCAAAAAAAAAAAATCCTAACTCGCAGTTGGTTAAGAACAAAAAAAATATGTCAAAAATGTTATCTAAAGAAATCAAAGCTTTTTTCTTGAATTCTTATTTTAGATATAAAATAGAAAACGGTAAATGACAATATTATGTATCTTTCTTTACTATCTTTTCTCATTGAAATTGCATTTCACGATCAATTTTGACAACTCAACTTTTGAATTGAATAATGATCAGAATTAGGGTTTTATCTGGGCACACTGTAGTACTTTTAAATAATTTCGTACCCATAGGTGTACAAACATGAAATATTCGTGGATATATTTTAACTGAAAAATTAATATAATTTATTTGAAAATGTTGTTTCTTTATAAATAATGCTTTTCTCAAAGTTTTATCTTCAACATATGTTTTTGTATGAAACATAAATATGGATTTGATTGTAAACCATGTAATAATAATTTGATTTAAACGTCAGCATAACTAGATTTATATTAGCACAGAGGGCAGTGTAGTAGATAATGGGGTATTCCACTCAATTTTTTTTTTTTATTATTTTAAATAAAACTTCATTCAGTTTTGAAGCAATTCATAGTATTTTAAAATCTTAATTGTTCCTAGATTAACAGTATTTTATTTTCGAGAAATCAGTGTAACGTCACATTCCCCCTGTACTTGTCTTTCTCACACACACTGCTCTGAGTACGCTGCGAGAGAAAGATAACAATTGTATGACGTCAATTTCCCCTTTTAGCAAATGTGAAATATCTCGTAAAGTAATTATTTAAAAAATGTTTTCATTGTTTTGACTATTATTTATTGAGCCATAATTTAGGTTAAATAGATTTTTTAAATTTTTTTATTATGGTGGAATATCCCATTACATGTTTGAAAATCTACGACGTACGTCACTATTACTTTTAGTGTCTTAGAAAGTAATGTCACCATTTGCGTATATCTGTCATACAGCATTAATTTAACAGACATACATCAAATAGTCTTCCTCTTTTTAATAAAAATGTTGCTAAGGCGTATGAATTATTGTGTATCCTTTTTTCAAAGAAGTGACCATTAATAGTCATCTTTTGTGAATCAGACTATAATAGAAATTGATAAATACATACCCGTTGATGTTCCGGGGCCTTGTGGATTTCCATAGAATTTTTGTTTTCTCCAGAGATTTGGACATTCATTTTTTTGCCCCATTCCTGAAAAAATGATAATTGTAATAAATATTTTTATGCAGAGTGTGCTCTCCACAAAAGCGGTTTTATTATAAAAGTACTCTCGTAATACGAGCCAATGTCTCTTTCTTACTTCAGATGCAGAAGTATCCTGCATTTTGAGTCCTTTGCCTTTGTTGTTATTGTTGTTGTTGTTTTGGATGAGATCACAAGGTTGTTGATTTTCATTGGAGTTGCTGTCTGAACTGGAGTCAGAATTTGAGTTGGAGCAGTCGTTTCTTTGCTCCTTGTTGGAGCTGCGTCTCAGATTACCTGAAGCCGGCATACAGTGGCATACAGCCACCTAAAAAAATAAAAGTAACTTTAAAAATAAGCTATTTACTTTTGAAATATCTTGAAGACTTCTTCAAGGACAGAACTGTACAATATTTATACATATTACAAAATGCTTTAACACAGTTATTTATTATTCAAAAAAATCCTTCTTTAATATTTGACAATAAATAATTTAATAAATATATAATCGATAATGATGATTACATATTCGTACTGTGCTGGCGTTTACCAGGTGTCACCTCACGTGCACTCAATATTGGCGTGGAGAGTGCACCACAGGGATCACTTTTGTACCATTTAAATTTTGAAATAATTTTGGTATCAGGCACATGGTTACAACATACGTACATACATAGTCAAAGAATCTTTACGAAATTTTCTCTTATAATTAGTGGCCGCGTGCCTGAGTGTCTGGTCGCGAACCTGGGGGACCGGGTTCGATCCCGACTGACGCCAAATATTTCCAATTTTAAATGGCACAAAAGTGACCCCTGTGGTGCACTCTCCACGCCAGCTATGAGTGCCCGTGAGGTGACGCCTGGTAAGCGCCCACACGGTAAAATATATCGTCATCATTACCGATGTCTACATGTGTTGTAGATACTGGCACACCTAGAAATGGGTAATATGCCGTGATGATATATTTATTTATTTATTTATTTATTTATAATTAGTGGGATTTATTTTTCTTACCATAGCGAAAAGAACAAGACAGATTACAGTTTTAGAAACCATATTGATACTGTATGTAAACTAAAGGTTTAATTTAATAATCATTGCTTTTATATGTTAAATTTAAAATCCTTATTCTGCATTTTACATCGTTATCTGGTACATATTGCGTATTTAATGCAATTGCACGTGGATGTTAAAAATAGCACTACAAGTGTAATTTTACATCATAATTTCCAGGAAAAGTTCAGATAACCAAAAAATTTAATGCGTTATAATGGAAAAGGATTTTTTGGAGATTATTTTATGCATTAATAAAATATTATATCTTTCAAGGACAAGAAACGTATATTATTTCTCGAGTTGCAATTTGAAGCCTGACGACACAAATGTAGCATCCTCTCATGAGGCTTCTACGACGTAAAAATTCAAACTTTTAAAAATTAAAAACTTGTCATATCCTTTGATACTTTTGTTATCAATAAAGTTGAATTTTCTCAAATATTATTTTGAGAATTTCGATTTCTATCAAGAATACACCGAAACCCCTCGGAAGAACTCAAAAAAATCTGATGTGGCCAACACAAAACCTCCCGCTATTTAATTTTTATTAATTTAAATACATACCTACCTACGTATTTACTAACGTTGCAAACTGTTCCATTGCAGAAAACTATTGCTTTATTTACTATATTCTTTTTAAAATGTCACTATTATTAATTTGAAGTGATAAGTTTTCTGACAGTGACATTTACTGTCAGTTACATTCATTTGAAAAATGAACTGTGTAACAAAGGAATAGTTTTTATCTTAGGCTTCGCGACTAATAAAAAAAATTATTTTTAAATTTATCTGTAAAATATATAGAAAAAGTATTAATGCATTCCTGTAGAAAATT
Source organism: Ophonus ardosiacus (assembly GCA_943142095.1). NCBI lineage: Eukaryota > Metazoa > Arthropoda > Insecta > Coleoptera > Carabidae > Ophonus > Ophonus ardosiacus. The sequence continues at coordinate 365,632 of OW964830.1, forward strand.
CAATAATCTTTAATTTTCATTAGACATAAAATTCGAAAAAATGGCATTTAATGGTATTTTTTCAAGAAAAACCATTATGAGCTTCAAGTAAAGTACCATTTCCGTTTATCCGATTTACACCAAAATCTAATGGCTTCTATTCCTATTAGAATAGGATAAAAATACAAGGTTTCAGAATTTTCTGAATGATAGTATTTGAGTTAGAGTGCAAACAAAATTCGTACACATACACACATACATAAACACACACACACACACACACACACACACACACACACACACACATACAGACATCATCGTAAAAATGTTAAAATTGGTTTCTAGGGACCTTAAAACGTGGCCACTTACTAAAATCTCGATATTAGATTTTTAGCACGATCCCTATACCTCCCTTACCAAGAGTAGCGGGAGGTAAAAAAATATAGGTTTTTGGGTTTTTACTTATAAAGTCAACTCTCTCTAAATCAAACTCTCTCTTATTTGAATTTTTCTCTAAACTTAATTATTTTTTTGACATGTTCAACTTTAAAATGACTTGTTTTGGTTCAAGAATTATTTCCATATTCTCCCGTCTCACCCAATGGAGTATAGTGTTTATTTTTGGATATATTTTTCCCTAAAGGCAAATATTTTACTTCTGTCATGATTTTGTCATCAAAGAAATCGGTTTCTACTCCCAGTATTGAATAAAATAATTGTGACATCATTTGAAAGCATGTAAAAAATTATATGTTGAATTAAGTAATTAGAAATTGCGTTTAGTAAAAAGCTGGAAAATATTATGCATTTTCCCAATAATTTTCATTTCCTGTGTGATTACACTCTGCGTAATAAATAATATATAAAAGAAAGTGTTAATGATATATTCTTCATCAACCATATGGCAAGCCTAACCATACGATTAAGAAATTTATAAATATCCTGTATTTTTCTCTCTAGAATACTTACTCTAACTTCCATTTTCAAATAGCACAAAAGTGTTCCAAGCTTTGAGAGCCCGTGAGGTGACTCCTGAAATTTTCAATAAAAGATTATTAAACCTTTCTAATACGTTTAAGATTTATTTAATTGCACAGGGTGTCTCTAAAATGGAGGGACATGGCTTAACCACATATTCCTGAGGCTAAAATACGACGATTTAACTAAACTTATATTTACCGGAAAGTGTACCGTTTAGCCAGAATTCTGCTTCAAAGTCCTACGAAAAAAATAATAATAATAAGAATAATAATTTTGCTGATAATAACAGAACACTTTATTCGATTTGGATAAAATTTAGTATGATACATTATGGGTATAAGTCATCTTCTAAGATGATACTTGTTATTATTAGTGAACCATTAATGTATCAAACTTGGGTGCCCGATTGATTAGACAATAACTTTTTAATGGGCACACCGATAATGTAAAATATTTTTTTTTAGAAAGATACATTTAATAGAGAACTTTTCTCTCTCTGTGTAATTTGTGATTGTGATATCTTTAACGGTTCAAAAAAAAAACCTGAACGACTGAACTGTGAAATTATTAAAATATATTTTATTCAGCAGTCTATCCAAATGTCAAACAACTAATTTTTAATGAAAGTAACAATTGTTTATAAGTTGTCAATCTTTTCAACTTGTTTAGGAGTAAGTTAACATATTTATTCGTCTTATTTATAATAATGGTAGTAAAATACTATTAGGCCGAACAAACGGATATGTTAATAGTTTTAGATTATTGCTAAGGAATTTTTTTACAACCCATAAACAATTGTTACTGTTATTAAAAATTAGTTGTTTGACGTTTGGATAGACTGCTAGATTAAATTTATTTTTAAAATTTCATGGTGCAGTCGTTTAGGTTTTATTTTTTTTATGCAAACCGTAAAAGATTTCACAAATTACACACAGAGAGAGAAAAGTTTACTATTATACGTATCTTTCTAAAAAAATATACGTTATCGGTGTGTCCATTAAAAAGTTATTGTCTAATCAATGTCGGGACACCCAAGTTTGATACATTCAATAATTAAACATTAATTTGAACTATTATGTCGTTATTTCTTGGCGACAATGTGTTGCATTTGTTCATTATTTATTCAATGCATTTGCTGAGAAAGTCATGACAACGATACAAAAATTTTCATACATACGTGCTGTAAAATAAATAAGTGTAGAAATTGGTTTATTTCTTGATTTGTCACGTATATGGTATACAACAGATGGTCATATAGATTTTCCAAAGTCTTTCACCGTTTGTAAGACATGTAAAGTTTCTTTTTTGAATACTCAATACACTTTCAAATGCAGGAGAAATAATACAATCTTCTTTAAAAACATTTATTCTTACAAAAATATTAATATATGACAACAGTTCAACAATACTTTAATTTAAATAATACTGAAATGGAATAATTTTTGTCGGAATTTATTGATAATGTTGTTGTTGGGCATCGTCTCCACCGTGTTCGTATCCTGCTGCTTCTTGCTCGTACTCCTGACCTTGGCCTTGTCCTTGGCTGTACTCTCCTGCATCATGGGTCGCGTAAGCTTGGAGACCGGCTCCAGATAGGTCGCCCTGGGAGTAGTGACCCAGGTCTTGCTGGGCTCCTTCATCTAAAATTATAGAAATTTTCTGTCATAATGGCAAAAGCTTCAAAAAATGGTTCAGTTTCTGGTAGCATCCGAGCAATACCTATGACTTTGGAATAAAAAAAATCTGATGTGGCCAACACAAAACCTCCAGCTATTTAATTTTTACATACATACATACGTACATAAAATCACGCGATTCCCACTTACGGGATTAGCAAATACCCGTAAACAATAGTAACAATAAGAAAAGGGATAAGAGTAAGAGCTCAGCTGACTCACTTCACTCTTTAACAACATTCTTCTTTCGCCTTGTCCACAATCATTATAGCATTCATACATAAGAACATATTAAAGCGACCGATTTTCGGTAGCGAATAACCGCGTCCGGACCACAATAATAGTTACGCAACAATCATCCTTCGACACATATTCCTATCAATTTTTATTAATTTAAATACATACTTACGTATTTACTAACGCTGCAAACTGTTCCATTGCATAAAACTATTGATTTATTTACTAGTTTCTTTTTAAAATGTCACTATTATTAATTTGAAGTGATTAGTTTTTTGACAGTGACATTTACTGTCAGTTACATTCATTTGAAATATGAACTGTGTAAGAAAGGAATTGTGTTTATCTTAGGCTTCGGGACTAATGAAAGAAATTATTTTTAAATTTATCTGCAAAATATATAGAAAAAGTATGTATTCCTGTAGAAAATTCAATAATCTTTAATTTTCATAAGACATAAAATGCGAAAAAATGGCATTTAATGATATTTTTTGAAGAAAAAGCATTATGAGCTTCAGGTAAAGTGCCATTTCCGGTTATCCGATTTACACCAAAATCTAATGGCTTCTTTTCATATTAGAATAGCATAGAAATACAAGGTTTCAGAATTTTCTGAATGATAGTATTTGAGTTAGAGCGAAGACAAAATCCCTACACATACACACATACACACATACACACACACACACACACACATACATACATACATACACACACATACACACATACAGACATCATCGTAAAAATGTTAAAATTGGAATCTAAGGACCTTAAAACGTGGTCATTTACTAAAATCTCGATATGTGATTTTTAGCACGATCCCTATACCTCCCTTACCAAGGGTAGCGGGAGGTAAAAAGGTACGCAAGTAGCCCAGCCAATTATTATGTAAAAAATAAGTTAGAGGTGGTGTATAGGGATCTTCCCTCGTATTATTAGGGAGTTATTGCAACTTCTAAGATGAAAGAACGTAAACGTTAACCTTATGAAGAAAACACTTTATTTTAGAAATAAAGGACTTTCAATTTCAATGTTTACCGCATTTAATTAGTGTATTCACGCTAACGTTAACGCTAAAAGCAACACAAACGAGGTTACATCCACACTTTTCACCGAAACATAACCTCAAAAGATACAGAACGTGTGACGTTAAACGCTCGCTATTCCATTGCACATAACGTGTCTCCTTATTCATATAACGTGAACCTTATTAGTACGCATGCGCACTCGGGCTGTCAGGTGACTTTAAAGTGCACGTTATTTTTGCGTTGATGCTGCAATAACTCTCTAATGAAAAGTGTTCGTACCTTCTTGTTGTCCATGCTGTTCATACACTTGTTGTTCATATCCCTGTTGTTGTTGTTGTTGTTGTTCATACCCTTGTTGTCCATGCCCATAACCATCATCTTGTTGCTGGTGTTGTTGATGAGTGCCCGTTACAATAGCATATCCATGGTCATGGTTTTGTTGTGTCTCTGGATGGTGCACTTGCACATTGTGCGCAGTGTGACCTTGGGGTACGGGATTATGCAATAATTGCTGGTGCTCGTGTTTAATATATACGGGTACAGGATGGTAGTTTGAAATTTGGACGTGTTGGTAACTTGTAGCGCCGCCACTATGTTGGGTGTGAACTGAATGGGGGATTGATGCGGATTGGCACAGGGCGAAGACTGCGAAAAGCACCTACAACAAGGAAATAAATAATAATAAAAAAATGCTCTTGATACTGCCCCGTGCGAATATTCCATTTTGCTGGAAATAATGCATGCAGGTCTTTTTTTGTTAGGTTGTTCATAAGGTCTGCGTAATTAAAAACTAAAACGGAGTCTTAAGGTAAAGTTATAACTAAAGAAAAAAAACCCTTAACCTTGAGATTACTCAGCATGTAAACCATGTCAGAGGTCAAAACAGCTCTGAAGAATAAGGGAGAGAGAGAACTCGGATTATTTTGGGAGAGGATCATTAGGTGAGTGGGTAACTAAGATTAAATAAAGTAAATGACATATATTAACTCAACTCATATAATTTAGAATTTGGGATGGGACCTAGGTCCGCGTTCATCAATTTATCTTTAAATTTATGTATCAAACTCTCGTGTGCGTCTAAATAAAATTAAAACACGTTAATAATAATAGATATTTAGACGCACACGAGAGTTCATAATACATAAATTTAAAGATAAATTGATGAACACGGACCTAGGTCCCATCCCAAATTCTAAATTATATGAGTAATACCCGAGACAGACGACAAAAATTAATGATCATAAACGATTAGATATAGTATGCACACGTGAACTTGAGACTAATGACAGATGTCAAAATTGTGTCTATTAACAAACCAGAAAATATTGACTGTAATAAGCATGTGCTACTTATTATTTTGTACTGTATGAGTACAATACAATAAGTAGCACGAGCTTACTACATTCAATACTTTCTGGTTTATTAATAGACGCAATTTTGACATCTGTCAATAGTCTCCAATTCACGTGTGCATACTATATCTAACCGTTAATGATCATTAATTTTTGTCGTCTGTCTCGGCTATTATAGTCTAGACAGACGACAAAAATTAATTATCATTAAGGGTTAGATATAGTATGCGTACCCTAAGGTAATACTGTTGACAGTTGTCAAAATTGCGTCTATTAACAAACCTGAAAATATTGAATGCAGTTAAGCACTTACTACTTATTGTATTGTACTCGTACAATGCAAAACAATAAGTAGCACGTGCTTGCTACAGTTAATATTTTCAGGTTTGTTAATAGACGCAATTTTGACATCTGTCAACAGCATCACCTTAGAGTACGCATACTAATCGTTAATGATCATTAATTTTTGTCGTCTGTCTCGGCTATTAATATAAGACATTTACTTTATTTAATCTTAGTTACTTAATTAGGTATCCATTCCCTTACGACTCTTCTTCCTATATAATCCGAGTTCTCTCCCTTATTCCTCAGAGCTGTTTTGTCCTCTGGCATGGTTTACATACTGAGTAATTTTAACTTTTTTGTTATTACCTTGTAGTTTCTATTGATGAGAACGTATTTCTCGAAATACGTATATAGTTTTTTAAAATATAACATAAGCTCTGCGTTTTCGAAGTTGGTTCTTTTTAACTCGGACTAAAATTTTCCAACACAGTGATTTTGTATTTCGTCAAAAATGTCTTGACAGACAGGACACGTTGTTTTCATGGAGAATCCATGAGTCGTTTTTTTACATTTCAGCCCTTTTTGTTTACCCTTACATGATGGGTTATCAAAACCTCCTTGTAGTATATCTGGTTAACGAACTGCCCTTCAGGCAGCCAATCCAAGAGAACAATCTCTCGGATTTCAAAAAAAGAGATACTAATTATCTTGAAATTTTCAACCGTGAATAAATGGAAGATAACAAATTAATATATGATACTCCCTGCAATCTGCAATGTTGCCAAATTTACAAGAAAGCTGAAAAAATGTTACTTTGATATAAACAGGACAAAACAATAGTGAAAAGATAAAATAATGGCCGCCGGCCGTTATTTTTTATAACAGTCGCCTACAATTAAGGATCAAGTGTTCCTAAAAAAATCACAGCATCTTGAAGGATCGTTGTCAAGGAGAATTTATAAATTAACAAAAAAGTTGTTCAGTTTGACAGAAAGACATTACGAAAAATCTTGAACTTGAACGCCACCTCAGCCGCGTCCGTTATTTGTCTCATATCGACCTAATGATGTTGGTAACTATTCCACTTCGAATATTATGAGGTTGTATTTTCTTGCAAATCCAAAGCATTGTTAATTAACAATAAATTAATAGATGCGTTTGTAATAATAGTTATCCCGTATTAGAAATTAAAATCCGTGTAAACTCCATTTGTATGATAATGAATTTCCTGTTACACATGAATGTACGGAACTATCATTGTCTGCAGAGAAACTAGAACGTTTAATTTAAATTCAAATTCTCATGATTGTTGTTGAGGATTAAATACATACACATGCATACGCAAAATGACATACCTACTAGTAGTATTCATATTAGCTAATAGTTAAATACACGTTTTGTTAATTCATTTATGTAACAGATAAAATCTGCGGTATAATATTAATGACGTCATTAACCTACAAATTCTACAAAAGACCTAAAGATTCAATGCAAGTACTTTTTTTCAAAGCATGGCTGTGTTATAATTCTTTACAGTTCCAAAATGCTATGTTCAAAAAAAATAAATCTGTTGGGGCCAGCACAAGACCTCTCGCCATTTCCATATTAGGCTATATAAGTATTGTATTGCACTTCGCTATCGAACCGTCGTTTTATAACAAAATATTACAGAACTTGATCCAAATATTGTTTTTTATTGTATTTAACATGTCTTCTGCACACATATAATTCTAATTATATTTATTTTTCATTGTATGAGGAAGTTCTTAATGTCACAGATTCTTTCAATTCATTAACCAGATTGGCGGTATTTCTGATGGATATATGTATGCATATTACCTATAATTTCAAATATTTAATTAATAAAACATTAAGAAAGATTAAATGTACTTCATAGAAAAAGCTAACAAAATGTCACTAAAACTGTTGATTTTTGACACTGAAATCTGTCATTTGCAAATTATGTTATAAACATTTCAATTTGTCAACTGGTTTCCTTAGTGTAGTTTCGCCTACTCGACTTGTTATATCCCGATATTCTATATATTATAGCGTCTTTATCTCTAAATTTCTAGAAGATATAATAAATAATTTAAATGTATCAGGTGTAGAATTTTGTTCTTCAGAATTAGTAATATCCGGTTGTTCAATTGTTACCAAAACCTTTTCAGCTCTTCCCAGGAATGTCAGATTGAGGAATTCATATTAAACAGGTCTTATATCTTATAGTTTTTGAGGAATCGTCCGTCCAACATCCAGCCATACACACACACACACACACACACACACACACACACACACACACACACACATCCACACATCCACACAGACATCATTGTAAAAATGTTAAAATCGGATTCTAGTAACCTTGAAACGTGCTTATTCATTAAAATCTGGATATGTGATTTTTATCATGATTCCAATACCTCTCTTAGCGAGAGGTAAAACTGTATGCATCTTTTATTTGAAGTATTTTCCTCCAAAATAATTCATAAACAATTGACAGAGATAAAATAGTTTGACAGTCGACTAATCGCTAATTTATAGAGTACACTAGTGTAAAACCGCGCTCCCTAAAGAGCTTTTATTATAAAAGTGCGCGCGTAATACAGGCAATTGAGTTTAAACAGTTTATTGATAAACAAATTATACCAAACTAATAAAAATTATTATCAAAATTTGTGGAAATTTAAACTTTAAAAATAACTTCCTGCCATTTTTTGTTTTGGCATGAATCCTCGAAATCACCTCCGAAGATCTGTCTTAAACAGAGCAGCTATATCATCATTACAGATAACAGCCTTCTGATCAATAATCAATATAAATGATCACCATAAATTCACGATCACATTTCTCACTCACAATAACGAACATGTTGTCTGTTTCTTGTCGGATGTCCTCTTGTTGTTGAACTGTTTTTTGACGCGGTGTGTTGGCCATATATACCCAGGAGAAACCATGTCATTTCTCTCTCTCTTGCTCACCTGGGGGAGTAGATCGTAGATCGATCTCTGTCACACACTGCAGAATATAGATCATTCAGGATCGATTTAATATAGAGTAGAAAAATCCACGCCTTTCTAAACGTGATGCGTACATCAATTGGAAAATTACGTGAGGAAGGAAAATTTACAAAATCGGAAAGAAATATTTTTGCCAATATCAACTACCCGTGGAAAATGGTCTTCTCTAAATTAAAATATGTGTGTGGCTTAATGCAAGATGAACCAATGTCTGCATTTTGTAATTTTTTAAATTACAAACTTTCAGTTTTAATACCGAGACTAATTTGACATTCTGTGCTATTAATGTCCATTACAAATGTCACTAATTTTGTTATAATAATTTGGCTGTTTAAAATTATCGCAAATAATTAGAAATTTCTACAAATTTCTTTCGTCTTTTTTAAATATAGGCGTAATACTTTAAAAAACTGTGGGCGAAATGACTGGTAATAATAATTTGACCGACATTTTAAGGATCATCTTCTAGTCTACATCTAGTTTCTACCTTTTACTTTTGCGACAATGAAAACAAGTTTGTAAAAATCCAGTGCATATAGTAAAATCTGCCTTGCAGGATATGAAACAATATTCACAGAAAAATTTGCAGGGCTAATGCCCGGTTTCTCCACAGCAACTTAAGTTGTTGATTATTAAAGTGCTACTTAATTTTAAGTAAGCCTTATATCCCAAATGCGTTGCACCAGCAAATTTGAATGCGAACTTAACTTATGTCACAAATTACTCTGGCAACAGTGTAATGCTGCTCTATGATTGGTCAATTTGAAATTTAGCGATTCAAAATAAAATACCGTCTGTCAAACGTCAAAGCTGTCATTGTGTTTATCAGGGTTTATGTTTGTATTCATTCAATAATATTCGATATGGATTTACAGGATTTTCCTAATTTGACGACGTTAACATCGTGGATACTGTAAGGAAGTCGATATTGTCCGCAACAAATAAGTAAGAGAATTGATTTGTTCCAAATATACTATAATTATTTTTAATATTTTTATGTGGACCACCGCCAGTTCTATAAACGAAAGCCTTTTTCTTCGATGTCGTCTTCCTTGCATCAGTCTTCATATTTGCACACATTTTATTACCAATGCTGCGGCAATTAATTTTCAGGTGTTATTTTTTGAATATTGGACATAGACACCGCAATGATTTTTTTATTTTCAATATTCTCTTTAAATCTTTGTTTCTACACTCTTACAGAGCAATTTTCTTCTTTTTTGCTATAATTTATTCTTTTCTTTTTCATATCATTCAATTTTCACGCCGTAATAAACCAAAACGGAACAAATTTACCACCGATATGTCAACTGACATATGACACATAACCACATAAGTCACCGTTTTTTTCGACTTACATGTAAGTGCTACTTACGTCTCACATTTTGACATTTTTGTGTGGTGCAACAGTTTAAGGTGGAACTTAGGAATAAGCAACGACTTAAGTCTTAAGTTGCTCTGGAGAAACCGGGCATTAGAGATACAATGCCTAATACCATTCAAAAAATATCCTAACTCGGAGTAGGCTATGAACAAAAAAATGTATGTCAATTTGAAGATTAATTAATTGTCTATTTCACACGAAATATTGTCAAAAATGTGATTTAAAGAAATCAAAGCTTTCCTTCTTGAATCCTTATTTTAGAAATAGAAATAAATTTGAGAATGTTGAATATTTTCTGTATCTTTCTTTATTATCTTTTCTTCTTAAAATTATACATTTCTCGATCAATTCTGACTTGACTTTTCAATTGAATAATGATGAGACATACGTTTCTGTATTCATAGCCTACTCCGAATTAGGTTTTTTTTTTCTGAACACACTGTAGAATTAAAGCTGGTATTACTAATAAATGCGATATAACCCAATATTAAATGGTGCTAGTGGAATATTTGAATTTTGAATAATATATTCAGTTTTTGTAAGATTGAAATCTATATTTTCAATTAGTCGAAAGAAATTTGTAGAAATTTCTCACCATTTGCGTAAGTTTTATAATAAACTATTATATGTTTGGGCTCATAATCTGTAGATAGTACTAAAGTCCTTCAAAATTTTCTTGACATGTCTACATTGGTTTTTATGACAGCTATTTGTTTTTTGTTTTGTGACATCGATTCCTATAAATCCCTTTACAGTTGCACTTTGATTCTTCTTGATATATTAACCGGTTACACAATTAATTTTATTTTAAAATTGATATTTGTTGGTCTGGCATTAAATCAGAGTTATCTGCCCTTATCCTGTAATTCAATCGATAATAGTTATCGATCGATAATAATTTTTGACAAATCAGTTTAATTTTTTATTCTTTGTCTACTATAATTATTAGCTACAATTTATTATGGATGTGGTGCTTTTTCCACATCAGCTACCGTACTCATTCCGTGAGGGACGATATTCTTTCAATTTGAATTTGATCAAACCTAGTATAGTTCGTATAACGTAACAACCAAGTTTAATAAATGTATAGTAGTTTTTGTAACATATTGAAACAAATAAAATGAAAGTACCAAAAAATCAGTAAATTAGAGCACCTTCACTTTAAATTTAAAATCAACAAATGTTAAGTCGAAATTACATAAATTTAATTCGACTATGTATTTGGTTTTATTCGCGTAAGACTTTTTTATCATAAATGGAACATGCGGAACTCATTAACGAATTTAAAAACTTTACATTCTATATTAGTACTTATAGTAAACGTTACAGTATCAATATTGAATAATATAAAAAGAATTTCAATTGTGGAATGTGTCAAAATTTGGTAGGTACTTGCAATATTGTTTCGCTCTACATATTAATATTGCTATTTTTCTCAGAAATCCACAAATAAATATTTTATTTTTCAATTTTATTATATAAAAAGGATGTTTAATCGCACATATTATATATGTTGCAACTGTTTCACATGTTTTAATTACATATCACCTCCATATATGATTATGATAGTATTTTACAATATATCCGTTCTGATTCTGTGTTAATTGTATATTGTCTAATTTAAAAGTAATTAGTAAATTTATCAACATCATTTATTTAATAATTATATTTAGGTACAATTAGAATAAAACGTGAAAATTTACCTCTTCTTAATGATGATAAATGATTGAAATAAATATGCTAATAATATGATTGCACAATTCTCAATATATTTTCTTAAATAACGGCAGAATAAGTAATAATCTATATTATTATTAAGGGAGGTACTCATTTTTGCACAATCTGAAATCGAATCTGTAACCTTTAATTCCCAATCTTGCTCAAACAATTTCTTACTGATTTCTTAATAGCCAATTTTTTCCTTATTTTGTAACATACTGCAACAATTAATATATAGTTCAAAACATATAACCGTATTAATCAATTTGAGCATTAAATACAACATTACATAACTTGAAATATAACTCAAGAAGTCGACGTTTAGATTTTGATCAGTTTACTATGTACTAATTTACTCCATCTTCTGTTACGATAACATCTTGGAGAGAGTATACTGGCATTTACAGAATGCAACAAGACTTTTTTTTTAAAAAAATAGCAGGTCTCTGAAGACGGAAAGACATTAGGCTGATAGAAGATAGAAGTGTGGGAGAAAATTTTCAATAAGAAATTATTAAACCTTTCTAATACGTTTAGCATTATTTAAATTATTTATACATAGTCAATATGTTATAGTTTCGAATTAATCTAATGCCATTGACCGTGCAAACATAAATATATAAATATATTTCCATATAATCAACATATTTTTTAAACCTATAATCTAAAAAATCTGTTGTGGTCAGCACACGACCTTCCGTCAATTCTATGTATTTTGTACAAATCCTATACCAAATGTTCCTTGAAAAAAATTCTATAAATCCAATAAAATTATAACATAAATATACACTAGGTAAATTGCTCTTGACACTTCTTTCTTCTTCAGCTTTTAATATTATTACCAAGTTTATATCTCTACCCATTTTTGAATTATTGCCCCAAAAGTCAATATACCCCACATTTAGGTAAAAACTTCAAAATTTTCAAAAATCTAATTTTTATGTATCTAGATACTTTTCAATGCGTTGATTCCAAATTTTGAAACCGCAGGTCGATATCTCCTTTCGTTCTCGAGATATTTATATTCAAAGTTTTACTCAAAACTGACCATTTTTGGGTAATAACCCAAAAATGGGTCGAGATATGAATTTGGCGACACGACCATTCGATTCTACGGGCAAAATTACATAAGTGTGCAAATTTTCATAATTTTTGAACACCGCATATAGTCTCTAAAGCAAAATAACTGAAATTGGCCAAAATCTGAAAAAATCCTAAGGGGTACCCCTTAGGATTTTTTCAGATTTTGGCCATTTTCAAACTTTTATTCATAAAAAATGAACCGGTTGGACAAAAATTATGAAAATTGGTACACTTATGTAATTTTGCCCGTAGAATCGAATGGTGATGTCGCCGAATTCATATCTCGACCCATTTTTGAGTTAATACCCAAAAATGGGCAGTTTTGGCCAAAACTTTGAATATAAATATCTCGAGAACGAAAAGAGATATCGACCTGCGGTTTCAAAATTTGGAATCAGCGCATTGAGAAGTATCTAGATACATGAAAATTAGATTTTTGAAAATTTTGAAGTTTTTATCTAAATGTGGGGTATATTGACTTTTGGAGGAATAATTCAAAAATGGGTAGAGATATAAACTTGGTAGTAATATTATTTGATTGTAAAGAGAATGTTACGTAAGTGTACGCATTTTTAGAGTATTTGAACCACTGTGTGAATTTTTAGAGATAAAAAAAGTAGTGAAATAAAAATGGATAAATGCTATAAAAACCAGCGCGTTTTTCTTACGGGAAATGAACTATAATTAATTGTGCAGTGTGTTATTTCGTGAGAGTTTGGGTGTTCCTGTTTATAAATTTTGCAATACGTTTGGCAATGTTTAGAAATACAGTACAGGGCTCTAATTATTCACGAACAATACATTCAATCTGATGAAGCAATCTTCAATCGCAGATAATTGGTCGTGAGGCAGGCAAACATCACGAAATACGTATCATGGAAGACCATGGACAAAGAAATTAGAACCAGAATAGTACACGTAGTTTATTTTATTAATTATTGACCACGAAAATACAAAATGAGCTTAACATCTACGTCACACAATATTAAAAAGCATCATGGATGTAACTTGCGAAACATCCTGTATGTTTTATTGTAATATAAAACAATATTTCTGATTATGAGGTAATAAAAATTTCTGGATTGCAGTCACAAAATTTTATTTCAATTCTCGGGTCGGCCGGTTTCGAGCTCCGCATGAGCCTTCTTCAGGAGCTGAACAGTATTTACAAAACATAAAGCATGTTGCACTTACGATTTCATTTTTTTGCCATGTATCTAAAATTTTCTTAATTCTCATGTAAGTAATTTATAATTTTTGTTATTTCTGATTATTAAATTGTAATGTTTTGTAAATACTGTTCAGCTCCTGAGGAAGGCTCATGTGGAGCTCGAAACCGGTCGACCTGAGAATTTAAATAAAATTTTGTGACTGCAATCCAGAAATTTTTATTGCCTCATCAATATATCCAGTCAAGGAACTTTTTCTATCATTGCTGATTATGTTATATTAATATCTCAATATTTTTTGTTGACTTCGGCTCTATTTCATTTTAGAATGAACGAAGTTGCGTAACAATTTTGGAAGGTCGAATAGAGATAAAATTAAAATTATCAAATTCAAGGAAAAATTTATGCATTTATTTAAAATATTTTCATTGATTCATCATTAAATGACAAGATAATTTATAATAATTGCACTCCTAAGCGAACGTTTGCGTCGATACAATTTTGTCGTGCTGGTTACAAACTATCAATCGCAATAGCTAGTGAATGGCAAAAGTTATCGACTTAAAATAAAAATAAATATAAATATATCATCACGGCATATTACCCATTTCTGGGTGTGCCAGTATCTACAACACATGTAGACATCGGTAATGATGACGATATATTTTACCGTGTGGGCGCTTACCAGGCGTCACCTCACGGGCACTCATAGCTGGCGTGGAGAGTGCACCACAGGGATCATTTTTGTGCCATTTAAATTTGGAAATATTTGGCGTCAGTCGGGATCGAACCCGGTTCCCCCAGGTTCGCGACCAGACACTCAGGCACGCGGCCACGGGACCCCAAGTTATCGACTTGAAGATTGTAAATAACTTTTTCAAAAAAATAATCAATTTTTGAGTTCTCATTTACCCATACTTTAAGGGCTATACCCAAAAATGGGTATGAGATATGCCTTCAATGACATCACCAATATTATGCATTTTAATTTAAAATAATAAAAAATCTGTTGTGGCCAGCACAAGACCTTGCGTCAATTCGATGTATTTTGTACAAATCCCATACCAAAAATTCCTTGGAAAAGGTTCTATATATCATGTAAAATTATAACACGAACACATACTATTTTTACAAATTCTATACCAAAAGTTCCTTTGAAAAGATTTTTATAAATCCAATAAAATTATAACATGAACATACACTTGACACTTCCTTCTATAGCTTTTCCCTATTTTATTAGGGGTCGCTGTTTCTTACTCTTCTCTTCCACTCATTCCTGTCTAACGCATCTTCATCACACAGTTCCTCTTCTCTCAAGTCTTCTGCGATACAGTCTTTCCATCTTCTCTTTGGCCTTCCTCGTACTCCCGGCATTAAAAGTTCCAATCCCGAGGCGAGGCTGCAACACACACACACACACACACACACACACACACACACACACACACACACACACACACACACACACACACACACACAAAGAGAGAGAGAGAGAGACATACAGACATCATCTTAAAAATAGTAAATTGGTATAATAATAACTTTATTACCCAACAGAATCTCCAATTACAGGGTAAAGAATAAGATAGTTATAAACTAATACAATCAAATACACAAAAATTAATACATATAAATAGTATAGTAGTAGGTACCCTAAAACGTGCTTATTCATTAAAAACTCTCCACTGATTTTTTTGACCAAAGACAATACTTTCCTTACTTAAAGATAACGGAAGGTAAAAATGTCCAAAAATCGCTAAACATTTATGGGGTATCTCTTACAATTTTTTTAAATTTTCCAAGATTTCTAATTGTTCAAAAATTTTAAAGCTTGGTATACTAATGTAAAATTTTCCGTAGAATCGATTTGCGATATTGTTTAGGGTGTACCTGTGCCCATTTTTGAGTTATGGGTATTTTGAACGAGAAGCGATTATCTCGGGAATTAATATATACGGTTTGAATTTTTTTTATGTACGCATATAAAAGAATGTATCACCAGAATATTAGTAATGGAAGAAATGAAGGCATTAATAAATAGAATAAAAACAAGAAAGAGAGCAATAAAATTAACAAATTAGATGAATTAAATTATAAAGGAAAGTGTATAATAACAATTAATGAATATCATAAACATGTTTTTCTTGAGTATAGTTCTACGTATTGATCTTTCAATTTTTGGGTGAATGACATTAGGAATCATAGAAAAAATAATGATAGGAAAGTGAGTGATTGAGACGATTTCTTATTACTTTTCTCCAAGAAATAAACAACAAGGATATGAAATATTTTAATGTAACTTCACTTTCATTTTAGTGAATGTGTATCATTTTGTTTGCGAGAAATTAGAAAACATATTAACTTTGATAGAGAAGCAAATAAAATTAAGATATTAAATAGACTTTATACGAAATTTATTGCACTGTCATTAAAATATAATTAAAATAAACAATTTGAACTTTTTGCAGAGGAATATTTAATAGTTTTATAGTCGAAATGTAGGACATACATATAGTAATTGTTAAAAAAATAATAGTAGACATAAAAAAGTGATAGTATTATTGATTGCCCCTTTTGAACTGAAGTTATTAAAATTCTCGCGTCTATTTTGTATTGATTTACACCTCATTTTTTTAAATAAATAATATTAGTTTTTTAGTATCAGTGGGGTTGGAAAAATAAAATTCTCGTGTTATTTACAAAAGTTTATTGAGCGTACAAAGATAAGTTAACAAAACATAACAGAAAGATTCAACAACATAAAACAAAACAACAGATTCACCAGACGCGCTTGACTGTTCTGGTACGATGGTTTAGTGCCATCCGTGAGACTTGGTGTGGTGGTAGATGTGCTTGTAGACAGGGACGTGCACTGGGTAGGGCTTGGGCACGTGGACGGTCACGGGCACTGGCTTCTCAACCGGGAAGGGCACTTGCTTCTCCACTGGGTACGGGACGGGCTTTTCTACCGGGATGTTGATGGTCTTGATTACGGGCACTGCCACGGGTTGTGGAACGTGTATCTAAACAGAAAACACACACAATTAAATAAGAAAAATTATATTAATTTAGGGGCTAATTATTTTTTTCTAAGAAGCAAACTTGACTTTTTTCAGTTATCCAAATATATTGATGGTAATTCCAATTGAATATTTGGAAAATTAGTCCATTTATTTGAATTTGAGATAATCAAAATCTAGGTTCCTTACTTTTGTAGATTTCAGCAACTTAATTTATTGATGAACAATTACATAATAATTAGACATTTTTATAGGACGTTTTTGTAGAAACACTGTAACTTTTTTTTTCTTTAAAAACCTCTCAACAGGATTAAATCCCAATTACTGAGTAGGTTTACATACACAAACATTCATGCCTTTTTGGGATTCGAACCCAGAACCCCGAGCACATTCATGACTAAGAGGCGTTGCTCTAACCATTGAGCCACTAAAGCCGACTACTAACTTTAAAATGTAATAACTTGTGACTAAAATACTGTTTACGAAAAACAGTTTTATAGTACGAAAAGCGAATGAAAGTTGATGTTTAATAGTTACTTATCTACCAAGCCATGAAGTTCTATTTTTTATCAGGACTGTGTAATTTATTTGTCGAGGCCCTCAGGGCTCATATGAGTGATAAAAAGGAACTTCAGTGCCCTATAATTTGAAAATTTTTCAAGTATTCATTTAAATACTGGGCTATGAAATGCCAGAATTACATTACTATATCTGCATAATAGCAGAATGACAAAAAAGGGCAAAATACACAAGCCTATAATAATCTATGTCAAGAGTAATAAATTTTGATGAAGTTATAAATTTTACAATAAGTATCTACCATTCTACATTAAGGAACAATAATTTTTTGTAGTTAACTTTACATTAAATTCAGTTATAAACAGGGATGGTAACTGAAACCGGAACCGAAACCATTAACCGAAAAATACCGAAAAAAAATGAAAATCGAAACTGAAACCTGTACCGAAATTCGAAACAGATACAAAACCGTAACCGAAAGCAAAACATTTTTTTCTGTATCGGTTAACCGCATTATATACAGGTCTCTTATTAGTTGTTAAATATTGTAAATGTTTATTATTAAAATACTTGTGTATAAAAGTATGAACAAAAATTTATTTTCTATTTGTTTTTTTTTTTTCGTCGAAAAGTATTTCAATTTTCAACGTAGTACCTCAATCGGGTGGCGCTCGAAATCCGTTACATGCTACATTTATACAGGCATTTAACATGGGAAATTAGAATATTTTGAATATCTGCTTTCCATTAGAACTGATATAAAACTTTGTGGGCATTTTTTTGCATTATTATAATAATTAATTGTTCAAAATTAATAATATTATTATTCTCGTAAATTACTTGTGCAAAACCGAAACCCTTTTAGTAAAACCGGTATACCAAAATCGATTGCTGTATAAAAACCGAAACCCAAATCAAAATCGAATTTTTATTTTCACGATGATCTAAACCGGAACCCAAACCGATATTTTTTATGGTTACCATCCCTGGTTATAAACATATGTATTGTTGAGTTTTTCATTAATAAAAAAAGTACAATGTTTAATTTTTTAGAAAAATTATATTTCAAGATTGTGGAAAAAATATTGTTTGGCACACGTGAGCATGTCCAGTTGGAACACATGTTCCCGCTCGTGCGGACAATTTCCAGACATATGAGGCATACTTTGCTCACTAGAATAAAAATAGCTATTGAATTTTTAATTATTTAGTTTGATAATTCTATAAAGTAGGATTATTTTTAATTTCATCTAAAAGTAGTTCCGACCCGCGGATCGCTTGCACCTGAGGCGAACGAATCATAATTTACGGTATTTAAAATTTTTAAATACATTCCTGAATCCTGTTGCTGGGACCAGTTTAAAAGTCTTCCAGTATTTTAGTGGTATTAAATCTTTTCTAACGTAATCTATAATGGTCAGTTTCCTTTCAAATTTAAATCATAGGGCAAAGTTTTGAAAAGAAACCAAATAAATATATTGTTATTGTCTCAATTAGATGTGTTATTGCTTATTGCCTACCTGGACATGGTACGGCTGAGCAACAGGTACTGCCACGGGTTGCGGTACAGGTACAGGTACAGCGTGAGGAATAGGTACAGCTACATGCTTGTAGACTGGAATTTGAACTGGCTTGGTGATTTCCACCGTTTGGTGAAGGGGTACCCCGTGACCTCCGTCGTGGTCGTCGCCTCCATAACCACCAGCGAACCCTGCTTCGACGTTGGCGAATAACACCAACACACACACGCACACCTGAGAAAACAGAAACAGAACAAATGATCAATAGGGAAGGTGGAAACAATAATATTTTTCAAGACTAAGAATTAGATGGTTTTGATGTGGAGTTGCATTTGAGGTTGATTATTACAAAAAATAATAATAATAATAATTCTGAGTAGGTTTATAAACAAAGATTCGATTTTTTATCCCTGGTTAAATTGACTGTTAAGTTAACTGAAGGTTATAAGAACAATGTGGCATCGAAAAATTGACACATGTGTAATTTTAACAATTTAGGGTATACTATCGATGCTGTGTTTTTCTTTTAATTGACGATTAAATTAACACGCTGTTTAACCGGAGATGAAAATATCGGGCCTGAGAAAGGTTTGTCTTAATTTTAAAGTATTTAATGTAAGGCCAATCTTGGTGTCTCTGGTTAAAATTTGAACTACCAGTTAAATAAACGAAATCGGAACGAAATGAACTGTCAAATGACGCATTTATAATTACTGTCAATAATCTGATTTAATATTGTTTGACACAAGATATTGTCAAAAATGTTATTTAGAGAAGCAAAGCTTTTCTTCTTGAATCTTATTTTAGAAATGGAAATAATTTAGTAAACGGCGAATAGTAATATTCTTTTGTAGCCTGTTACAACGAATTTCAAGAAAATTACATCTTATGATCAATTTTAAAAACATGCCTTTTGAATTGTATAATGACTAGACATAGATCCATCCATAGCTTACTTCGAGTTTTTTTGAACACACTATACCAGTTTAGTTTAATGAACGAATAGAACCAAATAATGTTGAAATATTGAACCGATTTTTATTTTATTATCTCATAGACAAAGATATTCACCTAAATTTTAGAAATAAGGAAAAAAGTGGTTTTAAATTTATAAGAGGTATAATTTCCACTTCAAGTGCTAATATTTTTGAACAAAAAGGATAAAAATAAAATAAATAAAATAAATATATCATCACGGCATATTACCCATTTCTGGGTGTGCCAGTATCAACAACACATGTAGACATCGGTAATGATGACGATATATTTTACAGTGTGGGCGCTTACCAGGCGTCACCTCACGGGCACTCATAGCTGGTGTGGAGAGTACACCACAGGGGTCACTTTTGTGCAGTTTAAAATTGAAAATATTTGGCGTCTGTCGTGATCGAACCCGGTTCCCCTAGGTTCGCGACCAGACACTCAGGCACGCGGCCACGGGACCCCATAGGATAAAAATATAATAAATAATAAAAGAAAAAGTTGCAACTATCGTTAATATTCAAAGTTAAGATTGCTGTTATTTGGAATAAATTTACATTGTAATTTTACATGATGTGTAAAACAGTTTTCGCTTTATTGGTGTGGAACATGTAAGATGAACGTGTTACGGTAATGAATGACTTTGTAATTACTTGGAATTAATTGTAATATAACTGGAGTGTTTCTAATCATGAATCATTCTGAATTTTTATTTTAACGAGGAGAAAACTAGTGCTGTTAATGATTTAATTGACTGACTTCACATTTAATTCATTTAAAACTTTTAAATTTCACACCTTTCAAATTTATCAGACAATATTTTTTTATATTTTGCGTTCATAATGAAGTTATTACAAAACCCAGAATTTAATTTTTTCGTAAGAAACTTTTCAAAGAGTAATGAATTGTTTGTCGTTCTATTCAGCGGTTAGTTCTTCAGTTTTTGAGTAGCTCGTCATTAAAAGACAATTTAGAATGTAAAGAAGCAAATGATACAGCGAAAGTACTATCTACTTTTGTGTAAGAAAGTAACAACGCAGTTCTAATTTGGCAAAGTCACAATAATAATTAGAAAAAGATACAAGTTCATGGTACAAGATCTCTACAAAAAGACGACAATTTTTTTGTTCAACTTTTTAAAGAAAGAAATTGGATCAATTAAATTTTGAAAAGGAATTTGCATTCAATGTTAATTGGATCGTAGAAAAAGTGCTGTTATAGTAGATAATTATTTAGATTGGTAAATTTGGAACATTTTTATTGTATTGGCGTTCTACTTATTAATAGATAGTGGTTCCGAAAGTACTTAAACACATTTTAGAAATATTTGATTCGTCTTTTTAATTTAAAATAGTTACGGAACACAAAACTGTATTACAAACTGTTTTAAATATAAATAGATCATGACATGGGGTCCCTTGGCTGCGTGCCTGAGTGCCAAATATTTCCAATTTTAAATGGCACAAAAGTGACCCATGTGGTGCACTCTCCACACCAGCTATGAGTGCCCGTGAGATGACGCCTGGTGAGCGCCCACACGGTAAAATATATCGTCATCATACCGATGTCTACATGTGTTGTAGATACTGGCACACCCAGAAATGGGTAATGTGCCGTGATGATATATTTATTTATTTTATTTTGACGACATATTACCCATTTCTGGGTGTGGCAGTCTGCTTTGTACATTCAGATATTAGTAATGATGACATATTCGTATTGCACCTTACAGGCACTCATTGCTGGCGTGGAAAATGCACTACAGGGGTGACTTTTGCGCCAATTGAAATGGGAAATAAAATGAATAAAAAATTTGATACATAAATAATCACCCCCATTCAAATAGCCATTAAGAATTGTAAACACTAAATAAAAAATTGTAGGTTTTATATTAGCTTTATTGGTTACAATTTTTAGCAATGTTGTGAAAACAGCAAATTTCTTACAGAATTGGGGTGACTATATGGTCAATTCTGAGTGTGAGTTTGCTTTTTTTATTGCACCTTTGAGGGCGCTTACCAGGCGTCACCTCATGGACACTTAAAGCTATTGTGGAAAGAGCACCACCACAATAATTTTTATATAACAATAATTATTTTGAAAAATAATTGATGGAATTTTTATAGAATTTTTTATTAAGTATATGATTTTTTGTACTTACGAAAGCCTTCATGATGGTTTGTATGGATAGACACTGAAGACTACTTGAGCAGTAGTAGATTTGTGTTGCTTGGTGAGTTGCGCTGCCTAGCTTATATACTCCGGTGTTGATCGTCCAGACCGCTCCTGATGGCACTTTCACTGCTCAGGACCATGGGCGTAGATCAGGGTGGGGTCGAAGAACCCCAAAACATTCACTCATATGTGGACGCAACAAACAATGTGAAGAATGAAAAAAAGTTATAAATATTTCACTTAGAATTTGATATACGTTATTTACAATATGTAGGAGCAAAGTGACGAATGACGATAACTTTAAATTGACTTACCCAGAAATGGGAAAAGTAATGTTTAGTAGCATTAACAAGCCTTAAATTTTAAGCGACCCTTAATACATTTGACTTTTCATTTCTGTCTATTAATTACAAATTTTGAGCAATGTTGCTAAGACTCATACATCAGAGAGATTGAGAAATACAACAGCAAGAATAATAATGTAAGATCAACAGTTGGAATCACAACAAACGATATAAATTAATCAGGGCATCGAACCCACCAAAAACTGGGTTCGGTTTAGGTTCAGGTTAATTTGTTTTTTGAAAGATGGGTTCGGGTGCGGTTCTGGTTCAAGCATTAATAAAATTTGCGGTTTTGTTCGCGGTTCAGGTTCGAAATAATGTAAAATGAGGGCCGGAATTTACGCAACACGCAACAAGAAACGAACACAATTTTCATGAAAAGTCAGCCCAGACAGCAACGCAGACGCCTAAAACGTCGATTATCGGCTGTATTTACTTTTCGAACTAAAAATTAACTTGAACCGGAGTTGAACCCCGAACCTGAATTTTAATACTCGGTTCGGTTTCGACTCAGGTTCAATTAAAAATATATCTGAGGTTCGCTTCTCGGTTTGGGTTCCCTAAAATGTTACGGTTTGGTTCCGGTTTTGGTTCGGTTCAGGTTCGGGTTCGATGCCCTGAAATTAATACAAACGACATCGGTACCTCGGTATTTAATGGTTGAAAAGAAAAACATCAAAATAATTGCCAGATTCAGATGTGGTAATGAAGAGAGAAACAATAAACACTGGTTATCAAGTGACAAGAGGAAACACCTAGGCATTTAAGGACATCAAGAAGAAAAAAAAGAAAAGGTTCTGTTAGGCGATTTAGGGTCTGGACAAGACTGGATGAAAGAAGTCATCAAGAAACAGAGGGTTAATTTAAGCTAATATGATGTATTACTAGAATTGTATTAAAGGAAAATTGGGGGAAGATAAAGAATATGAAAATCTTAAATGCTGTCGAATCCGATCACCAGCTTCTCAACGTGGAACTTAAAAGTCACATAGCAAAAGAAAAGGAAGAACCAATGTATTTACTGGATGAAAAGAAAAACATCAAGATGATTGCGAGGTTCAGATGTGGTTATGAAGAGAGAAACAATAAATACTGGCTATCAAGTGATGAGAGGAGTTGCAGGCTATGCGGGTGAGAAGAGGAAACCAGCAGGTATTTTAGGATTTCGTGTAGGGAAGTTACGAGAGAAGGAAGAAAAGAAACGGTTCTGTTAGACGATATAGAGTCGGGACAAGATTGGATGAAGGATGTCATCGAGAAACGAGGGGTTCATTTATGATGTAGTATGTATAATATATATATATATATATATATATATATATATATATATATATATATATATATATATATATAAAGTTTAAGCTAATCCTCATTTTTGGATTAGTAAATTCTATTCAATTCCGGTATTTAAATTTTAATTTTCTTGATATTATCAATAAAGGTATATACTAGGAATAGATTAGACTATATTTTAAGATATAAACTGTCCAAATTAGAGTAGAATTCGCTAATCCAAAAATGAGGATTAGCTTCAACTTTTTTGTGAATTGGGCTGTTAAATAACAAAACAACCAAGTACAACAACAAATGTAGAAATTGATTTTAGTAGGTACATACATTACAATAAATTTTTACATCAAATATTTCTGAATTGACAGTAGTTAAGACTGTATACAACTAGTCTGTAAATGGTAATAAGAAAATAATATTTAGTTAATGTTTTCTCGGTGTTGTTATAGCTGTGAATGAGGAACGGTCGATTGGGGTTGAAGCGCAAAATATTTAATACGAAATATAAAATGGCTCTTTTATTAAGTTAAATAAAAAATAGTAAGATGAGTAAATAGTACAAAATATAATACTTAGTCGTCACGACTGTACAAGAAGATCTATTACATCTTTACTACGGACTCTACGGCAGACTTCTTCTTCTACCCTATCGTACAGTCGGCTATATACATTTAGAAAATGCTGCACTTTCAATGCTATATTTTTCGTTTTGACTCTGGCAGTTAGCACACAGTATAACCAGAGATGAAAATTCTGGATCTTAGATTTTTAATATTAATTAATCTATTGCAATAAAAATGTTGAAGCCTCTACTAGCACTATAGGGAAAGTAAATGAGAAATTTAAATATTTGTAATTGACAGATAAATAATATTAGTGCCCAATCAAGAGTAGATAATACGCATATTAAATTCTTATTATAATTTTGCTGGAAATAAAATCCAATTCGATACCTACATCATCTTTGTAAGATATAAGTAGGTACCTATTGCTACTACGATACTTATAGGCGAGAGGATATGTGCTGACCGTAACATAATTTTATTATTATTATAAATCTGGCTTTTGTTTTGAATGTACATTTGCGAGTTTAAAGAAGGTTCTTTTATATTAGGAAGCTTTATGAACTGAAATAAATATGTGAAGCAATATATAATTATTCTTATAATGTGTATATAATTGATATTTTAAAGACTAATTTCTCCGATAATGAAATTAGAAATGCGTATCAAATATTGTTTTTGTACTGTTAGATAGATAATCTTACATTTCGTAACTTTACTATCTAAATCTCGCACAGAAAGTAAAGCAAAATTATTTCAAGTTCAGGAGAAAATATAGGTACGCTGTACAAATGTTAGAATGTATGAATATGATAATGTAACAGTATATTGATATAATCTAGATTCAAAGTCAGAATGATGTGAATAGGTAACTTTAGTAGACCGTATTAAAAGATGTACCGTTATTTTTTATTGGTCTACTTATAATTTTGCACATTTACTGTTAAGTGCTTCTTAAAACTTAAATTACAATTAAATTATATACATGATCAAATAGTTTTTGTTTTAACTGACAGTTAACAGACAGTTTAACCAGAGGTGAAAATACAGGGCTTAAATAGTGTAACACAAATTTACTAAATTTAAATAAACAATGAAATAATTAGATATGGTTTTTTGGATATGTACATATTGTTTCCCATATTATTATTATTTAAACTTTTACTTTTTAATATCCTACTTCCCTATATGTATTATAATTCTATAATGTACTTATTATAATATTAAAACAATTTTCTATAATTTTATAATTTCTAATTATACTGTTTTTATTGTTTAAAACCCAGCGATAATCCAGAATTCTTGTTCTTCCTGATACAATATTTTGAATAAGTTTCATTTAATATTATTTCATCCGTTGGTTGAAGAAATAAGATATAGGTATTTATTACTGAGATATGTATATCATAAACGAATGAAAGTCCGTAATGTTAGTATTATTTGAGAAGTAAGAGTCAGTAAGTACAAATAAATAGAAAATACAAATAGTTGGAAATGTTTTTTTTTTAATTATATAAATTGCTAATGATTATGAACATTTTTAAGATGTTAAATTGCTCGATATTATATTAATTAATATGTACAGGATATCTGACTATAATTAGAAAGAATATTGGCGTACCTACACATATATTAACAGGACAATTTAATTTTTTTAATGTTAGATATATTTCCTATTTAAAATTTTTATAAGACGAAGATGGCTTGTACATTTTACGATTTAACTCAGAGAGGAATTTTTGGTACTGCAGTTTTCATTCCCAAATGAAATTATTTCAAACAAAAATAGCATTTTTCTACAGACTATAAACAAAAGTGACCCCTGTAGTGCACTCTCCACGCCAGCAATGAGTGCCCGTGAGGTGACGTCTGGTAAGCGCCCGCACGGTACAAATATGTCATCATCATTACCGATATCTGTGATAAAGCAGATTGGCACACCCAGAAATGGGTAATATATTTCTATAAACAAAGTAGGCATTTGCGCTCTCTTTTGTCAATGCAAAATGTCACTTTATCGCTCATGCGCGACAAAGTAGAAGTAACGCTCGCTGTCCGAATTTCTAACTATAAAATGTTGAGAAATGTCACTTGTCTATATTCGTAATGGGAAAGTTTAGTCAGGAACTAATGGCGCTGTAGTTACTTACACATTTATTATCTCCACAAGTCAATCAGACATATGACTGCTCTGTCGGTATATTACATAACCAAACAAAATGCCGTACGCTTGTGTAAAGGAATACAGAATTAAAATAAGGCATTCATTTACAAAAATGAAAGTAAAAAATGCTTAGATTAGATTGAAGCAATAGCTCAATAAAAATGGAAAATAACGATAAATTAAAATTTAAAAATATAATCGTTATTTATTGAGTAGTACTGGAAGTAAAAAGTGTGCATTTTATTATTAATTGTTATGGTGGAGGGCCCCATTGTGGCGACTGTAGAGAAAAAATCTGATGTGGCCAACACAAAACCTCCCGCTATTTAATTTTTATTAATTTAAATACATACCTACCTACGTATTTACTAACGTTGCAAACTGTTCCATTGCAGAAAACTATTGCTTTATTTACTATTTTCTTTTCAAATGTTACTATTATTAATTTGAAGTGATTAGTTTTTTGACAGTGACATTTACTGTCAGTTACATTCGTTTGAAATATGAACTGTGTAACAAAGGAATTGTGTTTATCTTAGGCTTCGCGACTAATAAAAAAAAATATTTTTAAATGTATCTGTAAAATATATAGAAAAAGTATTATTGTATTCCAGTAGAAAATTCAATAATCTTTAATTTTCATAAGACATAAAATGCGAAAAAATGGCATTTAATGGTATTTTTTGAGCTTCAGATAAAGTGCCATTTCCGGTTATCCGATTTACACCAAAATCTAATGGTTTCTTTTCATATTAGAATGGGATGGAAATACAAGGTTTCAGAATTTTCTGAATGATAGTATTTGAGTTAGAGTGAAGACAAAATCCTTACACATACACACACACACACATACACACACACACACACACACACACACACACACACACACACATACACACATACAGACATACAGACATCATCGTGAAAATGTTAAAATTAGATTCTAGGGACCTTAAAACGTGGTCATTTACTAAAATCTTGATATGTAATTTTTAGCACGATCCTTATACCTCCCTTACCGGTAGCGGGAGGTAAAAATAAATTAAAATGTCCTATTCGACAAATTTGCAATATATTTAATAATATCAACCTTCAGTCCGACATTTTTGCCGATTCATTCCATAGATTTAAAATATCACTTCAGCAATTTTTCCATATTTAAATTGATTGTCTAGTATATTGTTTGCTATATTCATCATTGTCTTTTTTTTTACTGTACTCTAATATGTATGTTTATTTATGCCAACGCATTACATTTTGTACCTCTTTATAATCGTCCTGTAATTGGGATTTTATCCTGTAGGATTGATTTTTAATAAATAAATAAATATATAACAGAGTAGGCCATTCAGTGCATGTCTTCATTTCAATAGAGCGGTACAAATAATGGCACGCTGGCATTCAATGTAAAAGCAAAAAGTTATGCTATGTGTTGCCTTGTCATAATTACGATTGCTGGACCCGACTATAGTAAAGTTATAATTATTAAAATTCTATATAATTACTTTATTCGTAATGCACATAAATTAATAATTCATATTCAAAATTTCCATAATAACTAGCTTCATGTTCTTTAATTATTATTTAAAATGTGCAGTGTAAAATATTTAATTATGCATCTACTTAAAAATTAATTGTTCATCTTCCTCAAGCATAAAAATCCGCGTTTTTTGACTATGTGTGTGTGTTAAACTTTGAGAAGCTTCCACGCTCTAATACTCGGCCACATTCAAGACAGCCATGAAAAAAACAAAACGCAAACGATCTCCACATTCACAACGTCCACTGAACGCTAGACGAAGATAGACAATTGGTTCTAGTTCACTCTAATAGCATAAAATAGAGTAGATTGAGACGAGAATGTTAGTAAGATGGTTTTAGAGAAAGGTATGACTTGGAATCAACAGTAAAAAATCTGCTAATCGTTTATATATTTTTGGGCGTGTCAAGTTCTTTTATACCGTGTACGGTATAAAAATTGTTCACTAAATGATCATACACAAACTTAATAACACGAACAGCTCGATTCTCGAAAAATTTTAAGTTAATCCTCATTTTTTGATTAGCGAATTCTATTTTAATTTTGACAGTTCATATCTTAAAATATAGTCTAATCTATTCCTAGTATCTACCTTTTTTGATAATATTTTGAAAATTTTAAATATCAGAATAGAATAGAATTCACTAATCCAAAAATGAGGATTAGCTTAAACTTTTTTGTGATTCGGGCTGTTATTGTCCAAATTATTTTAATATTTAACAATATATAACAGACATATTTTATACAAAAATTATAAGTTCTAAATTATAATTTTAATTGTCAAGCAAACCTGTGGACGGTTAATATATTGATGGGTAGACATCTGAAAATACCTTAATAACAATTGCATCAACATTTAAACAAAAATATAATTCAAACATAAATGTATATAATTTTATAGAAAATTCTTTGCAAAAAGTGCACTCGCCACTATAGCTTTGAGACCTGATGAGGTGACGCCTGTTAAGCGCCCCTAAAGGTAATAATAAAAAAAAGCATATTGACACAACCAACAATGGGTAATAAATAAGTCGCATAGGAGTACCATTTATTTTTGTTTAAATAATGCCGTGAATTGAACTATAAATATAACTTTTTTGATGTACCGTACTTTTCGTTATTGCCGTTGAAAAATTACGTGGCGCCCTTTATCCTGATTTATAACTGTAGTTTCGACCCCACCCGTCTCCATTGTCAGCTAGGGTGCGTATGTATATAATGTTATATGAATATTTATAAAATGCCTGGTCGTTTTGAAAGGCGAATTGTATAAAATTAATATTTGGACATTTCCCTCGTAATTTTTTTAAACATTTGGTTAGATTATGATAAAGTATGTTTAGAGAAATATCTAAGTTAATTGTCCAAAATTCATTATCAGTCATTTTGAAAACGACTAGATGTTTTATATAATGACAGATTTTTCGATCTGTCTATGACATAAATAAATACGTAATGCACTTAAATACATATGAATGTTATAAATAACATATATTTTTATAGCGACTTTGACATTAAATTACGTAAAAAAACTTTCCAAATTTCAAGTTCATTATCCATATTGCAAAATTGGAATGCGATATTCTTATAATAATAATAATATCTAAAGATATTGTGTACTTTCTCAGGAAGTATATTGTTAATATACAATCTTAAGACAGTAGAAATTATTTCTACCACCATACAACACATATGCGTACATTTGGAGATTTCAACGTTCAAATAAGCAACTAATAGAAAATTGCTTCAATATGTAAATACATACCTAATAAATTATTATCTTTTATTGCAAAAACTAAAAGCAATTATATCTCTCCGCTTTATTAAATTATAAATTTCTAAACATCTGACACACGGTTACAACATTCCAGAGTTTAAAAAATAGACGATCGCATTTCCAACAGAAGAATGAAGCTGCACTTTCTTCTGTTTCGCATTGTTCTTGTTATGGTGAATGGAGAATTTTACGGTTCGCTTTTTTTAAACTTGGTCGAATTACTAGTTTGTCTCATTAAATTATTAGAAAGAGTTATAAACAGAAAATTACACGTTATCAGGGTAATTATTTTTGTAAATTTTTGGAAAACCCACATAGAATTATTAAAAAATAATTGGACAATAAAAGAAATAGACTTTCTATATGAAATTTATAGTGAAACTCAAGCTTGAATTGTTGTACACTGTTTTAGAATGGGTGAACATTCGAAACAAATACAGTAAAGCACTTGTCTTCAAAGTTTACATTTTTAAAGACAGTTAGCAGCACATTTGTGAAATTGTTCAGTTTTCCCAGGGCAGACGCCTTCTTTAAGGGGCTTGATTTTAATATGCCCCCAAATGCTCATACCGTGAGTATTTTTTAAAATGAAATATTGGGTTTGTCATATCTATGGTTACGATTATTTGATTGACAGCAATGTATTTACGTGTCCCATTTAAAATGAAACATAGGGAACGAATTTGACATTTGTCAAGAGTCAAGACGTCAGTAGAGGTTAATTTTGTTTAAATAATTGTACCTGCTTTCTAAATTAAATTTAGTTATAGAAAAAATATTATATACACCTTGTACTCGAGTGATTTTCTGACTTGGGTAAATTTCTTACAATATTTAAATATAATTCTTCTGTCAAATTCATTCCCTATGTTTTTATTGAGACAGGCAATTACATTGCTGTCAATCAAATGTCAAGTAATAACTTATAGGAAAATTTAGCGGTTATCTGTAATATTGACAAGATGTCATTAGATGTTCATTTTGTTTAAATAATTATACCTGTTTCCAAAAAAATTAAATTTAGTTGTAGAAAAAAAATTGTGTGGACCTTGTGCCCGAAATATGTTTAGTGCTCTCGAGTGGTTTTCTGACTTGGTTAAATTTCTTACAATATTTAAAAATAATACATCTGTCAAATTCGTTCCCTATGTTTCATTTTAAATGGGACACGCAAATACATTTCTGTCAATCAAATGTCGAATCGTAACCATGAATATGACAAATCTAATGTTTCATGTTAAAAAATACTCACGGTATAAATAATACATGGTAAAAAATTTGCAATGGGGGATTACGGCTCAATCGAATTAAGGAAAATAGTAAAAAAATACGAATGTATATGCTGAATAACGAATATTAATAAAAAATATGAAATGGTATAATTGAGATATTTCGGAAATAAGGGTTTTTTGTTATAGCGCTTCGACACTAATATGAAAATATTTTGATTGGCGACCGAGAAACCGCCAATACATGCATTACAAATAGCGTGTTAGGAGGTGGGGATTACTACCAATGGAAGTTAAGAAATTCAAATTCGAAAGGAGGGGCTAACATTCTTGTACTACAGTTTCCAAACAGTTTTTATTTTAACATAAATTTCTTGCATTAAATTTAATAATTTAAATACACCTGTAATTATAAAGTATGTAGACTTATACAGTGTTATAATATTCATTTATTTTTATGTAAATATAACTTAAAATAGCATATATTTCAAGAACATTTAGGTTCATGATGGAAACAGTTTGATATAAAAACACATAAATGTGACGTCACGTCAATCTTTTCAAAATTAGGGAGACCATAACTTGGTTATTAATAGGATTTTTTTCACCGGATTTTCATCAATAGTCTTAGTTTTCCTAATATTTTCAAATGAAATTATAAAAAAAAAATGGTGTAATCCCTCATTGTCGGCTCCGGTGGCTCAATGGTTACAGCAACGGCTCTTAGTAATGAATGCGGTCGGGGTTCTAGGTTCGAATCCCATTAAAGCATTGATGTTTGTGTATGTGAACCTACTTAGTAAATGGGATTTGATCCTGTTGAGAGGTTTAAAAATAATGAATAAAACAGTCATGAAATGGAATTGTGTGACGTCAAACAAAGCAATAAAATATGAGTTGCACTGCCGATACTTGCTCCTTCCATAATAGCATAATAGCATTGACTTATTTTTAAATATGTGAAACAATTCTTTCAATTGTTTTTATTTTTATATTTACCTAGACAGTAGGAAGCACTGTATTATACAATTTACATGTCTGCCTCTTGTCATTTTTTATACAGTTGACATCTATGTGAAAGTAAATTTCTTATTTCTGAATAGTTTGACATACGGACATACCCTTGAGATCTTAAGGCAGGTCGTGACATGTGAGTGTGGGAAAAATAAAGTAAAGGATATGATATAAATAAAATGTGGCGCATTTGTTAAACACCTTTCCAATTATTGATGGTGGCATCAATACTTACCGCGATTGGAAAGTAGATATTTGAGAAATGATTTTCGGAATTGAATTAGTTTAATGATTTATAATAATGATAGTTATTTTGTTAGTAATAATTTGTTGATATATGAATGTTTAATATTATTAAAAAATGATTGATTATATATGTATAACTTTTACTGTCATTTCTAAATGGTATAGCAATTATAGTGATGAAAATCAATTCATCATACAAACATCATGTCCACTACTTCATTATATATACAGGGAATTAATTTTAACATGCAACATATGGCGAATCACTTCCATGGTTACTTACTATTGTCAAAAAATGACAGCAATGTAATATTTGTCCATTTTAAAATGCAACACACAAAATTTGTAGTTTTGTATTATCAAAACTAATTTCCTATAAATTAGCCTACATACGATTAACAAATAATTAAAACATGAATGTTGTACATCTTAAAAAAACTTTAGCTTACAAAAATTCATAACTTTCATGTAATAAATGTTAAAAACTACCCCCAATCACTCTGAGGCAATATTCTAGTCGGTCGTAATAAGAATTGACACCATTTGTGATGTGTTTTGGAGGTATCTTCTGTGCTGCAATACTATTTATAATGTTGCATTTTAAAATGGACAAAATTTACATTGCAGACATTTTTTGACAATAAGAGTAACCATGGAAGTGATGAACTATAATGTTGCATTTTAAAATAAATTCTCTGTATTATATTCTTTAAGTTAAATAAAGAATAGTTCTTGTTTGTTGAATATTTTGCAAGGTCACTGTTGTTTTGCTTCCGTTGCACTTTTGTCGGCATTCCTGTTGCACTCTCTTTGATTGGTGGTAATTAGACAAGTGAATGTCGTCTCGCTACAAATCCTGCAACGCAGGAATGGACTGCAGATGTTGCATTGTTTCTAGTCAACCAATCGTTAAAAAGAATCATAATTTGCACTTATACTCATTTTTCTGGTAATAAGGAGTTGAAAATTCAACCCTAATTTTATCAAAATTGACAGAAATAGTATAGAGTGTTAAAAGAAATCCAATTCAGAGTAGGCTATGAACAAAAAAAGTATGTCAATTTGAAACTATTTAATTAAATGTCAGTTTGACATGAGATATTGTCAAAAATGTTATCTAAAGAAATCGAAGATTTTCTTCTTGAATCCTTATTTTAGAAATAGAAATAAATTTAAAAAAATAATGAATCGTAATATTCGGTATCGTTTATTATCTTTTCTCCATAAAATTACATTTCACGATCAATTTTGACAACTTGACTTTTGAATTGAATAACGATCAGACATACGTTTCTCTGTTCATAGCCTACTCCAAATTAGGTTTTTTTTTTAACACGCTGTGTAGGTAAATGAAATTGTAAAGTATGGAATGGCGACATCGCAAATTTAAGGTCCAGTTAAATTATAGTTACTGTATTTTGGGATGCTAACGATATGTTAATTATTTATTATCGCAACATTAATTGCTAAACATCGTGATTGCATTCAAGAACGCTGCCTGCAATACACCTCCTCCGCATATCTTTCAATCACAACATGCTTTGGATTGACATAGGTAATTACTTCTCTAGTCAGATTTCTACACTGTTGCCAATTCCGTTGGTCATATTAAAAAAGCGAAGTTATGAAGAAGGGGCAACACCGTGAGCAAGGGACAGCGTGGGGGAAGGAAAAAAATTGAGCATCTGTCTATATTTATTTGACGGCAAGTATAACACTTTAAAGGTTAAAATGTGGTGCTAATGTACTCTTGACTTGATAGTAATCTAAAAGCGTAGCAGTGAAAGTGTTGATATTATTCAATGTCGAGTAAAAGTTAAGCCGTTGACCATAGCCGGACGCCGCTCTGAACTCAAAGCACTCTTTATGTTTATATCATACATATACATATAATTAATTAGCCTTATATTATCTTTATTGAGTCTTCGAATAGGCCATTATAAATACACATTAATACACAAAAGTACGAAACAAATAATAAACGAAATATAATAACAAACTCATAATTATTAAGTTGATAAAACTAAATCTGAAAATAAACAAGAAATTAGTTTTTAAATATTGGAGAAAATATCAATTTGATGACTTACATTTGGTATCTTCTGATTCCTTTACGAAGTGTAGGCATAGGATCCTTCATTACATTGATTCTAATATATTTACACGCATGTAACCAGTAGACTTCCCACTCCACCTTTTTAATATCAAAATTAAACAATTCTTTGTCCCTCTCCGTTAGAGCTGCATACATTTCTCTCGTGTTATCATCATGGAAAATCCATGATCTCTTCATAAAGAATCCATAGATGTCTTGTATCTTTGCGACTTTGCCATAAATCTTCATCATCAAGGGTTTCCTGCCTGATAGTCTTAGTCCTGCGTCGACAATATAGGCAGGAACGGTGTGAAACAAAAAGTTGTAAAATATATAAGCGTATATACAATTTGTCACCCTAATGAATGGAAGCCAGAAAGTTATTGACGGGGCAAGTGTATAGGCGTAGTTAATGGTGTAATGGATAAAATAAAAGAGAGGAAGAGGGTTGTGCTTTGCAGATGCAAATTGGTAGATGTCCGGGATATCTTTCCTAAAACAAAACAAAACAAATAAATATTCTCCCTTGATATTGAATATTGAAATTAGAAAATCATCGTTATCTAAAAATAATCTATAATCGTCTCTATAAACTAGTTGAGGGTGTTCGATTGCGTGGCCGTCTAGTGTGTAAGTGGATGGATGTGATTGGTAGTGTTTTGAAGGAGCGTAAGTTTCCAAGTGGAAAGAGAAGAAGAACATGTATGAATACGATTATGAATGTGGCTGAGGCGAAAGAAGTTTGCCAGGATAGGAATGTGTGGCGTAGGATGATTGTTTCGTAATTATTGTGGTATGAAGATGTATGGTTAGTAAGAATGTTTTATGAGAATGGAGAGACAGCTGAACTTTTATGTTTATGACGAGAAGAACGAAGTATGTTTGTACAGGAATGTGTGGCGAAAGATGATTTTTGTGTAACTATTATTGTGGTCCGGATGCGGTTATTCGCTACCGAAAATCGGTCACTTTAATATGTTATTATGTATGAATACGTTTATGAATGTGGCTGTGGTGAAAGAAGTATGCATGGATAAGAATGTGTTGCGAAGGATGATTGTTTCGTAATTGTTGTGGTGTAAAGATGAATGGTTAGTAAGAATGTTTTGTGAGAATGGAGAGACAGCTGAACTTTTATGTGGACGAGAAGAATGAAGTATGTATGTACAGGAATGTGTAGCGAAAGATGATTCTTGCGTAACTATTATTGTGGTCCGGATGCGGTTATTCGCTACCGAAAATCGGTCACAATAATAAGTTCTTGAATGAATGTTATGATGATTTTGGGCAAGGCGGAAGAAGAATGTTTTTAAAGAGTTAAGTGATTCTGTGGAGCTCTTGCTTTCATCCCTTTTCTTATTATTTTCGGGTTTTTGCTAACCCACTAAGTGGGAAACGCGTGATTTTATGTATGTATGTATGTATGTATGTATAAACTAGATGGGTCAGAGAACAACAACGAATATAATTGGTACCAGGGCATCGAACCCGCCAAAAACTGGGTTCGGTTAATTTGTTTTTTGAAAGACGGGTTCGGGTGCGGTTCTGGTTCAAGCATTAATAAAATTTGCGGTTTTGTTCGCGGTTCAGGTTCGAAATAATGTAAAATGAGAGCCGGAATTTACGTAAAACGCAACAAGAAACGAACACAATTTTCACGAAAAGTCAGCCCGGACAGCAACGCAGACGCCTAAGACGTTGATTATCGGCTGTATTTACTTTTCGAACTAAAAATTAACCTGAACCGGAGTTGAACCCTGAACCTGAATTTTATACTCGGTTCAGTTTCGACTCAGGTTTAATTAAAAATATATCTGAGGTTCGGTTCTCGGTTTGGGTTCCCTAAAATGTTACGGTTTAGTTCCGGTTTTGGTTCGATTCAGGTTCGGGTTCGATGCCCTGATTGGTACACACAGTTAAGAACAAAACTAGAAGAACTGGGCTTTGGTTCGATTTGTGAAAATCAATAAATTAGTCAACACGAAATTAAGACAATATTGGAAACAGCAAAGATGAATTTGAAAGAAAAAGATTTAGAAAAACTGATAAATTCAAAATATAATGATAATTTTAGATTAATAAAATCAATAGAGAATAACGATAATTACTTACATTGAAACTCAATTTTTATTGTTAAGTTTATATGGGACATGTTACAGTTTTCTTGAAACCGAGCATGCCAATCGATTCGGATGACTAGATTTAAGGCGAACACATGTATAACTCATTTTTGACAAAAAATGGATATATCAACTTTTGAATGAACACTACTCACTTGTTGAAAGATTAAAAATTATTACAGCAGCCAACAATACGCCTCAGTATTTCTTTCTGCGTGTGATTAGGCTACAAACAGTACTTATTTTATTTAGAAAGTAAAATAAGAAAAATGTTGCGCTCCAAGAAACAAGAGATAAGGTATTATTATAAACTGCGTCCTTTATTAGATTTCTTATCTCCTTAGTTTATAAGATTTTTTGATGAAGTAGTGTAACTTTTTGTAAAATTTTTGTTACATAGGTACGTTAGTAAACTTACTTTGGTTGTACGGCCGTCTTTTGACCAGCGGCTAAGATAGCATTCGTGTTCATGTCGAGAGGAACGAAATCAAGAAGTATATTCTGATCAGCATATATTGTCCGAATTGCTGCATATACCACACCGATCATAATGCCATAAGGGCCGATCAGGTTGTTGCCGTTCCATCCAGGAATGGGATCATTCAGACAGCCAGTAACTAAAAAAATTAAAATTACATTTTGGTACTTTATATTTATAGTTAAATAAATAAATATATCATCACGGCATATTACCCATTTCTGGTTGTGCCAATCTGCTTTATTGCAGATATCGGTAATGATGATGACATATTTGTACCGTGCGGGCGCTTACCAGGCGTCACCTCACGGGCACTCATTGTTGGCGTGGAGAGTGCACCACAGGGGTCACTTTTGTGCCATTTAAAATTAGAAATATTTGGCGTCGGTCAGGATCGAACCCGCTACCTCCAGGTTCGATTCCGACAGACGCCAAATATTTCTAATTTTAAATGGCACAAAAGTGACCTCTTTGGTGCACTTTCCACACCAGCTATGAGTGCCCATGAGGTGACGCCTGAAGTCTACATGTGTTGTAGAGACTGTAGACAGTAAATCGATGACTTACTCGTAAGTGCAAAAAGTCGTATCTCCAATAATCACAATTATTAAAGACAAACAAAAAACATTCTGGTTTTAAAAGAACTTTCTGCAAATCAGCATGTCATTTTATGATTACGTTGTAACATTTTCCAAAATCATATTTAACAATGTCAAAGTCAAGCTATGGATTACGACGTTTTGCATATTAAATAACGCATTACATTTTATTTTAGCTCGTAAAATGAATTTTTAAGGTGGCTGTGGCTTACGATGATTGGCCAAAATGTGCAGGTTAACCCAATGCTTCGATTGGCACCAAAATCGAATTTTTGCACTTAAGCCATCGAAATGCAAAAAAATTATGTGAAGGATGTTTTAAGTTGTTTTACGTTTTGTAGTACAAAAAAGCTATATATTTTGATATTAGTAGACCCCGTGTTTCATTTTTGGAAAATCAATAAAAAATGCATTATATAAACAAAATAACTGAAATGTTTTGTTATGGGATTAAGCAACAGAATTATTATTGAATAAATTAAGTACCTACTGATGGTCGGAAAATACATATAGGCATATTCCTTGCTTCTCTTCGGACCAAATCCTCGCCAATAGATTTGGTAAATATGTATGTATTGGGAAAAACTCCAAGGATCCTATAACACAAAATAGTATATTCTATAACTAGTATGGAATAGATCATTTCTGCGCGAGCGAAATGTTTGAAGGCCGAGCCGTGGCGAGTGGCGGAAATACTAATCCATACGAGTTTTAGACTAATACTAATAATAAAAAATAATTATTCATCCGTTTTATTAGTTACTAATTTCAGAACTGAGGAAACAAAATCACAGAAACAACGCACAAAGCAAAGTCAACTTGATTTTGGAAACAATTGCGTTTTCCCGTTAGTGGGCAGGCCCGTATCCAGGATTTCATTTCGGAGGGGGTTCTGGTTATATAATTATATTATTTTTCAAGGAGATTAACATGAGCAGTTTTTTGCAGACTGTTAGTCTTGTTTTGACTGATAACCATGGTTATGGTATCAAAAGAAAGATAAAAAAATTCTGCATCAAATGACAAATTTAATAATTAATTTATGGGACTAAAATATTACATAATTTACATTTATTTGTTGTCATTTGATACAATTTTTATCTTTCTACTGATACCATAACTGCTGTTGTCAGTCAAAACGGGACGCAACAGTTTGTAAAAAACTGATTTCCCATTTTAATCTTCTATGTACATCTTTAAAAAAACACCCGGTATACAATTCTCGGGGAAATAATAAAATAAAGGAAATGTCTACTGCACTGTCCAGACAGAGCAGCAAAAAAAAAAAATTAGTCAACCAAACCCAAAACAATACCTAACTGACAATTCTTAATTGGTAGACAGTGGTTTTTAGGTAGATTCGAGAAGTGGCCGCTAGAATTGTCCGCTAGATTCCGTTCAGGTGCGACAGTTCACAAATTTTTATTGCGGCTCTGTCTGGACAGTACTGTAGACACTTCCTAAAATAAAACAATATTTTGGCCTTTAAGTATATCTTTATTTAATTGTAAAAAGCAATTGGGAATGTTATACTCGCAGTTTGGGACGCGTGCTACTATAGCGCTAAAATCTTGGTTAGACTTCTTTAAATTTTTTAGTATTTTATTTTACATTTCAGGGGGGTTTGAACCCCCAAATCCCCCTCCCCCCCTTGGATACAGCCTTGTTAGTGGGCATTGACTAAAACAGTTACTGAGTATTATTCCGTAACAGTATGACAGAATCTATACATTCTGTAACAGTTTTCAGTTGCAGAATGAATAAATTCCATAGTAGTGTTAGATTATCTTTATTGATGAAACGAGAAGAACTATATTTGTTTCTTACTCCGATTGTTTTGCTGCAAGTTCTTCATCGCTGGTATTTTTGACGTATTCGATGAATTCCGCAGGATCTCGTGGGGGTGGATAAAATTTTTCATATGCTTCTCTATCCTGAACGCAGTTAGTATAACATGTAGATACGTGCACAAAGCTCTGTAATATATATTCAATAATTAATGGAAATTTTGGGAAAAATTGAATGTGTTACTTTTAGATAACGGAATTCTTTGCTTAGATCTATTACACATTTCAGAGCTATTATGTTAAGTTGTGCTGCTTTGCGTAAAGGCTCATCGAAGCTGACAGTTGCAGCACAGTGGATCACAATTTCAATCTGGAAAAGAACAAGTATTATCAGTACTAATATAACAAGCCTTCGGCTCGTGGCTCAATCACGTGAGGGTGAAATACCCTTTCAGCACGTATTGTACACGATATTTTTCCGACGACCACAAAAAAAAAACAAAATAAAATTTACATAAAAATATTAAAACAGATTATGTTAACATCATTAGTATCAGAATTCACCAAATATTTTGTTAAAATCTGATCATTCAGCGTCCAACCTTCTTAATCCGTGTAAATTCAGCAAATTAGTTGCAACTGTCAAATTTTTAAATACAATTTTTTAGGTTAGTTCGCTCAGTTGTCGCAGCGTGTGTAAAATCATTTCACACAGTTGCGGACGCATCTGATTGGCTAACGAGCTTTCATTTCACACAGCTTTGCTAGTGATGTGCAATGACCAACTTTCAGTAATAGTTTAGCGTGTGAATTTATGTACTTTTCGTAAAGGTCGTCGGAAAATATATTTTTTATCGGGCCGAATCGGGCTAATCATTTGCAAAAGTTGCCGCGAGTCGGACCTCTGCGCTTGGCCCGACCCGAAATTCGAGCTCTTCGGGCCGGCCCGAAAAATCTTATAGTTCAATTAAATGCACAGTTTCCTTATATTATAATAAAAATGTATGGAATTAAAATGGATCAAATGATTTAATAACATCATACTTCACATCTTAATAAATAATAGTATATTATATGCCAAGGTTGAGAAGATAATCATTATTGACCCAGCGCCTATTGTAACCCGAGGGCGAAGACCGAGGGATATAAGGCGCCTGGTAAATAATGATTGTCTTCTCAACCGTGGTTTATATATTATTTTTTTCACTACTAGCACATAAATTCTCTTTGAATTTTTTTTTATTGATAATAACAATAATTTTGACGTGAATAATAACGTTACTTATTTGTTAATATTCACAAAAACAAAGTAGGCTGCATTTGTTTTTATCTGACGTTTTGCTCATTTCGCTGGTTTGATAACCTCACTTATGGGCCTTGGTTTGTATTTGATTTAATTATTTAATAAAAACACTTTGTGCTGTTACAGTCAGCAGCCTTATTAGTTTATTATTATTTTTAAATAAATCTATTGAAATGTATTTACCTACAAATACAAAAAAAATAGTGATTTGTTCAATCCTACATCTACAAATATTTCACATTTTCACCAAAATAGCACAGTGGCCAGGCGAGGCGGCAGCGTAGGTCAATTTAAAATTATAGTGGCAAATTTAAATTATAGGTATACTTAACACCTTTCTTGAGTTTAATGAGTTAAATAATATTTGGATTTGGAGGCTTGAGTTTGATTGAAAAGTGACAGTAGTGAAAAACAATTTCTCATGTCAAATAAAGGTAAATAATAGTGGGTTTCTAGGCTAGTAGTGAAAAAAAAATATTATTTTGCTTCAATAATTCGAGGTTATTCACTAGAGCGTAATAATACTATATTGTGATATTGTTATTATCACTATTGTTATTACTCTTATACTTAAATAAAAGTGATTTTTGTACCATCATAATGATTTCTTGTCTTACTTTTGAGCAGAAACAAAGTTAGATAAAAAATCCGTATGTAAATAACTATTTTTGTATAAAATTTGTGAAAAAGTTGTTTCAATTTTCGAACGTCTTTAGTAAACAAAGTGTTAAATACTCGTAGGTCTATAATTTTTATAACAAACTTACACCAGAAGTGTC
Source organism: Ophonus ardosiacus (assembly GCA_943142095.1). Classification (NCBI taxonomy): domain Eukaryota; kingdom Metazoa; phylum Arthropoda; class Insecta; order Coleoptera; family Carabidae; genus Ophonus; species Ophonus ardosiacus. The sequence continues at coordinate 407,091 of OW964830.1, forward strand.
TCTTTTTTAACAACTTACATTAGCTAATGTTGGACGTTATAAGGATGTAGATAGAGGATTTTTTTAAATTTAACACGGTAATCAAAATTAGGAATGCCGGATTGACTCAATTTCGAGCTTAGGCCCTGCCCGATTTCGAGTCAATTTTCAAGCTGGGCCAGCTAATTTTTTTGTCGAGTCGATCTTCGAGTCGGGCCGGCAATTTTTATTTTCATACAGTTTGCTTTCGTGTTTGTTGCTAAGCAAGAAAAATTCGTGCAAAATAAAAATTTATCGATAAAATCAGGAGGTCTTGTGATATTACTTCTGAATAAAAATAGCTAACAGCGACTTGTTATGGAAAACGCACTCACCTCCTTTTTAAGTTTTTCGATGATTTCTTTCGATATTCCCAAATTTTCACTGGCCAGATCTCCATTAACTATTTCTATTCGATTTTTGTAGTCTGGCGTAGCTTGTTTCGCCCTATCGAAAAACTAATGCACACATTAAAATAATCACTATTTAAAATTACAATTACATACTGTTATAGATAACAACTTCTCTAGTCTTTCTTTTTGTTCAACTCCTTTCTTCTCTCGAATCAAGACATATATCTTCTTTATGTTGCAACTTCTTAGAAGTTTTTCGATTATTGACTTGCCCAGAAATCCAGTGACGCCAGTGAGAAATATTGTCTTCTCTTTGTAAAACTGCTGAATGGGTGTAAGTGACATTGTGAAGACAAAGAATAAAATAAATGATATTAAATATTTTTTCAGTTATGTAACTCGTGGTCGTGATGTATTGGTTTTCATAGGTAATACATCAATAACCATTGTTCAAATTTGTCCTATATATTATGTCAATTATACGGATTAACATATTGTGCAGTCATGAAGCCATAGTTTAATTATTCAAATACGCATATGTATTAATTAAATCAATGAACTGTTACATAATTAAAAGTCTTTTGCATTTAATGTTACAAGTGCCTCATATTTGTAAATTCGAATTATTGTTCGTGACATGAAAATATAATCGATGAATTGCATGTATGATAGACATTAATAATAAGTAGTGCTTGAAGACCACTGCCTTAAATATTTTCGTACGCACATAACAAAGGTGTATTTAAGTATGTTACGAGAGGTTTTACACAGTCAGAACAGTGAATGACCAAGTACTGAATACACAGATTCTTCACAGGGGTTGAACCTAGGACCTTGGATGCTCTGCCAACTCTGCTACAAAGTACAGTGTTTTTAAAAGAAATCCTAATTTGGAGTAGGCTATGAAAACAAAAACGTATGTCTGATCATTTTTCAATTAAAAATCAAGTCAAAATTGATCCTGAAATGTGATTTTAAGGAGAAAAGATGATAAAGAAAAATACAGAATATTGTCATTCACTGTTTTCTAATTTATTTCTATTTCTAAAATAAGGATTCAATAATAAAAGCTTTGATTTCTTTAAACAACATTTGAGACAATATCTCGTTTTTCGGTTCATAGCCTACTCCGAATTAGGATTTTTTTAACACACTGTAGAGAGTTTTTATATTTTTTTTTTCCACGATCGGGATTTTTTTAATGTTTCCGATAGGGTTTATAAGGCAGTAAGTATTACATCGGAACTACTGTAATAGTAATTTACGTAACAAGACCTAAAAGTGATACTTTACTGGGTGGGCAAGCAAGCTCTGGAAGCTTGTGAGCCCAGTATAGACACTTTCAGGTCATGTTGGGTAGGTACAATATTTTTTTTGCGATCCTGAAAAAAGAATAAAAAAGTATTATTTTATTTTTTACTGCGAGCAAATAAGAAATAAATCAACGACTGATCTCCATAGAAACATTTAGCTTTACCGGTCCCGGGATCGGTAAAGTACTTTGCGATCCCTTATAGACAACTTTCCGAGCTAGCTCAGCAAAGACGGACTTTCCGGTCTAAATAGTGATCAGAAAGAGCTCATTTTCTGGCGATCGCGAAAAAAAATAATTAGAGCCGATTTCAAAATAAATTTTATCTCCACTTTAAATTAAAATTACAGTTGTTTCCGTTTTCATAATATAATTTTAGTACTTTAGCTAGCACTAGTATTACTTTAAAATAAAGATAAAGTTTTAAAGTAAAATGAATTAAAGTCTTAAAGTGGGCTTGATTATGAAATAGAGTATTCTTGAAATTATTTTAAGTAAAAAATGTCATATAAACATAGGTCCTATTCCTTTTGGTTACAAAATTACGGGGGATCAAAGTTTTATAAATAACAACAAATAAAAAAAATAATCGCAATACTTACTTTTAAAACAAAAGAATAAATATTGTATTTCTTATGCAGTGTGTTCAAATAAAAACCTAACTCGGAGTAGACTATGAACAAAAGAACTTATGTCTGTTCATTTTTTAATTCAAAAGTTAAGTTCTCAAAATTGATCATGAAATGTAATTTCCCTGAAATTGATTGTAAAAGGCAGTAAAAGAATATTGCCATTCGCCGTTTCCTAATTTAATTCCATTTCTAAAATAAGATTCAAGAAGAAAAGCTTTGATTTCTTTAGAAGTAAAATATGTCTATTTCAGATTAATTATGCATTGTTGTTTCAGAGTTTATTTTTGTTTGTTTTAAAAGTAGATATCTAGATTATTTTCTTATACAGTGTGTTCAGAAAAGAACCTAATTTGGAGTAGGCTATGAATACAGAAACGCATGTTTGATCATTTTTCAATTCAAAAATCAAGTTATCAATATTGATCGTGAAATGTGATTTTCCGCGTTTACCGTTTTCTAATTTATTTCTATTTTTAAAATAAAGATTCAAGAAGAAAAACTTTGATTTCTTTACATAACATTTTTGACAATATCTTGTGTCAAATTGACATTTCATGAAATACTTTAAAATTGCCTGTGCCAATTTAGTATTTTTTTGAACATACTGTATTTAGTAACCAAAAGAAGTAGGAGCTATACGTAAAATGATTTCAGCTGTACGCAATTAATTTTTTTGCACTAATCCGGCCTGATTACGTCTTATATACGGCCTTAAAGTCCTGAGTAGGAGTCAAAATATTTTATTAATTGTACTTATTACAATCTTTTGTTAATTAAATTAGTTCTATCTTTACAACATCTGAAATCTTATGACATTTGTATTTATGTAAATAAATAGAACAAATAATTGTTATATCATCATGGTTTGTTACTCATTTTTGGATGTACCAATCTACTTTTATTTGCAGATTTCTAAAAATCAATTAATAAATTGATATAAAAATGAAATTATAGCAACTTCGGGTTATGCAATAAATTAGTTCATTTTGAAATGCTGTTTGAGTTTGAACTCAGCCATGCAAGCAGTTAAATATATGCGGCACTAATTTCTATTTTGTCACCGGACCAAAAGATCGAAAAAAGATTAGAGAACTATATTTTAGTTGACCAAGTGTTTTATAATGCCGAAAGCGGTATCATCACCTAGTTTTAGAATCACTGATATGGACAAAAAATGTACATTTTAAACGGTATAATTTTCACAGTATGTATTTTTTAATTAGCGTATAATATATTAATTATTTTATATAGTCCAGCAGTAAAGCAATAGCGATCACCGGGTGAAACTTAAGTTTTACATTATATGCTTTATGCTTAACTTAAGTGGAAAGTCCGGGTAATTACTGTTAAATTAAAACAGCTTTCTTCACATGTACAAAACATATTTATTTAACAATACAACAAACATAAATAAGAACAATAACAATAATTAAATAACTAATATTTCTGATGAATTATTATCATCGGAGGTGGTCGTGCCTTCACTCGAATGTTTTGAATATTTTTACCGTAAATCGGTTGTTGATATCTTACATTAGTTTGTTGAATACTTGGATTAGTAGGTACATATTTTTTGTGTTCGGGTTTTTTCTGCTCTTGAAATTGTTGTTGCTGGACAACAATTGGTTGAAGTTGTTGCGTCAATTGTTGTTGTTGAACTAATTTTTGGGGTTGTAAAACGTGTTGTTGAGATTGCAAAGCTTGTTGTTGGGGTTGCAGGATGTTTTGTTGGGGTTGCAAGATATTTTGTTGAGGTAGCAGGACATTTTGTTGGGGTTGTGTGTGCTGTGGCGCGCTGTCTTCTTGTTCTTCAGTTACTGGTTTAATGTCATTGTTTGGGTTTACTTCTGAAGCTTGCACAAAAGCATAATGTTGGTTTATCATATTTTGGTCTGCTTTTAAAGGTTGAGCATTATATTTAAAATTATAAGTTGGAAATTGGTGACTTGCAGATGCATGTAAGTTTAAGTTTACAGATTTGGGTATGTTGGGACTTGGTAAAGTTATTTCTGGGTTATAAAATGATGGGTTAAAGTTTTTATAAAAACCGTCTAACAAAGTTTTATCAAATTCTATGTTACTACTTGATAATAAATTGTGTTTAAATGGTGAACTATTAAAACTTAATTCTCCGGATTTGAATTGTGGACTAAATCCTTGACTAAGGTACTGATTTTGCTTAGGGGAATCTAGTACTAATGTTGAAACATCAACATGTTGATTATAATTATTGTTTTGACTATTTTGTTCATTTGGTTTGGTATTAACTTGAGCTAAAGCTTTGTTAATATCATAAGCTTGAGCTTCTATGCCACCTTGGTATGAGCTTTTACCATTTTCGACTACATTTGATATGTCAAACCCTTGACTTTTGCCTAAAGCTGCAGCGTGGTCAAAGCTTTGCGATTGAGCTTTTTGTTCTGTGGATATATCGGTATACCCAGAAATTTCCACTCCTGGACTTAAAGTTTTCCAAGTGTATCCATTAGTATTTCCACTATTAGTATAGACTTTAGTTTTTTCTTGAAACTTTGGCTCTGCGTTGATAAAATTTGGTGTATTTGATGCAGCAAACTCATAAGGTTTTTCCACATTGTCCTTATGTGTTCCAGTAATGATATCAGCGTTCAATAATTTTTGCTGCCGAAAACCATGTGAAGTTTTAGGCATAGGGTACCTATATGTTAACTTGGGTCCATTATTATTTGCTATATTAATGCTGTACCCAACATTATACAGTTTCTCCGATTGGGGAGATGTTAAAATGTCAAGCCCTTGTTGTGGGTTTGTAGCAAGTTGTTGCTTATTGGCCAAATCTGTCAAAAAGCTTTGAGCAAAGTTTTGACTATAATCTTGAGCTTGAGAATAGTCTTGACCCTGGGAATAATCTTGAGCTTGTGAATAGTCTTGAGCCTGGGCATAGTTTTGACCCTGAGAATAGTCTTGAGCCGGGGCAAAGTTTTGACCCTGAGAGTAGTCTTGAGCCTGAGAGAAGTCTTGAGCCTGGGCATAGTCTTGAGCCTGGGTGAAGTCTTGAGCTTGTTGCGGGAGTGACTGGAAATTTACATTAACAGAAGATGTTGCACCTCCATGAGGATGGGTTATTGTGTAACCAGCTCTGTCGAGTGGAGAGGGGTAAAAATGCTGAGAGAAGGAAGGGGTGAGAAGAAATAGAAGAGGAATCTGAAACAAATACAAAAAATGTATGTTAATAATTATGTATTACTTTTTTTTTTAAATGTATCCTTGGGGTGCAATCACTACAACAACTTTGAGAGTCCGCGAGGTGACGATATATTTTATTTTATTAATATCTGCCATTTAAATTTTTCCTAAAACATTGAAACATTTTGTATACATATTGTTGATCTGATATATGGGAATAAAATCAAATTGGTACATCAAAAAATGGGTAATAAATTTCATATTAATATTTAACATCTACAGTTTTGAGTGTATTTGTGATGATTAATGTATCATCATATATTATTTCCACCTGTGGATGAACCAGTTTGTTTTTCATTAAAAGATGATAACAGGCGTCACCTCACGGGTTCTTAAAGCTGTGGTGGAAAAAGTATACTATTATAAATTGTTATAATTAGACTTGCAAAATTAAATATAAATAAATTGTAAAAAAATTGGACCTCACTGGGATTTGAACCTAGAACCCTTCTATATCTAGTAATCAACTGAACTACGAAGTACCATTCAACCTGGGTAAATTTTTGAACTGTAGTGTTAACAAATAAACAAATACTTGACATATGTCATACAGAGTTTTATTCTTCCAAAACCGATGTTTTGGTGTACACTTACACCGTCTTCAGGGTAAATAAGATCTTGAAGACCTTGAAGAAGGTACACGTGTATGCTAAAACGTCGGTTTTGTAAAAATAAATGCTGCATATATTAAGTACTTGTGTATTATTAATATTGTGTTATTTATTTTTATAAATTTTAGTCTGATATTCTTGTATTATTATTACTGTATTGTTGTTGTTAATTTGTTATAAATAAATAAATAAATAAATTGAATATTAAAATAATTCTAATTTGATTTTGAATAAGTTGTTTGGAAAATATGCATTTGTAAATAAACAAATAAATATAAATTTTGAATAATTCCAAAATGATTTTTCCCCGAAATTATAATAACCGCGTAATCCATATGGCACTCACTATAGTTTTCATTGTTGTGCACTGAACTTAAACACTATAGAAACAAACGATCCCAGGCAGCAACCACCACACTGTCTTTTGGTTGGAGAGATGCCGAGAGTTATATAGACCTCCCCTCTAGAAGAAGGCGAAGACGACGACGTAGAGATTTCGATGTCGATGCGTGGTCGTGTGTTACGCTCTACATCTCCACGTATACACATGGCAACGGGTTGCGTGATTGCTAGATTCTTTCTTGTTATTCTTTAATTGCCATACCAACAAGAAGTAAATAAGTAAGTTTTTGTTTGTTTGAGGAAGATGCACACAAAAAAGGATACATAAATGAACCAAATTTTATGTCCTCTTGAAAACTTAATAAGTGTTCTCAAACAAAAACAGTCAATGATGAAATTTGTGAATATAAGCACACTCAAAATTGGATAACAAGCAATAATAATGTATTTATTTGTTTACTGGTAATATACAGCATATTAATTTAAAATCTGGCCATAGGCGTTTGACATGGAAAACAGTTTTTCCACAATCATTAGCAAAATTCATTATTATTCAACTTAAAATAATGAACAATAGTTATTTACATTCGAGTGCGTGTAAGTTGTATTTTACAGCGCGACAGCTTTGTTTAAGGCACGAGCCCATAAGGCGAACGCCTTATTAGCTGGAGCGCTGTAAAATACTTCACACACGAGAATTGTATCAAATTTTTTGGCCGACGATAATGAAAATCACTTTTTTCAATGAGATAGGTTGTACTTCTAAAAAGGGGTAGTTTAAAATACTGGGGTTAAGTCAACTTTCAAATTTGATTTTACTTACCTACATTAGAATACTTCTAGCGAAAATTTATTTGTAATAATAGACGTTGTTTATGACTGATAATATATTTATTTGCTCATGTTTTCTTCGTAATAAATAATAGGTAGGTGTCGATATTTGACATTTCAGCAATTTTCGCCTCGCGTATTTGACAGGTATATCGATCGGTGACTATGTCGGTAACGGCAGAGTTTTACAATAATGACAGATGTCGCTGCCGTGATTTTGGTTTATATAAATTAATTTTAAATATAGGAAATGTTAAAGTAAAAAAAAATAACTTACGTAGGTAGTACTATTTTACATGAACTTTATTATAGTAAAGATGATTTCTTTTCTAAATGCCCATAAACGTCCAGTGTATTTTGATTATTTTACCGCATAGTTAGACAAGTTGCAACACAGTAAGCGTAAAATGTAGGTTACACTTGCTGTGTATACAATTGTAAAGTTCCCATTACACTTCAGGAGGGCAAAAAGTAAATAACTTTCTTCACAAGCGAGAAAAATACACAAGCCTAAATTTTGATGGAGTTACAAATTGTACAATAAATATCTACCATTCTACATAAAGGAACAATAATTTTTTGTAGTTAGCATTACATTAAATTTATAGATAATTTTTAATCACTTAACAAGATTTAATTTATTCAGGTTTGAGGGGGAGGCCCTATTATTTAAAATACTAAACGCATTATTTGATAACTGATAATATTTCCATAATTTCACATTAATTTTTAAGGAATCGTTTTGGTATTGTTTGGTACTTCATTTTGGTGACAGATCCATTATTTATGAGGTTCCGTGGCCGCGTGCCTGAGTGTCTGGTCGCGAACCTGGGGGAACCGGGTTCGATCCCGACAGACGCCAAATATGTCCAATTGTAAATGGCACAAAAGTTATCCCTGTGGTGCACTCTCCACACCAGCTATGAGTGCCCGTGAGGTGACGCCTGGTAAGCGCCCACACGGTAAAATATAACGTCATCATTACCGATGTCTACATGTGTTGTAGATGGGGTAATATGCCGTGATGATATATTTTTTTTATCCATTATTTTGAGTACAAACCATTTAATTGGTGATAGCTAAAATCATACCCATTAAAAACTATTTCTGATAGCACGAACAACTGAAGGTAATTTGCGAGCATTTCACTAGCAATATCTCTATCAATCTTTTATGGAATATTTTCGAGAAAAATGCTTCAAATGAAAAATGCATACAATTAATTTTTCTATATTTATGTATGTCATTCATAAATAATGGTGTCAAACGAAAAGAAATTCGCTGTTCAACATGAAACAATAATATATTTAATGTACCATAAAAAAGAAAATGTACTGAGGCAGTTATATAATTAAATTACAGCTTATGAAGAAATATATACAATTGATAAAATGTTCTAGTTTCATACAAATTTAACGCATCAAATGTTTCTGTATGTAAACAAGTATAAATACTAAAATATTTTGACTGATACTCTCTGGTCTCAATGTCTTAAAAAATTATTAACAATTGAATAAAAAGTTTTATATTTAGAATAATATTTGTAGTTTTCAAATCAAAGTATATAAATTACAAAGAATTTTAGAATGTAAAATTAATGTAAAATGAATGTATATGTAATCATTTTAGTGATATACCTATTCCTAATCTTTTGGATGTTGGGAAATATGTCATTCCTAACTTTAACGACAATCTCTTAGGTTGGAAACACGATTTAAAATATACTGGTTGTGCCACTCTGCACAAAACGAGGGTCCAAAGCGATACTTGTTTCCTCGTTTTTTCCGCTAGAGGCGCAACGTGAGAACGACCCAACTGACACTTGTCATTTGCATGTCATTTTGAAAATATTACATGTTATATCTTATAGAAAAGTAAATAATACAGGTTTTGAAGTACATATTCGTATTATATGTAATGTAATATAAGTATTTTGTTGAAAGATATTGCAATTCATGCAAAATGAAAAGAAAACTAAATATAAAATGTTTCATTCCTGGATGTAAAACCGGTGACAAGAAATCCACTGAAAAAGAATCTCTGTTTGCTGCTCCGCTCGATATATCACTTTTTAAAAAATGGCAATGTGGAATTAGTAGAGATGATCGCGAATTAAGATTGAATGATGTTTGTCGAAAACATTTTCGGGAAGAAGATATTATTACCGAATGGAAATCTGGAAGCGTACGGTTCTATCAATTTATTTAGTTTTTCCAATTTTAAATTCTAACAATGTATTGATTCAGGTTTCCATTAAATATATAAATTTCTGTTAAAAATAAATTCATTATGCATTTCATATTTTATATTTTATGTAAAAATAGTTTGCTGTGGTAGGGTCGTTCTCACGTAGCGCATCTAGCGGATTATTCAAGGAAACACGTATCAAGCGGACTATCAGAAACAATGAAAAACATGACAAGTGGCATAACCAGTATATTTTAAATCGTGCTTAAAATAAAGAAGGCTAAAACTAATTTTAATATTAATAAAATTAAAGGTTATATCTCATTGATTTATTTTGAAAATTATTGATTTAAAATGAGGATGATTGTGAATCCCTCGGTGGGAGTTTCATCACAGCCTCGCGCTTTATCTTGGCTGTAATAAAACATCTCGCAACTCGAATGTAATATAATATTATTTATCTGATGCCAATAGAAATTTGCAATTTACTTTCGCATGCAGTTTCATATCCATTTGATTCATTGATATGTCATATGAAATATATGCACCTTTTTGATGTGTGATTTTTTGCGATGCGTACTAATGAATGTAGTGGCATGTGACACTGATGTTTCTATATTGTACTCGTACGCATAAGAGACCTAACTAACTGTATTGCGGTCTGAGAAAGTGTGATTTTAAATATATTTCTATTTAATTGATTGTATTGATGTTCAGTACAAGATAAGAGAGTTTCTTTTATGAATTTACGGTAATGTCTGCATTATACTTATGCAAAATGCGACCAACTTAGATGCAGACGAAGATAATTACATTTGAAATAGACACACACATATTCCAAAAGAAATAAATGATGATGCCATGCGGCAGTTTGAATTTTGTTACCTCGAAATCCAGAGAATTTTATAATAAAATATTAAATGCCATTATATTTAAATTTCCCCTAGGGACAAAATGTTCACAATTTATTTTTAGATGCAAAATGATGTACAATCGATGACAAGAAAGAAAACCGGTCTGAAGAAGGACAATTGATTCGTATGTCGACTGTCGCTTGTCGTAAGTCGTTGGACGTTAGCTTCACACGACATTTCTCTCTACATCAATAGTCTCAAGAATTGTAAGGTGTTATAGCGAACTGTTACTTTAAGTGAGATTATGGATATTGTATCTTTTCCAATTTATTTTAATTTTATTGCAATATGGCTTCAAATAATAAAACTACGACGGCTGATGCAAAAGAGAAAACAAAAAACCTCATATAACCGTTAATGTAAGGCAAAATTTTAATTCTCACGGAAAATTATTTTCATACTTAACTCAAGTGATCGCGAAGAATTTTTCAAATTTACGAGAATGTCTGTATAATAATTTTAAATATATTTTTGTTTTCTTGTTCATGGAGACAGCATTATTTCCACAACTTAACTCACCTTCTATTATAAAAGTTCCATACTAATATTATACAGGGTGTATCAAGATAATGGAACAGTGCCGTTTATTCGTGTATGTGAAAAGATACAGAAAAAAGTGATTAAGATATTTTGTAAGGTATAGAGGTGGACACATTTTAGCACAAACTTTATTATCATAAATCCAGTGGTACTCAAACTATAGGGCAACATTATATGTTTTTAAATGGCATTATATATATTTTATTAACTCATTAAATAGAGAATTTTGTTCTGTATTCAACGATATAATATTATCATACCCTTACATTTGCGAAAAAATTTATAAAAATTAATTCAAAGTTAGTATTTCATTTCTATTGTATCTAAGCAATCTGAGCAAACATTCAATCAATAAAACAAAAAAATTATTTCTGTATCTTTGTATATTTTATATCTTCTATCATATAAAGTATTATTTTGTTGTACATAATGTATAATTATTTCGTTTAATGTTTTTACGTTACTGTCGTCTTGTCGTTCATTATCGTTGTCGTAGAAAAATGGGAAATGACCAACTTTTAGCGCATTGCGCATGCATACGACATCCAACAGGGACAAACGACTTATTGTAGAACAGGTTTAAGGGTTAGCAGGATTTCTGTAAAACTCCACTACGATTAGAAATATTTTACTTTAAATTGTTATATATAATACATGAACCGCTTCAACCAAGAGTAGTAGATTGCATCGAAGCAACGTCCATGACGATTACCAAATAGATTTTCTTTCATGTCACCGACTGTACTTCTCTTTCAATTTTGAGCCCGAAAAAACTTTTCTAACTCTTGAATATTGATATAAAAGACTTTTCCAAACGGTAGTAGTTTTCAATATTCCTCAATGTATAGTTGATTCCATATTTTACAGCTTTCTATATTAACTGAACCGCACATAATCCCGATATGAGGAAATCCTAGTGCCTAGCCCTTGCTTTATAAAGAAGTTAATGATTTTGTTAATAACATAGTTCTTATTCAAAATAAACTAATCTAACTTGCAAATGGAATTGGTGGCAATGCACTTACTAGCTTGCACTTGACTTTAACTTTCTCTGTACGAGTATAACTCAACAGTCGTGTTCGTTGTTTTTGTGTCAATCATCAACTTTATCTTTCACTGCTATTTGCTTTTTTAAATTCGTAAAAAACTGCGCTTCCTATTCGACAAGCATTGTTTTAAGTTTTTTAATGATAATGAACATTTTATGGCAATTAGGCAATGGTATAATTAACAGAGCCCCAAAAAGCATGAAATTATGATAATTTAAATTATTATTATTAAGCATTAACGAGCCAAGGACAAGAATTTTAATATTTTAAATATATCCAGTTACTAAATGAAATACATGGATGCACATATTTAAAACATAAAGTAAGAGTACGATATTTACCTGACAACGTTTTATGAACCACGTTGCACGACATGGGCCTCTGTAACCCCCCCCCCCCCCCTGCTCTAATGATGTACAGCTCGATTCTTGAAAAAGTAGAAGCTAATCCTTTTTTTTTAGCGAATTCTACTCTAATTTTGACAATTTATTTCGTAAAATATAGTCTAATCTATTCTACTACCTACTTTTTACCTCTCGCTAAGAGAGGTATTGGATTCATGCTAAAAATCACATATCGAGATTTAAGTGAATAAGCACGATTTAAGGTTCATATAAACCGATTTTAACATTTTTACGATGATGTGTGTGTGTGTATGTGTGTATGTATGTGTGTATGTGTGTATGTATGTGTGTATGTGTGTAAGTGTGTATGTAGGAGGGACGATTACTCAAAAACTATAAGACATAAGACCTGTTTAACTATGAATTTCTCAATCTGACATTCCTGGGAAGAGCTGAAAAGGTTTTGGTAACAATTGAACAACCGGAAGTAGTAGTTTTTTTAAAAAAAATCTTCTAAATATTATTTTTTGAAAATTTTTGATATTATGCATTCTGAAAAACACAATTCTACATCTGATTCATTTAAATTTTTTATTATATCTTCTATAAATTTAGAGATAAAAACGCTATAATATATAGAATATTGCGATATAATAAGTCGAGTAGGCGAAACTACACTAAGGAAACCAGTTGACAAATTCAAATGTTTATAACATAATTTGTAAATGACAGATATCAGTGTCAAAAATCAAAAGTTTAGTTACATTCTGAAAGCTTTTTCTGGGAAGTAAATGTAATCTTTCTTATGGTTATTAATTAAATATTTAAAATTATAGGTAACCTGCATATATCCATTACAAATACCACTAATCTTCTTAATGAATTGGAAAAATCTCTGACATAGGAACTTCCTCATACAATGGAAAATAGATATAATTAGAATTGTATGTGTGCAGAAGGCATGTTAAATACAATAAAATACAATATTTGGGTAAAGTTCTGTAATTTTTTTGTTACAAAACGACGGTTCGATAGCGAAGTGCAATACATTACTTATATAACATAAAATGAAAATGGCGAGAGGTCTTGTACTGACCACAACAGATTTTTTAATATTATGAAGATTAAATTTTAAATACCGGAATAGAATAGAATTCACTAATCTAAAAATAAGGATTAGCTTAAACTGTTTTGAGAAGCTGTTAATGTTTTAGAAATGATAGAAGTGTCATTAAATTTTAATTTAAAATGTAAAAAGGTGATTTTTCCCAGACATATTGTGATAAACGGTTAAGGAACTCTTAATAGATTTCTCTTATTAATCAGGAAATAATCGTTTGATATATTAATTATTTTTGACAAATACAGACAGATAGTAAAAGTTGTATTTCAACTTATATAAACTAGCGCAAAATTCCTGAATAACGCACACGCCTTAAGCCTAGAGGTTTCCCTGTTGAATTTCTTTGGGATAGAAAATTGAAATTTATTATGGAGAATCTGGCAACCCGGGTTCGATCCTAACCACACCAAATATTATTTCGAATTGTCATTGGTACAAATTTGACCTTTGTGGTGCATGGTGCACGGCAGCAATGAGTACCCGTGAGGTGACGCCTGGTAAACGCCCGCACAGTATAAATATGTTATCATCATTACTGATATCTATGTACAGCAATGGGTAATATGCCGTGATGATATATTTAAATGTTTACAACAATATTTTGTTTGAAAAACGATTCGGACAGTTTACTAAAAGAAATAATAATTATTATACAAAAAGAATAGTGTATCCTATTCTATTGTATAAAGCTTAACAATTATAACAATATTACGGCACGGCACATAACAATAAATTTTAATCTGTACACAGATCTCATATCCGTACTGTCCGTAGAGTAAGAAGAAAGTGTAACAACGAATTATATTTAACAAATTAATAAAGAAAGTTGTACATTGTTAAAGTGTAAGGTTATTGCTGTTGCTTTAAATTACATGTTGCAAGAGTACTTTAATTCTACTATTTATCAAATTAACTGACATTTGTTTATGGTCATTTCTTTATGTTCTATTTACTAGGACTATTTGTTATACTGCCCATTAATAAAACATATAACTATAAATAAAAAAAATATATTGTCAATTATAAAATTGCTATGTATGAAAATATGAGGATAGAATTTCATAAATTATTGTAATTATCATTTGAAGAGTTTTAATCAAAAAGCGAGCCATTAATTATCTACAACTTCTAGACAGTTAGACAACAATGCGAAATCACCAACATTATAAAATTTACAAAGGAAAGAAGAACAGCATGGAATAATGAGCATGTAGACAGAGCAAAAGAGAATAGATTAATAAAAATTACTAGAGATTTTAAACCATCCATTAAAAGATTTCCAGGACGCCCAACAAAGCACTGGAAGGAAAGCTGGATAACTATATCCGAGGACACACCATAAAACAGGCGATGAGCCTTCAACAAAGAAGAAGAAAAGAAGGAAAGGAAGAAGAAGAACTTTTATTTAAAACATTTTTCTCTAAAATTAATTGGGAAGTTTTGCACAAGAAAAAACTAATTTCCTATAATAAAAGTACAATAAAGTACATTACAGAGAAATACTACCTTTTTTTTAGTTTAAGTTCTGTAATTTATTATTTTAACCCAACGTTTCGGCACCATAAACTGGTGCCTTCTTCAGGGGATACAATGACATATTTTTTGAAATAACAAAAACAACAAGTAACCAAGGTAACAAGAAATGGTCATTGTATCCCCTGAAGAAGGCACCAGTTTATGATGCCGAATAATAAATTACAGAACTTAAACTAAAAAAAGGTAGTATTTTTCCAATTAATAATATGAGTTTTGAAAGATATTTTAATAATTTGCAATACAGAGAATTTATTTTAAAATGCAACGTTACGGTTCATCACTTCCATGGTTACTCACTATTGTCAAAAAATGACAGCAATGTAATAATTGTCCATTTTAAAATGCAACATTATAAATAGTATTGCATCACAGGAGATACCTCCAAAACACATCACAAATGGTATCAATTCTTATTACGACCGATTAGAATATTGCCTCAGTGTGAATGGGGGTATTTTTTACATGAAAGTTATGAATTTTTGTAAGCTAAAGTTTATTAAGATTTTGTTAATCGTTTGTAGGCTAATTTATTGGAAATTAGTTTTGATAATACAAAACTATAAATTTAGTATGTTGCATTTTAAAATGGACAAATTCGCTCTTATTTGGGCTCTTCAGTGTGGTGCACTGACGTCTCTAAGAAGCACTAAGAGTTAATTTTATAATCTCTGGTTAAAAATTTAACTGTCAGTTAAATAAACAATATTGAATCGAATTACTGACAGCAATGATAAATCTGTTATTTGGCTGTTAATTTCGTCAATTTTGTTTATTTAACTGCCAGTTAAAATCTTAACTGGAGATTGTAAAACTGGCCCTAAGTCGGCTGAGTAAACATCCCAAAAATAAAAGTCGACTGCAGAAGTAAGTAACTACATGTAGAGCCATCTATCCAGAACCCCTTGAGCTTAGCCGGCCAAATAATAAAAGTACAATATGTTAGCGACACTTGGTAAAACATATCAAATAAGATATTTAAAAAATAACACTGGATATGTTTCACATGTTAATGTCTATGGCCCGTTTTTTAATTAACACCCTGTATATTTTTAATACTTTGGTATTATTTCATATAATATATGTATATAAATAGTGACTTGAACAGTGTGTTTTTAAAATAGTAAACTGTAAATTGTTTATATTACTGAGTGAATGTGCTACAAAATATTCATATACAACATTATTTCAATAAATTTGAAAGTACGCTTACGATTTAATATTTATAATATTGTCAATATTATTGAAAGTGGGAGAAACGAATGGTGAAGTTGTTATTTTATGTAAGATAATAATTTCTGTTACAATACCATGTGCTGCTGTTAATATTTCTCTATTTACTGCTAGCGTATTTTCTCCGTAATTTGCTTGGAGAAACTTATTATTGATTAAACTTTATTACAATTTAAATGGAAAGAAAATAGGACTAAAGTAAAAGGTAACTAAATTTATTTTCTTCTATGACAATACGTAAAATTTGTAGAAAACACTTAGCAATTTTAATTTGTACAATCTCTTATGAAATATGTATTTTGTACGCATTATACACATTATTTTTCATGAAAATATACCACGTAGTACATTAACATCACAATATATTCTTTTACATGTATAATAAGGTAAAATATGTCTATAAATTAGAGAATTCATGAATGAATGAACATGGATTCTCCATGAAGACAACGCGCCGGGACAAAACGCCCTGTCCGGCAAGACATTTTTGACGAAATACAAAATCACCGTGTTGGTACATCAACCGTACTCACTTGACCTAGTGCCATGTGACTTGCTTTTATTCCCAAATTGTAATTCTGCGTTAAAAGACACTAAATTCGGGGCCGAGATAAAGTTATAGAAAAGTGAGAGAGCTTATGAACAACCTACCAAAAAAAACCTGCAGGCATTGCTTCCAACAATGGAATATTCGCATCGGGCGGTGTAGGGTTCGGGGAGGAGAGTACATTAAAGGTGGCAATTGTTTTGTGTAATTTTATACATTGCCAATGTTCTAAGATCAATCTTGAAATTTTGTAGCCACACCTCGTATGTACAGTAAAATAAAATAAATAAATATATCATCACGGCATATTACCCATTTCTGGGTGTGCCAGTATCTACAACACATGTAGACATCGGTAATGATGACGATATATTTTACCGTGTGGGCGCTTACCAGGCGTCACCTCACGGGCACTCATTGCTAAAGTATTGTAAAGTATTACAAAAAAAATATGTATATTCTTTTATAAGAGATTTTTTACAATTTTTTTTCAACTAGTTAAAATATAGATTTCAAACGTTCAAAAATTGAATAGGTTTGTTATTCAAGTATTCAAGTATTATTAGGCATTGTATCCCTAAGCCCTGCACATTTTCCAGTGAATATTGTCTCATATGTCTTGCAAGATAGATTTTACGTACTGCATTTTTTTTTTCGAAGTATCTTTTCATTGTGCCAAAAGTAAAAGGTCTCGGTAGAAGCTAAATCTGGACTAGAAGAAAATATAGGTCGAAATATTATCACCAATCATTTGGCCCATAGTTTTTTTGAAGGTTTAAGTCGAAATAATTTAATAGATATTTCTATTTGTTGAAAATGTAAACCGGTCGAATTATTATGAGTTCGGGCTCTTATTTACAAGAATTTGAAATCTAACGCAATAAATCTTACGATTTAGGTTTTGAATTTCTATTTGATAAAGAAAATAACGTTTTCATTTCTTGGTTGGCGAGTCAATTAGTACAATTCTAAAAACAGAGAAAGTCCTTCTTAATTAAAAATAGTCGTACAATACATTTATTTTTTCCATACTTATTATAAGTATATGTTCGTTTGACCACATATGACAAAATAATACGAAACTTTCTTCAAATTTGTAAACAAAGTTTAACTTTCTCTGAAATGACATGTCATTGTCGTAAGAACTCATAAATTATAATGTAAAGCAATCAGTCAACCTTTGAACTTTTATTTGTAAACATAAATGCTTACATGTTAGGTAGATTCCATTGAAAAAAAGTCTCATGAATATTAAAAAATGTTGCAATTAAAATTAATATTCAATCGGTTACACAACATGTTAATATATTAATATATGATGATATATTTTCACTGTAAAGAGTGTTTATTACAAGTAATTTTATGGACACTTAAAACTAATGCAGAAAATGTACCACAAAAAGGTTACAATATTAATTTTCATCTATATTTATGTTGCTTATTTTACAAACATGTATTTCTGGTAATATAAAGTTTTTGTTCTAACTACTGTTACATCTGTTACATGCATGTAATGTTAGTCGTATAACGTAGATATACATATAACAAAAAATTTACAAATAAATACATAATAGTTGTTTTATAACATACCATTTTAAAATTGCCAGAAAAAGTTTTGGAAGATGTTATACAAACTTGAAACACGCAAATGTATCTATTGGTTAGTTGGACAGATAGCCGAAACCTGAAATTGTTAATGTTTTTGAGGATCAAAATATAGGACAGACGACTATTTACTGAACTATACGGGAATGTGAAGAATGGCCCGAACGAATCAGCAGACTCTTTCAAAATGCATAAGAATTATAAAAATTATTGTTGGCAGAAAATTTCGTAAAGAAATAATGTAATCAAATAGACAGCAGCCCAGCTTGAGAGAATTTCAAAATGCTGCTGACAGCATTAAAAGAGAGAGAGAAAGTATGATCCTCCAAATGATCAGGCGCGACTGGACTAATTGAAGACTTTAAGGCATTTTTTAGCAGAAAAGAATAATGGCAGGATTACCAAATCGAACAAACATCCGAGAAGTAGATTCTACATCGTCCAGAGACAAATAAAACAAGATATTAAAAAATTGCTTTGCACTGAAGATAATAGCGTCCTGTCAGTTTTGTAAAATTAATAGGTCCATTCTGAACAAATCTGTAAGATCTGTAAGGTCTGTAACAGCTTCTGTAGCTTACAGAAAATCTGTAAACACTTACAGTACTCGTAAATTCTTACGGCGAGAAAAATCTTGGTTGTAAGCTTACAGATCATTTTTAGTAAAAGTAAATGAACAACATTAAATGATCAAAATAAGTAAATTCGTATAATAAAAGTAATTTTAGTAACTTTTTACCTCTCGCTAAGAGAGGTATTCGATTCATGCTAAAATTCGCATATCCAGATTTTATTGAATAAGCATGATTTAAGGTCCCTAGAATCCGATTATAACATTTTTAAAATGATGTCTGTGTGTGTGTGGATGTGTGTATGTCTGGATGTTGTAGACACGATTCCTCAAAAACTATAAGACTTAAAAAATATTTAACTGCAGTTTCCTCAATCTGACATTCCTGGGAGGAGCTGAAAAGGTTTTGGTAACAATTGAACAACCGGAAGTAGTAGTTTTTTAGAAAAATTCTTCTAAATATAATTTTTTGGGAGGTTTTTTTTTATTAAATATTGAAGAACATAAAATTCTCCATCTAATACACTTAAAATTTTTATTATATCTTGCATAGATTTAGAGATAAAGACATTATAATTTATAGAGTACACTAATCGCAGAGGCTAAGGCACTAAGGAAACCAGTTGAGAAATTCCAATGTTTATAACATGATATCAAAAGTAATGAGAATACCTAAGGAGGAAGGAATTGCAATTATATAGTTAGGAGAGAATGTAGAACAAGTAAGCGCCTTCAAATAACATGGATATTAAAAGTATAGTGACTTGGAACGCAAATAATAAGGAAGATATTGGAAGCAGAATCGCCTAGGGAAAGACAGTCTTTACTAAAAGAAAAAAAAGAAAAAAGTATAAAGGAATGAGTCTGTAACTCGACTCGTTACAGATATGTGTTCAGAATTGCTGTAAATCTATAAGTTGTGCAGTTATACATTTATTGTATGTTCAGAATTGACCTATAAATTTCTTATCTCCTTAATTTATAGGAACAATCCTTTATGTCAACGTTTCAATAAAAAAATTCTTTCTATTTAAGGTCTAACTTTTTCTCAAAATTTTTGTTACATACGTTACATAATAGAAAGATCACAACCAGAATGTCATATATTTGTTGTTCAATGCTTCAAGCAAGAAAAACCAATGTCAAAATATCATTGGTTGTTCTTGCATTAAGATCATTATTTTTGTGGTTTTATTACTAAAAACTGATTTAAAAAGCAATAAAGTTTATTATATTAAATATAATATTGCACATAAAAAAGTATACAACAATACACAAGGTAAGGTACTTAAAATAAAAATACTGCCGTTCTTTTTATCATAAATATACTTTAACATGAAAATGAGAAGAATTTGTAATGAAATATTTGGCATGAAAAATGATAATACTTTCAGTAACATTAAGCTTTTCTTTTCGAATTTGATCCAGATTTCTTTGACTCAAAAGATATCGGAGCTCCACTACTTTTCTTACTCCTGTCTTTCGTAGATTCCACATGATAATTATAATGTTTATCTGGCTGAACTGTTGGCAAATACCTCCTATCTTCTTGAGGTTTTTGATACTGATATTCTTGTTGAATTTCTGGCTGTTCCTGCGAATAATCCTGCTGATAATACTGCTGGTAATCCTGCCCTTGCAGTTGGTTCGCATCTACATAAATATATTTTTCTCCATTTGAATCTGTGTACACATTTTGATACTGATTTTGCGAAGGTTGCAATTGTTGTTGATATTGCGTTGTATATTGTTGTTGACTGTACTCATATGCTGGTTGTTGTTGTTGTTGTTGAACATATTGTTGTGGTTGTACATACTGCTGCTGCTGTTGTTCTTGTTGTTGTTGTTGTTGTAATTGATGTTGTTGTTCGAGATATTGTTGATACTGTTGATACTGATTTGGTTTTATATGTCCTTTTGGTCCGTGGTAAACAACTCTTGTGTGACTGTCAGATGGGTAGTTTTCGTGAGTAGGCAAAGTGGCAGCACTGTCTTGTTGTTGATAATATGTTGGGTAGTAAACCGTATTTGGGTAGACAGTTTGTTGTGCAGGTTGTTTGTATTGTTGTTGCGCTTGGTACATTTGTTGTTGAAGGTAGTTGCTAATAATTGATTGTAGGTTTACGTTGTTTAAACTGGCATAAGGATGTGATTGGGGTAAATTTGGATATATTGCGCCCTGGTCAGACAACTGGTTGGTATATATCTAAAAAGAAAAAATAATGCATTAGAATATTGCTGTATTTATTGCTAAATAAATTAAGCATATGTATCAGTTTAAAAATGTTCGCACAATAGAAATTTTAAATCTACGATTAAAAGTCATTTGTTTTTTCAGCAAAATATTTCAATCCCTGAGTGGTTTCCAACCGTCACTACTAGCTAAAGCGAGAGAAAAGGCATTTTAACATTTATTATAAATTCTTCCAAACCACTGAATATTTGCTAGATCCGCGAGTATAAATTTAAGAGAACCAGAAATAAACAATGGAAGTAAATTTTAAACAATAAAGTAAGATTATATTATCATTGTGACAATGACAAATGCCAACAACAACAATCAACGTAAAATAAAAGCGTTTCTGTTCACTCTAAGTAGGGAAAGATGATATGTTCTAAAGCACCCTAGCACCCTTCCAATCTTACAAGATGTGGGCATTCACAAAAAAATTGTAACTAATAAAGAAACTTTATAATATATTGAAACACACACTTTATAATTGCTGAAGATGGACAAATATTGTCTGAAACGTCCTATTTTTTACAAATAAAGACGATTATGACTGTTAGTCATAATTTTTGGAACCTACGGCCTGTTTTTTCCTAAATTGAAACTTTTACAACGTTCCCGAATCACCCATTTCTAAATAACTAACTTCTTAACTTTTTAAAAGTCGAAAATCGTCATATTAGTAACCCACTGTGAATGAAATTATATTTCTTATCTTCTTAGTTTATAGGAACAATTTCTTATGTCAGTATTTCAATAAAATGGTATATTGTATAACTAGTGTTGTAAGTTGGATATTTCACACGAGTGTGAAGTTCGTGCCACGAGTCGAAGGTGAGTGGTTTAATCACATAAGTGTGAAATACCCTTTCAGCACGTGTTGTACACGATACTTTTCCGACGACCACAAAAAAAAAACAAAATTTACATAAAAATATTAAAACAGATTATGTTAACATCATTACTATCAGAATTCCCCAAAATTGATGTTAAAATCTGGTAAATCAGGGTCCAACCTTCTTAATTCGTGTAAATTCAGCAAATTATTTGCAACTGTCAAATTTTTAAATACAAATTTTTAGGTTAGTTCGCTCAGTTATCGCAACGTGTGATAAAATCATATCACACAGTTGCGGGCGCATCTGATTGGCTAACGAGATTTCATATCACACAGCATTGTTAGTGATGTACAATGACCAACTTTCAGTAATAGTTTAGCGTGTGAATTTATGTATTTTTCGTAGTGGTCCTCGGAAAAAATATTTTTGTTTGATGCAGATGAGCTCTTTCTGATCACTATTTAGACCGGAAAGTCCTTCTTTGCTGAGCTAGCTCGGAAAGTTGTCTATAAGGGATCGGAAAGTACTTTACCGATCCCGGGACCGGTAAAGCTAAATGTTTCCATGGAGATCAGTTGTTTATTTATTTCTTATTTGCTCGCAGTAAAAAATAAAATAATACTTTTTTATTCTTTTTTCAGGATATTGTACCCAACATGCCCTGAAAGTGTCTACACTGGGCTCACAAGCTTCCAGAGCGAGCCGTAGGTGAGCTTTGGAAGCTTGTGCTTGCTCACCCAGTAAAGTATCACTTTCAGATCTTGTTACGTAAATTACTATTATGAAAATGCCATTTTCATTAACAGAATTTTTTGGTTCTACAGCTAAATAAATAATTTATTAGTAAATTTATAGAATCCTACCCTTAAAATGATGACGGGTATAGCAGTCGCAGCTTGCACATGTTGCTGCTGTGGCACACTCGAGGACAATCCCCCTATAGTCCCTCCTTGGCCTATAGTACTATATAGGGTACTCGGATAATATCCCTCTTTACTTGATGTACCCTCCTCAACTTTCGTTCCTAGACTATACTGTACACTCTTCTGTACACTAAGGGTAGTATCTTGTTCGTACTCCTTCACAGGCGCTGGGGGTATATCTTTCTGAGAATAAGGGTAAACCATATATTTCTTCCCCTGACTCGTGGGGTAATAATTAGCTTGGTAACCGTATCCCAAAGATGATTCGATTGTTCGTTTCGAAGTGCTGTTACGTTCTTCAGAGCTGGTGTCATTTGGGTTGATGATTTCTATGGCCAAAATTGCGGGAGGGGAGGTTGGTGAATCTTGGGAGGGGGGAGAGGAATTGAGGGGAGGTTCTGTAGGAGTTGAATCAGGAATTGATGATTTTTTCTTGCTGCATTGGGAAAGGGTGAAGCAGAGTAGCAGTATCTGAAAAAAATATAAATATATTATTGTATAGTCTACAAAGTAGGCATATTTGCACACTCTTTTGTCAACGCAAAATGTCACTTTGACGCTCTTGCATGATAAAGAAGAAAAAACGCTTACTGTTCGAATTTTTAACTATTAAATGTTGAGAAAAGTCACTTATCGACACTCTTAACGAGAACGTTTAGTCAAGAACTAATGGCGCTATAGTTACGTACACATTTACCTCCTCCACAAGTCAATCTGAATGCCGTTCTGCTGTGTAAATGAATACAGAAATAAAATAGGGCATTCATTCACAAAAACGAAAGTAAAATATCTGTTGTGCCCAGCACATGACCTCCCGCCAATTCCATGTTTAAAATAGCAATGAGCTTTAAGTAAAGTTTCACTTCCGATTGATCGTTTGTAAACAAAATCTACTTTGTTGTTCCAATAAATAGAAAAGTTTGTAATACGAAATTTTGGATTATATTTTATTATGTTTTTCCTGAAAAATCTGTTAGAGCTTCAAATTAAGTACTACATCCGGTTTATCATATATAGTAAAAATCTAATATGTATGTTGTTTCAAATTATATAAAAGTATTAAATACCAACTTTGCGAATTTTTGGATCATTAATATATTTAAGGAAAAATCGTCACACACATATTGTTGTCAAAATCATCACCAACTTCCTTATGCTCTAAAACGCAATCTGTGTAAATTCTTCGCCGTACATTATTCATTTCGTAAATATGTAGTTGCAAATTATTATTTGACACTTTGAAATCACGGTCTCATTGAGAGCTGTTTGATATATGTATGATGGAAAATATATTATTTTTACAAACCTTAATTTCATTAGAATCATATTTAAACTACTAAATTCTTCTTAACACGGTTTCATTATTAATTTTAATGAAAATTGCTGCGTGACAGTGACATTTGTTTAAATATGTCAAATTTGTTATTAAAGTATTGTTTTTGTTTGACGCAAAGGCAAAGTGATGTACAAAAATAAATTATTTTATAATATAATATAAAGTTATTTCAAGTTATTTACTAAATGCTATTATCGTAGAATTGAAGATTGTGCCATTATATTCAATTTGTATTGGTAAAAGTTGCTAAAAAATTATATTCAATGAATTTTTTACAAGAAAAACTGTTAAAAGCTTGTATAAATGATACTTCCGGTTATCCGATATACACTAATGAGCTCTTCCCACATTAGTATAGAATGGATATGCAAAATTTCAAATTTTTCTGATTGATAGTATTTGAGTAATCGTGTCCACAAGATCCACACACACACACAGACACACATACATACGTACAGACATCATTGTAAAAATGTTAAAATCGGATTCTGGGGACATCAAAACGTGCTTATTCACTAAAATCTCTATACCCGATTTTTAGCACGATCCCTATACCTCCCTTACCTAGGGTAGCGGGAGGTAAAAATACTTAGATTAGATTGCAGCAATAGCTCAAGAAGGATGGAAATGGAAAATTGAAAATAATTATTTTTTAAAATAATTAAATACGTATTGCAATAATAACCGGCTCCGCTGGCTCAATGGTTAGAGCAACGCCTCTTAGTCATGGGTGCGCTCGGGGTTCTGGGTTCGAATCGCACTAAATCATATGTGTATGTGAACCTACTCAGTATTTGGGTAATCCTGTTGAGAGGTTGTAAAAAAAAGTAGTTAAAAAAATAATCATTGTAGACATGTTAGGAAAATATTGATAGGTTTCAGTACTATTGTAGACAGTTTTAATAAGAGAAATAGTGGCATTGGTTGTTCTTGAATCAAGCAGTAATTTATGCCGTTTATATTTTAATAGGTAACCGAAAAAAAAAATACGATAATTATTACTGTCAATTTGTCCTACTTTTACTCATTAAATTTTAAAGTAATTAGTGTCTAATTAGAAAAAGAATTACCATAATTTTAAATTTTTGAAAAATATATTTACATACAATATCATGCAAGAATCTTATACTTTTTTTCACGACATTGACCGGCATATGTTTCTGGTACAATTCACAGCCTCCAATAAAGCGTTGAGAAGGAGAACAGAACAAATGCCTGTCACTGTCACACGTTCTCATATAACAATACGTTGTGCAAATGTTTCTTCAGCCTCCTACACTTAGATAATATGCAGATAATATGAGTAAGTTGTGACGTCATACATGCGATGTTGTTACGCGAGCCATCTGTCGTGGAAAATAAACACTTTCTCCCAAGGAGAAATTTTTATCGCGGATTGCCAATGATTTTGTTTTTATCAGTTGATGGATGATACTGTCTTTATAGACAGATATGTATGTCAGTGTAATATATGGGAATTACTTTCCTAAATAAATATTATCATCACGGCTTATTAATTACCCCTTTCTGAATGTGCCAATTTCACATATTCGTGTCATGCGGGCGTTTACCAGGCGTCACCTCACGGGCACTCATTGCTGGCGTGAAGAATGCTACTTCGGAAGTAGCGCTATTTCGATTTTTTTAATTTTATTTTATTTTATACGAGTAGACAAGAATAAGTTTGATATTTTTGTAAATGAAGCGTATAATATTTGAAATAAATTCTATTACAATTTAATTTATTTTATCGTGCTAAAAATCTAATATCGAGATTTTAGTAAATGACCACGTTTTAAGGTCCCTAGAATCCATTTTTAACATTTTCACGATGATGTCTGTATGTGTGTGTGTGTGTGTGTGTGTGTGTGTGTATGTGTGTATGTGTGTATGTGTACGAATTTTGTTTGCACTCTAACTCAAATACTATCATTCAGAAAATTCTGAAACCTTGTATTTTTACCCTATTCTAATAGGAATAGAAGCCATTAGATTTTGGTGTAAATTGGATAAACGGAAATGGTACTTTACTTGAAGCCCATAATGGTTTTTCTTCAAAAAATACCATTAAATGCCATTTTTTCGAATTTTATGTCTTATGAAAATTAAAGATTATTGAATTTTCTACAGGAATAGATTAATACTTTTTCTATATATTTTACAGATAAATTTAAAAATAATTTTTTTTATTAGTCGCGAAGCCTAAGATAAAAACTATTCCTTTGTTACACAGTTCATTTTTCAAATGAATGTAACTGACAGTAAATGTCACTGTCAGAAAACTTATCACTTCAAATTAATAATAGTGACATTTTAAAAAGAAAATAGTAAATAAAGCAATAGTTTTTTGCAATGGAACAGTTTGCAGCGTTAGTAAATACGTAGGTAGGTATGTATTTAAATTAATAAAAATTAAATAGCGGGAGGTTTTGTGTTGGCCACATCAGATTTTTTCTTCTTAAAATCACAATTCACGATCAATTTTGACAAGTTGACTTTGAATAATGATCAGACATACGTTTCTATGTTCATAGCCTACTCCGAATTAAGTTTTTTTTTTAACACGCAGTATAATTGAGTCTAATCGCTGGTGATTTGTCATTGAATCATCTTGACTTTGTACATAATTATTTAGCTTTCTATAGATGAATGCCGACAAAAACTGAGATAAAAAATAATTAGTAATGTGTAAGTAATACCATGTTTTCATTTGTTTCCATTTGGGGACTTTCTTTTTCCGTCAGCCAACTGACGCCCAAATTATTCCTCTTAAAAAAACATCTCAAAGTTTCCCTTATTGCATAAATTAAACAATTAGTAATCCAGCTTCCTCTTTAACTAAAAAAATTATACGATTTAAATAATTTCACCAAACGCTATGCAACTTTCGTTAGTCGAGTATATCAAGTTAGTTGTGATCGGTAATAAATGACGATCGGGCAACTTTCTGCTTCCCGGATAAATACGGGAAATAGATGTTACTATTTCCGGTTTGAAAATAGCCGTATATAGGAGAGAAATTGTTGAAAAACACTTAGAAAACTGATAATTTATAAATAATTGTTACTATTACAGATAATTGATTGCATCTGTAATAGAGATATGTTATTATATAATTTGTCTGAAGAATGCTATATTTTAATGGTGTACGTTACCAAATGCTCTAGTCAATCAATTGTTCTAACAATACTAATTCATTTCTAAATTAAGTCAATTATTTCAACATACAAACTGTTTTTTTATTGTTATGTTTGTAATATAAAGAACCGTGAATGAGTCAATTATAAATAACGAAAATATGTTTTTCTGGAATATGAATCCAAGACTCTTTTTGTCTAGTGAGATGTTCTACCAGTTGAGTTACAAAATCCCATGGAAGTCAAGGAATTTCTTACTTGTCTTAGGGCCGTTTCACTTTAACACTTTAAATTAAAATTAAAGTTGTTTTCGTTTTCATAATATAACTTTTTCTACTCCTAGGCTGTAATAAACAGGGAATTTATTTTAACATACAACATATGGCGAATCACTTCCATGGTTACTCACTATTGTCAAAAAATGACAGCAATGTAATATTTGTCCATTTTAAAATGCAACATACAAAATTTGTAGTTTTGTAATATTAAAACTAATTTCCAATAAATTAGCCTACATAAGATTAACAAATAATCAAAATATGAATGTTATACATCTTAACAAATTTTAGCTTACAAAAATTCATAACTTTCATGTAATATATATTAAAAAAATACCCCCAATCACTCTGAGGCAATATTCTAGTCGGTCGTAATAATAATTGACACCATTTGTGATGTCTTTTGGAGGTATCTCCTATGCTGCAATACTATTTATAATGTTGCATTTTAAAATGGACAAATATTACATTGCTGTCATTTTTTGATAATAGTAAGTAACCATGGAAGTGATGAACTATAATGTTGTATTTTAAAATAAATTCTCTGTAGGTATTTATATGTCATCTGTACTTGAATGACACTTATTATGATACACATTTTCATTTCGATACAGATTATCATTATGATACAGATTTTCTTTTGTTGCATAATATACTATTAGCACTTTAGCTAGCACTTTAGCATTTCTTAAAGATAAAGTCTTAAAGTGAGTCTGATTATGAAAACGTCCCTTAATCTAGTCTTCAGCGAGTACTCCTCTTATTCAAAGCATTGTATACTCAAATGATAGCACGACACACTTGGCGGTTAAGAATTACGAAATCACATATTAATAGATATTTACACACCAAGTGAGCTAAGGTAATGTTTATCCATGAGAAGAAAGTTTAGCTCACGAGCCCGAAGGTCGAGTGAGTTAAATTCTTCGAGTGAATAAACATTCTTAGCTCACGTGGTTTGTACAATATTTTATTCAATTTTGACGAAATAATAATAAAAACCATTGTAATATTTAATTTTGACAAAATAAAAAATTGATCAGTTAGTAGGCTACGCATGACAATCGTCGCTGATAGACGTCAAGTCACATATTTAAAAAGCTTCATTGTCTGTCATTTATATCGTAAAAAATAATGAAAAGGGCTGATAATGTCTGATAAATTATGTGGTAAGTGTTATTTTCGTTCTTGATGTTATTTTTAAATGCATTTTTTGTTGCAGAGTGAGTTACAATTTTGTGAGAGTGATTTAAAAAAATTTTAATTCACATGTGAAAAAAGTGTTACTTATAGTTGTTGCTATGGAGTTAATAATGATAGTTTAAAACGTCAAAATTGAATAAAATAAATAAATAAATAAATCAGTTTATAATATCATTAGTACCTATTTAGTGATCTGAATACTAGGGTATACTCGTTGAATAGCATTAAAAAATCACGTATTTCAAAAGGCGACTTTGCAGCTCAGTCGGTAGATTTTTTCTACTAGACATAATAGAGTCTTATTTGATTCTAATCTCAGTGAGATCCCTAATTTTCGGCATGTATTTCACAATATTTTTGGAATATCCTCATCAGCTTTAAGCCCATTTGACACAGTCTTAATTGTGTGATCGTAAACAGATATATTACTATTTATAATAAAATTTGTGATGGAATTTTATTTGTCATAACATTCATTTCTAATGAAACATTTTATGACCGTCTCAAATGTCTGATATTGACTTTGAATGCTCGTGAGGTGACATCTGACAAGCGCCCTTAATATCGTGAGATATATCGTCGTTACCGAAATTTTTAATAAGCCGTGATATGGTGATGATATATGTTTATTTATTTGCGTAATTTCGTAAGTATTTCCTAATGTTTTAATAGTATTACGAAATATAATTAAAAGATACTTAATCTTCCAATTTAAAGTAAAAGTTTTTCAAAACTGGAACGAATTACAATATTAAATCAACGCAAATTGAAAGAAATATCAATTTTGTGATCACCGTTCAATTTAATTTGCAAAATCCTTCTATCTAGTCTTTATAATTTTATTTGAGAGTTTTTCTGAAAATCCTTTCACTGTTAGAGCGATTTAATAATCTAGGAAATACACGGTGCACGTGAAATGGTTTTTTGTAATAGAATAAGATGTATATACAATTCTCACATACATCTATGATGTGAAGATGTATTCATTCATGTGTAACTAATGTTACATGCTCATAAATATATCAGAGAATACATAATATGTGTTAACAAAGAAAGAATAATATTGATGAAGAGATTATTATTATTATGATTTATTGTTATATAACAATGCAGTATTATGAGTATATTGTTATGTTTTATAAAAAAAAATAATTGTGTATCGTTTATGAAACTTAATATTTTTTGCATGATCGGTTATTTACCTCTCGCTAAGAGAGGTATTGGAATCATACTAAAAATCGCATATCCAGATTTTAGTGGATAAGCACATTTTAAGGTCCCTACAATCCGATTTAATATTTTTACGATGATGTGTGTGTGTGTGTGTGTATATGTGGGTGTGTGTATGGATGTTTAAGCCACGGTTTCTGAAATACTATAAGACTTTACTGAAAAGAATTGATTAGATTTTGGTAACAATTGGGCAACCGGAAGTACTTGTTTCTTAAAAAAATTCTAAATATTATTTTTGGAAAATTTATGTTATTACAAATATTAAAGAATATAAAAATCTCCATCCGATACATCTAAGATAACCAAAATTATTTCCAATAAATTTGTCGGTCACAATCTTATCATTAAAAACAAATTAATAACTAAGTAAATTACATCGCTCGTTTGTTTATCGCTTCGCTTTTGTCTATCTTAGATGTACCTACTATTCGTAAATACTTGAACCGGTGTTTTTCCTTGCAAAAATGTTATTAAAATAATTTGAAAAATAAAAAAACAAATATACTGTTGTAAAGAGAAAAAAACGCTCTATCGAATGGTAGAGTAAAATTAACAGGTTCCCATTTAAAAAAATTACGCGGACAAGCGTAACTCAAAAACAATTGAAGAAAAAAAAAATTCAAGTATTCACAAATGTATATCAAAATTTCGTAAAAAACTTTTGTATTGAACATAATTTCCTAAAATGAATATTAACGACAATAAATCGCCGTCTCCATACTTTTAACTAACCCTGTATGTATAGCCTAATATGGAAATGGCGAGAGGTCTTGTGCTGGCCACAACAGATTTTTTAATGTTTGTCTTTAGGGTTTCCAAGACAGTAAACTTTATTTAAAAATTACTGATCGATAACTGATGAAAATAATACTTAAGTAACTATTTAAGCACCATTCAAATTAACTATTACAAAAATTATTAATTTTTCAAATATTAAAAATTTAAAAAGTTATTATGTACAAAAAATCGCTACTACACGCATTGTATGGGCACTCAAAGCTATTTTAAAGAGTGCACTCAAGTTTCTGTTAAGAGTTTCAACCAAAGTATCACTTGTAATTATTGACCGCTTATAACCAAAATCTCAATATATTTTCTTGTATATTTAAAAATGTTAGTTTTTTTTTTCACGGGCACTTCAAGCTACAATAAAAAAGCTCAGGAGTTATATTATTGAAACGTATATCTCCAATTAATTTCCAAGCCTCTATACACCCAAAAATATACAAAATTTCCCACCCAAATAAAGGTACACAAATGTAAATCTTCTTTTATATTTATATTTTTATACCCACCAGTAAATGTGTCTTCATTTTCACTGACACTATTTAACACCATTCAATCTGATACTGGTCTTCCTTCCTTGTTGGTCGATCTTATACCTGGGGTCAGGTGCCCCCTCCCACGAACGCCTATGATGCTCCCAAGATATGAGAGAGCCGGCTGTCTCAATATGTAACACGCTGACGGAGATGTATGGAAAGTATGGGAAGTATGATACTGTAATTCTCTTATAGATTGAGACAGATTTCAGTACGGTAAAGTTTTAAGATGGTAATATATGGATTTAATTAGAATTTTTAATGAAAATACGAGGAATTAGTTCTGTTGCTTAATTTTAAAAGAATACGTAAAGAAGAATATAATATAATTGTAAGTTTTGAAATAGTAACAGTATTGTTTTAACACAAAATACTATTTAATTTTCACGGGTTATTATCTATTTCTGGGTGTACATAAAAAGAGTAATACAAATGAAAATCTGTTGGATCCAATATTATTATTATTATCCAAAATTATCACGGTTGCATAGAAATTTATAAACCATAAAAGCATCGATAATTTACTTAATTCAATGCCACGAGGAGGAATGCAAGCTTTTATAAATAATTATTAAAGTATTAAATATGTAACATTGTTTTTTTTTTGTGTAACTTAAGTTTCTTTCATAAATTGTTATTCTGTTTATTTTTACCTTCCGTCACCTTTAGGTAAGGAAGGTATTGTCTTTGGTCAAAAAATTCGGTGGTGAGTTTTCAAT
Organism: Ophonus ardosiacus; assembly: GCA_943142095.1. Taxonomy (NCBI): domain Eukaryota; kingdom Metazoa; phylum Arthropoda; class Insecta; order Coleoptera; family Carabidae; genus Ophonus; species Ophonus ardosiacus. The sequence continues at coordinate 439,281 of OW964830.1, forward strand.
GAATAAGCACGTTTTAGGGTCCTTAGAATTCACTCAGTTGTTCAAATGCTCTAAATATGCGTACACTTACGTAACATTGTCTTTACAATCAAATAATATTACTAGTATGTTTATATCTCTACTCATTTTTGAATTATTGCCCCAAAAGTCAATATACCCCACATTTAGATAAAAACTTCAAAATTTTCAAAAATCTATTTTGTATGTATCTAGATACTTCTTAATGCGCTGATTCCAAATTTTGAAACCGCAGGTCGATATCTCTTTTCGTTCTCGAGATATTTAGATTCAAAGTTTTGCTCAAAACTGCCCATTTTTGGGTAATAACCTAAAAATGGGTCGAGATATGAATTTGGCAACACGACCAGTCGATTCTACGGGCAAAATTACATAAGTATACCAATTTTTATAATTTTTGAACAGCGCATACAATCTCTAAAGCAAAATAACTGAAAATGGCCAAAAATCGCAAAAATCCTAAGGGGTACCCCTTAGGATTTTTTCAGATTTTGGCTGTTTTCAGGGTTTTTCAAACTTTTATTCATAAAAAATGAACCGGTTAGTCAAAAATTATAAAAATTGGTGTACTTATATATTTTTATCCGTAGAATCGAATGGTGGTGTCAGCAAATTCATATCTCGACCCATTTTTGGGTTATTACCCAAAAATGGGCAGTTTTGAGGAAAACTTTGAATCTAAATATCTCGAGAACGAAAAGAGATATCGACCTGCGGTTTCAAAATTTGGAATCAGCGCTTTGAGAAGTATCTAGATACATGAAAATTAGATTTTTGAAAATTTTAAAGTTTTTATCTGAATATGGGTATATTGACTTTTGGGGCAATAATTCAAAACTAGGTAGAGATCTAGCCCAGAAATGGGTACTTTTGAGAAAATTTTTGAGGTTGAATATCTCCAAAACTAAAAGAGATATCGACAAATTGGACAACTTGACTTTTGAATTGAATAATGATCAGATATACCTACGTTTCTGTTGTCATAGCGTACTCCCAATTAGGTTTTTTTCTGAACACCTTTATATGGTTATTGGTATTATATATTTTTCTTTGCAAATACATAGTTTACTTCTTCATTTGCATAATGTATGCTGAAAAAATACTATAGAACAACTACAGTTTTCTCTACACATCATAAATCTTATCTTGTACTTTAACGTTTCGAATTTTTCTATTAAGTAGCATTTAATTACATTTCTTTAAAAATACGACGTTAAAATGACCATCGGTTATTCTCCGTATAATTTGTAGGATGTGGATTTCTCTGTTCATTTCTTATTCTTCTCACGAAATGCTGCAAAATTTTCTCCACTTACGAATAATTAATTAATGCAGACGCAATAATTATTAACACAAAATTAAATCATTTCAATGATGGGAACGCAGTACTTTCAGATGACATTATATAATTGCTGTGAATGTTTACGAATTATGTTGAATTTTAAATTAAAATAGTGTCAAATTTATAGAATGGGGGATTACACCATTTTTTTTTATAATTTCATCTGAAAATATTAGGTAAACTAAGACTATTGATGAAAATCCGGTGAAAAAATTCCTATTAATAAGCGAGATATGGTCTCCCGAATTTTGAAAAGATTGACGTGACGTCACATTTATGTGTTTTTATATCAAACTGTTTTCATCATGGACCTAAATGTTCTTGAAATATATGCTATTTTAAGTTATATTTACATAAAAATAAATTAATATTATAATACTGTATAAGTAAACATACTTTATAATTACAGGTGTATTTAAATTATTAAGTTTAATGCAAGAAATTTATGTTAAAATAAAAACCGTTTGGAAACTGTAGTACAGGAATGTTAGCCCCTCCTTTCGAATTTGAATTTCTTAACTTCCATTGGTAGTAATCCCACCTCCTAACACGCTATTTGTAATGCATGTATAAGCGGTTTCTCGGGCGCCAATCAAAATATTTTCATATTAGTGTCGAAGCGTTATAACAAAAAATCTTTTATTTCCGAAATATCTCAATTATACCATTTCATTTTTTTATTAATATTCGTTACTCAGCATATACATTCGTATTTTTTTACTATTTTCCTTTAATTCGATTGAGCCGTAATCCCCCATTATTAAAAAAAAAAAAATATCATTTATGTTAAAGATTATTTCACTATACAAAGTAGGTAGGGTATCCATTCAATGCATGTCCTCATTTCAACAAAGCTGCAAAAATAATGGCACGTTGGCATTCAATCAAGTTTAGGCCCGGTATTTTCATCTCCGGTTAAACAGCCTGTTAATTTAGTGTAAATTTGTACGTGTCAAGAGATAAAAATCGTATTGTGCAGTCTTTACAATAGCGTAGAGTGCCCATATAACAATTTCCGTATTATGTAGTTATTTATTTACATGATTTACATACTTTAATATAATATGGAAATTCATTTTATGCGTAAATAATAATTATAATTTACACATGTCGTATGCCATATGTTACGTTATGTATGTACGTGTTTTGTACTTAAAAACAAGGCCTATAATATCTTCATATTGAAAACGATTCTTTCACTTTTTATTAATTCATGTAATTAAATATCAGATCTTCTGTAATTAATAGATTAACATTTAATAGGAATTTTAAATGTATAATTTCAATGACATTCTTATAAACATATCACAAAAACAAGAAATATAAATAAAAATGAAATATAACAGCATGAAATTAGTTTAGAAGAATGAAAAAGACGATGAATGAATTAAAAAAAACTATTGAAAAAAGGTGTTAATGATTCTTTGTTGCCTTAATAATTAAAAAACAATGATACTTAGAATAGAATAGAACTCATCATCCGTAGAAATAATGTCGGTATTATTTGAACGGATAAATTTTTAATCTGCTTGTACTAATTGTTTATTGTATATCCGTGAGAACTTATATCATCAAAAAGTGTAAAACTTTACATGTTTTTTTTGGGAAATTCACTTATTGAGTAATGATAAATTAATAAGAAAGTTTAATTTGTCACGAAAATTATAAATTAATACACTGTAGCAAATGAAAAATAATTTAAAGATTTAATTCTTTACTTTTACCGCAACTTTCAAACTTATTCTTATTCTTACTGTGAGTGTGTGAGTTAAAGGTTACAGTTTATAGATGGTCTTACTTACATATTATTTATCGAATCAGTTTTAAATATATTTATTAACAGGGCTGTATTCAAATATCTGAGATACAGTGTTCTGTTGATTACAAATTACAACAAAGGATAATTTGATTAACACAATAATATTGATTACAACAATGAATTTAACTAATCATCAATTTTTTTAATACTAACAATTTATCAAGATTCAATATTATTTTATTAATTATTATATTTTTTTTTACTCCCATTGTTAAATATGTTTTAACTCACTGGATCGTATTGGACATGGCGTGAAACTAGCAGCTTCCCACTAATAGCGTATTCATTAAGCACGGAGTGAAGTTAGATGCTTAAAAAGTTTATAAAACCTGTTACATACTAATTTCATTCTTTTGAAAAAGCCTGTACAATTCTGAAGTCGTGTTATGATCATTCTTAGAAGACATATCTTGTGGAACGGTTATTTTTCTGGCATTGTAATATTGTAAACAATAATTATAAAAGTGTTGATTACAACAATTGGCCCCGTGCCTGAGTGTCTGGTCGCGAACCTGGGGGAACCGGGTTCGATCCCGACAGACGCCAAATATTTCCAATTTGAAATGACACAAAAGTGATCCCTGTGGTGCACTCTCCACACTAACTATGAGTGCCCGTTAGGTGACGCCTGGTAAGCGCCCGCACGGTAAAATATATCGTCATCATTACCGATGTGTATATGTGTTGTAGATACTGGCACACCTAGAACTGGGTAATATGCCGTGATGATATATTTATTTATTTAGTTGATTACAACAAAGAATATTTTGATTATAGATTATAGCTTAAGTATATATAGTTTCTAGACAAAATTGTGCCTTTACTTAAATACGGCTCTGTATATTCGAAGAGAAATATAAATTTCAGGAATGACAGCTTAATAATAGTAAATAAACCTTACTATAAATTTTTAATATTTCGATAATAATACATTACAAAATATATTGAAGTCAATATATGTTATAACTTTCAAGCAAATTTTATAGTATTACAAAATAGTTTTCCTCTTTTCTATTTTCAATTGTATAACATACATCAAACATCGTATTTTTATGTCATTTTTATTAATAAATAACAACATATATTATATTCATATATAGTACCTATTTTATTATAAATAAAACTTAGAAAACATTTCTTTGCAATGTTCTCACGATGTTTGTACAAAATAGTTTAAACAATTTATAACTAAAGCAAATAAAGAAACGTATGTATGCAAACTGTAACTGCCGGTTTTTATAGAATGTTTAGAGCGGTATTCACTGACCCATAGTAAGGTCAGAGAAAGCAACAGACTTATCTGATGGAAATACTAAAGTTCGGAAGTGATCTATGCCAAAAAGAATACAATAGAATCAATAGATCAACGGATCACCAAATTGCAAAATTGTATAGGTTTAAAAGAGAAATTGCCTAATAGGTAGAATGCAAATCACTTAAATATCATGGCAGATATAGATCAATAAATATACATAACATTATATAAAACATTTATTTCCATAAAAATACATAATAATTATTAGATTCATCTTAAAATATATTCTTTATCTTTAATTATTACACTGCTCAATGTACGTATTTCGTATCACAAGTTTATATTTTAATATTAGTTAACAACTTTACAAATGATACTTTCAAATTACAAGTTCCCCGCTGTTTGTCTTCACAATGTTGCCACCAGTTGAGTACAAAATTATTTACTTGTAGTTCGTGCATTTTAGCGCTCTAATCGCTTCTCATATTTTGCATGTAACTGATGGCAACAATTTCAAGATGGACGACGCGGGGATATTAAAATTTGAATATGTGAAAAGAAAATACTTTAAAGTTAGTGTGAATTTAGTTTATTATTGATAAAAGGGGTCAGTAATGAATATTAGAATAAAAAATGTTTATTTTTAAGTAAATGTCAACCTTATAAAGAACAATACAAATACTTTATAAAATATAAATTATTAACATGGTTTATACAACATAAAATTATAATTTTGCAGGGCTAGGCAGTACTTAAGAATATAAATTTAAATACTACTTTATACTTTTACTTAAGAATTTCGAAAAACTGCCTAAAGTTCTTGATTTGCAAATACTGCATCGCAGGTATCAAAAAAAAAATTCTTTTGAAGGATCCAAATTCTGTATAAATTTAATATTAATTAATTAAGTTACTTTATAAGTAAGTACTTGTAAATTATATGTCGCTTTTTGTAAAACAAATAATACTATTATTACAAAATCTTGTCAACTTGAAGCCTATTTTTTTCTAAAGTACTTGGGAAGTAGTTAAACATATTTAAAAGGTACTTGTATTTAAGATTTAAGTATTTTAATAATAACAGGACTTAGGGCCATTTTCATAATCAGGCTCTCTTTAAGACTTTAATTTAAATTACTTTAAGACTATTCGCGAGTGAAGAAGAGGAGGAGCTTAGCGCGTGACGTAACAATATGGCCGGTTTAAGGTAGATGCTTCGTTTCCCGCAACTGTATTCTTATACACTGCGGCGTTTGAAATACAAAGTAATATTAATATTATAGTTAATATTAAATAAAAATAATGTTTCTAATATGAATAACATTTTGAATTTTGCGAACTAGTCCGTTTCATATAAAAATTATGTTCAGCATTCTCTCGAATTTTGAATTTACATGATTCGAGTCTTTGTTTTCTTGAATCTACATAGTACTGCATTATTACAGTTTTTGGTAGATTAATGGAGAGATAAGTATTATTATTTTGTCATCTTTTTTTTTGTTTAGATTTCATTACGAAGTATTTTAATAAAGACACTAAGTAATTATTATCTTGTAGTTATACCCTGCAAAATATAATCTTGCTTTACAAAATGCAAGGAGCAAGCATTATTTTTACTCGGTTCCTTTCCCATTTTTAAAAGATGAATGCATAACTTTCGTCTACTAACTATTTCAAATTGGCAAATTTCTCTAATAAATTTTTCTATAGAATTAAGGTTCTTGTTTTCGGGAAATTATGGAAATTAATTATTTCTGGATTTCTGCGTGCTAATGACGTACATAGATTAAACGCAACTAAAACGTGTTGAAGTTTTAGATTTTGTTATTATACTTTATTTCACGTAAGAATAGCGTTGGTATCGCCTGTCAGTTGTCAAATAAAATCTACAGAATTAAGTGATGTTTAACCATATTTTGTTGCAATTTTAGATTTTGACATTTTTACAGATAAATATATTTATTATTGACAAAGCTGGGTTTCACAAATTTAAATTATTTATTCAATTCATGTAAAAACAGTCGGCTCTTGAGAGTAATCTACTATTTTCTTACGTAAAATGAAGTATAGCCTACAAATTTCAATCCACTCGTGATTTATTTGTTAAATAAGTGACAGAAACGATGCGTTCGCCGCTACCTAGGCTAGGACTTACTACCATGTACTTGTTCATATTTTCGCCGCTAGACGTCATATTGCTCTATTTCACTAGCGAATAATCATTATTTTAAAGTAATGCTATAATGCTCGCTAAATTGCTAAAGTTCTATTATGAAAAGGAAAACAACTTTAATTTAATTTTAAAGAGTTAAAATGAAGATAAAGTTTATTATGAAAACGACCAGTTTTCATAGGCTCACTTTAAGACTTTAGTTTAAATTACTTTAAGATTATATCTTTATTTTAACGTAATGTTACTGTACTCGCTAATGTGCTACAGTTATATTACAAAATGGTCCTTAATACTTAAGTTTTTAAATAGCAGTACTTGCCCAGTTCTGTAATTTTGTATCAATTATGTTAAAAATATTAAAAATACAATATTTGTAGAGTAACATAAAACTAATATAGATGAAATATAAAATAGAAAAATGTGTAACAAGCAGTGTTGTGACTGATCTAGATAATTTGATCTAAATCACTGATCTAGTGCATTTAGTATGGTTTTTGATCTGATCTAGATACTTTTATGTATTCAGATATTGATCTGGATCTAGATATAAAAACCGTGTAATCTACGATCTTAAAAAAGATCAAATATGCGAGTGTGCCATCCAATATTACCTAAACTAAGTACAGTGTGTCAAAAAAAAAAAAAAAATTCTAACTCGGAATTGGCTATGAATAAAAAATACATGTCAATTTGAAAGAATTTAATTAAATGTCAATTTGATACGAAATATTGCCAAAAATGTTATCTACAGAAATCAATGCTTTTCTTTTTGACACTTTATTTTATATAGAAATAAGTTAGAAACCGGTAAATGGCAATATTCTATATCCTTATGTAAATAAATAAATAAAATATAAATATATCATCCCGGCATATTACCCATTTCTGGGTGTGCCAGTATCTACAATACATGTAGACATCGGTAATGATGACGATATATTTTACCGTTTGGGCGCTTACCAGGCGTCACCTCACGGGCACTCATAGCTGGTGTGTTATTATCTTTTTCCTTAAAATCACATTTCACGATCAATTTTGACAACTTGATTGTTGAATTGCAAAATGATCAGACATACTTTTCTGTGTTCATAGCCTACTCTGAATTAGGTTTTTTTTTTCTGAACAAACTGTATGTTTCTAATATTTCTTCCTACGTGTGTGTAAGGCATAAGGCTAGGTATATTCTGTGTAATTCATTTAATTTTTGTATCCCTACTTAATAAATAAGAAATAAAAAGTATTTTTAAATCGTTACTGATCTTTTATATGATCTAAGATAATAGATCCCAAATCCCTGATCCGATCTGATCCAATTGCAAAAATTGACCTATGATCTGATCTAGAACATATTAATTGTAAAGATCTTGATCTTGGTCTAGATCCTTTAGAAATTGATCTGTCACAACACTGGTAACAAGTAAATTTATACAGAAATATTTCAAAAGATGACAGCTTTTTGTAAAACTGTATGAATAAAAAAGTATGCATGATATCACAGAATAGTCCTACAAGATAATATTATTTAATTCTTCCCAAGAATATCTGTCAATTTTCCATCATTTTGTACTGCGTTTTGCTGTTCCAACTGCTTCAAAAACTCAATTTGTAATACTGATGGTACATAAGATTCCAACAAACTTTGCGGTTCCCTTTTTTGATAAATAACATTTTGAGTTGATTGTTGAGCTTGGTGTGGCTCAACAAGTTGGCTCATGGGTTGAGGAGCAAGTTGAGCCGGTACTAAATATCTTTGTTGAGCCAACACTTGATTTTGTTGTTGTTGAATTCCGTGGACTTGATTGGTCGGCTGCTGCAAGGGCTGGGGAGGGGGTATGACGTATAAGTTTTGATTTACTAAAGGTTGAGGGTTGCCCTGAACCCTGTAGCTTTGCGGAGCGGGTTGTCTATAGTTGACTGGTAAAACGTTTGTGTAAGCGGTACGCTGAATCAAACCAGCTAAGTTGTGGTTCGCCTTATGGTGGTAGTTTTGCAAAATGGCTTGAGTTTTAGGGTTGTTTACTAAGTTTGTGTTAGGGTCAATATATTGGACGTACTCTATGCTACCCTGTTTGTTGTTGACTGGTATATTGTTGTTGGGTTGTTGTACGTAGACATATTGGGGAGTACTTGAACTGTAAAACGGTTGGAAGTTGAAAATGTCTTGTATGGAGTTGTCTTGTATAGATGGGTATGACGGATATTGAGGTTGCGGCTAAAAAAAATTAACAATTTTATTATTAATGTTAATATTAATTATGTGGATTAGAGCAAGAACAACCAATGACAATTTTTGACCGAAATTAGAAGTCCAAAACCGGTGCATACATTTTTTAAGTCCCTATACGTATATAATTCCTAAAACTTCTGCTTAAGGTGGCATCACCTATCGACTTACCTTTTTCAAAGTGTAGGATGTGACACAAATACACGAACAGGTAAACGGAGTAAACATACTTACATACGGATCAAATATAATAGACAGAAATTTATTTATTTATTTATTATTATTTTTGACCGTTTTGTATCAGGATGACATAAGTATTAAGAGCCCTCTTTTAAAACTTTGGCGCGAAGTATCATGCGAAGTGCTCCTACAATTTCTGTTATCCTGATACAAAATTGTTAAAACGTAGGTAGATTCTGACACGAAGTTCTTTCGGAAGTTTATGTAGAATTGATTTGTGGTTGTTTTGTACCAGGATATCAGAAGTTTTAGGAGCATTTCGTTCTAAAATTTTATCCATTTGTGGGACTGTGACCATCAGATTTTGTGGTGCAATCCAGACCTCATTTCTGACAGTTTTGTATCAGGATAACAGATGTTGCAGGAGCTTTTCTTTGTTCTAACTACAGGGTGTTATGTAAGTAAGTGTTTAACACTTAATCCATGGTAGAAATGACCCCAAAGATAGTAAATTTGGCAATAATTTTTGTTTATCATACTTTCTACAAGAACTAGAGGCCTTTAAAGCTGACCAATCATGTCATAAATCAAAATTTTATAAAAAAGTAAAAATCAATGGGTCCTCTGGAAAAAATGTGATACCTGTCATAAATGACATATAAAATCATTGACGTCTATTTGAAAATAACTCTCTGTACCGTCTTACAGCAGCACGACTATTTTGTAATGTCTCGCCATAAACCATATGCATCTCTGCATACTCTTGGTTGGTGAAGATATATGGCATTTTGAGAATTTCAAAAAAACAGAATATAAATTGTACGTCTATGCAAAATAGTATATTATGTGTCAAGTGTGTGAAGCTGACATTTTTACATGAGGGTGGAGATTGCGACACGAGCCGAAGGCGAGTGTTGCAAACCACCCGAATGTAAAATAGGCTTCACACACGTGTTACATACTATACTTTTTCTACGACCTTGCAATAAAATATATTTTTTCTTCACATTGTCATTCTTTAAACGTAAAGCCTCTGTATTATCGACTTGTGTAACCATGGTTACCAACGTAACGGGTGTTTAACAGCTTTGTTTTATTAAAATACAATTCAGTTTGTAATATTTAAAATAATGACCGGTGCGTGAAATGTTACTTCACGCACACTGTGCGTGAAGTAGCACTTCACGCACCGTGTGCAAAAACTCTAACTTCACACATAAAAATTGATACGTGAAGTACTCACTTCACGCATGGGAGTAGAAAAAAACATTTAACGTCAGATTGACAATCAATATTTTTTCCAGAGAACACATTGATTTTTACTTTTTTATAGTTTTGAACTATGACGTGATTGGTCAGTTTTAAAGGCCTCTAGTTCTTGGAGAAAGTATGTTAAACAAAAAATATTGCCAGATTTACTACCTTTGGGGTCAATTCTACCATTGGTTAAGCGTTGAACACTTACTTACATAACACCCCGTATAAACTATAGGAACCAATGTTACGCCTTAAACCCAGGACCTTCTTGTGTTTAATAGAAGTTCTTCCAGATAGAGGAAGGTCCTAGATTCAAATTCTAGTAAATTCCATGAATTTTTCACAACAATTTTTCTTTAGTAGTTGTATCGTTCACGGTTCTGATTATTATATAAATAACTGTATCAAAACAATTTATAATATATCTATATAGTCTATTCTACGAGACCTTTCATTAAAAGGACACAAGTCCACGTGGTTTCGTGTATCGTGATTGATTCTCAAACATGTGGATAATGTAATGTGAATTCCTGCGTTGATATACACTAAACTTAATATCACAGTATGTACCTACTTATTTACTGTTTCGAATGTATTATTTGCCACTCTAATTTTTATTTACGGTTCTGAAATTTATTATAATCTTGTTGCTACAAATATAATATGTTGTTTTTTAGAAATTTATTACTTATTTATTCAAAATTTACATAATTTTATTAGAAAGTGCAAAAGCAAGCATTGTATTTGTTCCTTTGTTAATAACAGTGCAAAAAATAGTATTGAAATTACAGTTCGTACAAATTATTTCAAAACTCCCAGCGTGTATCGCCGAATGCATCTTACGGTCTACAGAATTATTTATTATTTGAACCAATAGCAAAACTTTATTCGCCCCTTTAATGAAAGGTCTCGTGGAATAAACTATAGGTAATTAATTTTTAATTGGGGTAATATTAACCAATGTAGAATTATGTTAAGATTGGTTATTCTTGCATCAAGTCCCTAAAAAATTAATATCCCTTACTTGTACGTTAAACAATGGAAAAGACACCACTTGTTGTTGCGGAGCCTTACTGGGGAACTGCAATTGCAGTGGCGGGGGTCTGGGAAAATTCCTCGCCCCTGGAGCAAACAAATGGGGCCCTGTGCTCGCTTGCGGAGGCCCTTGCGGCACTTGCTGTGGAGGCTGCGGTTGTTGAGCCGCTTGAAGAGCAAAATATTGCCTCTGAGGCAATTGCTGAAGTGTTCCTTGAGGCTGGTACGAAATCTGTTGGGGTTGGTATGAATTTTGTTGGGGTTGGTACGAACCCTGTTGAAGCTGGAGGGGTGGGTACGAACCCTGTTGAGCGTGAATGGGTTGAGCTATAATGGGTTGAGGCTGAGGGGGTGGGGGCAAGTCTTCTTGTTTCTCATTGGTCAGTGTGTCCTGTTCAATGTCTTCTAGTTTGATTTGTTGACTTGTTGTCAGGGTGAAACAGCATAAAACTGCTACACACTTCTATAAAAAATAAATAAAATTATCTAAAGAATGTGTCAACATAAATATCACTGGAACATATTAGATCCAAATTATAGTGCACTCACTAACCGTACAGTTAATACTGGCCATAAATTTAAATTTAATTTAATGGAGTCCCGTGGCCGCGTGCCAGAGTGTCTGGTCGCGAACCCGGGGGAATCGGGTTCGATCCCGACAGACGCCAAATATTTCCAATTTTAAATGGTACAAAAGTGACCCCTGTGGTGCACTCTCCACACCAGCTATGAGTGCCCGTGAGGTGACGCCTGGTATGCGCCCACACGGTAAAATATATCGTCATCATTACCGATGTCTACATGTGTTGTAGATACTGGCACACCCAGAAATGGGTAATATGCCGTGATGATATATTTATTTATTTTATTTAAATTTAAATTTGATGATCTTAAAATTATTGATAAAGTTAATAACAAATATCCTCATTTACTTAAAGATACCCTTCATATTAATTCATATAAATAAACAAATGTGTCAATTTCCAGACTTTAAACGTAACTTAAAATATATAAACAACTTCATAGACAAGCTAAAAAGTCACTAACTGCCACACGCATGACTTCATTGGTTGTGTTATGCTTCCTGCTTTTCTCTTCAGTATTTCACCAACTCCGAATTGATTGGAGGTTTGTTGAAACACTATGTCTTAAAATTTTATCAAAGTATCTTAGAAAAATCGTTGTGTCTAATACAATTTTAAGATTTTGTAATAAATTTGATCTGTATTATTGTATATTCACCGTCAGGAAAGAAATATTTTATACTGTGACGCCACCCCCGCAGCCTGCTGCTCTGGGGTGGGTGACGTCATTGCTCCTTAGTCCGGGAATGACCGGTTACTCGGGCGCCATGATACGGCGGTACAAAGGAGCTTGCCTCGGATAGCTTTTCTTGTAAAACTGTTTTTTGCTAATATTATTGTAACAATAGCTGAAGATAGGCTTGCTAAACGTCCATAATAAAGAATTTTGCAATAAACATGAACCATATAAGCCTTTTGATTTACCTTTAAACTACTCAACGGTTGGTCCTGACATCCCTCAACTTTAGAGATATTGGGCCAAATTCAGCACTCTTCTTTCGCCTAGTGATCGTCTCTAGTAACTACGGAAATAGCTTGCATCCTTATCTTATTCATGCATTATTACATAAATCTATCTTTATTTTGTTATTTTTAGATAAGCTTCATTAGTTAAAGAAGAGTGCTGAATTTGAATAGAAGCAGATTAGTACCGCCAAAAATAAATAAATAAACCGTTTATTTATATAAAAGTAACTCACTAATATAAGTACTCTTTGTTTTTTTATGGCAATAATTACAATCTACTTAAATACTATTTAGTTTCTATTTGGTAGCTGGTTAGTCAGTAAAAACTGAAGCATTTCTTCAATCAACACTTTAGAAATCATAAGTACTTGTGCATTCCACTTCGCGTGCAGAGAAATATACTTCAAATTACAATTAGTTATAAGTGAGATTGCAAGAAATCAAAGACAGACTATCGAATGACTAAGTTAACCTACATTTACTCGGACCTCCTTTCAAATTTCAATTGAATCTGAACGAGAATGTACTTATGTAACAGCAAAAAAGATGCTCTAGTTTTAATTAAATTACAGTGGCTATGGATAGTTAATTACACTTTATTATTGTGTCATTAACACTAAGTTATACATACTGCACCGTTTCAGATAAAATGCAACATATGTTGTCAAAGTTGTCATTGTCAAATGAACTTGTCATCATGCTTGAAAGATATTTACTAAAGAAAAAATGCTATGGTTACTTGATACAATACTGGTTATAGTTTGAGAAATATTTGTGATATGTTTGCTAATTTATTTCCTGAACGTCCAAGACAAAATCCTTTTACAGTTTCGAGATTATTTACAATATTTAAAAGTAATACAGTGAGTATTTTTTAACGTAAAACATTGTATTTGTCATATCCATGATTTCGACTCGGCATTTAATTGACAGCAATGTATTTGCCTGTCCCATTTAAAATGAAACATAGGGAACGAATCTGACAGAAGTATTATTTTTAAATTTTGTTAGAAATTTAGCCGAGTCAAAAAACCACTCGAGAATACTAAACATATTTCGGGCACACACACAATATTTTTTCTACGTCTAAATTTGATTTTTAAAAAACAGGTATAATTATTTAAATAAAATTAACCTCTAATGACATCTTGTCAATATGACAGATAACCGTTGAATTTTTCTATAAGTTACGACTTGACATTTGATTGACATCAATGTATTTGTCTGTCTTATTTAAAATGACACATGGGGAATGAATTTGACAGAAGTATTATATATAATCACTCGGACACAAGGTGCACACAATATTATTTTCAACAACTAAATTTAATTTAGAACGCAGGTTAATTATTTAAACAAAATTAACCTCTATTGACGTCTTGTCAAATGTCAAATTCGTTTCCTGTGTTTCATTTTAAATAGGACAGGCAAATACATAACTGTCAATCAAATGTCAAGTCGTAACCATAGATATGGCAAACCCAATGTTTCACGTTAAAAAATACTTACGGTATAATCATTAGATCCTATATATACAGGGAATTTATTTTAACATGTAACATATGGCGAATCACTTCCATGGTTCCTCACTATTGTCAAAAAATGACAGCAATGTAATATTTGTCCATTTTAAAATGCAACATACAAAATTTGTAGTTTTGTATTAGCCTACATGAATGTTGTACATCTTAACAAACTTTAGCTTACAAAAATTCATAACTTTCATGTAATAAATGTTAAAAAAATACCCCCAATCACTCTGAGGCAATATTCTAGTCGGTCGTAATAAGAATTGACACCATTTGTGATGTATTCTGGAGGTATCTCCTGTGCTGCAATACTATTTATAATGTTGCATTTTAAAATGGACAAATATTACATTGCTGTCATTTTGTGACAGTAGTGAGTAACCATGGAAGTGATGAACTATAATGTTGCATTTTAAAATAAATTCTCTGTAGTTTAATTTGTTATAGAAGTTAAGATGATCCAGACCATCTCATCTCATTGCGTTAAATATGGTAACGTTATTTACTTATTGCGTTATTAAAATTGTATACTTCATGTAAATTGCAATTAATTTAACATGATGCTACATATCCACAGATCATCATTTGTTTTAATGTAGGTTCAATTAAGAAAATTAATAGTTCTTGCACTTAAGCGCAGCGTTTTTCAGTTAATTTTCTTTAATAAACTATAATTAATTCATGCATTTATAAATAATCTAAAGAAAGTACAATTTAAAATGGTAATAAAGTGACCAACAATTTTCAATATTTATCTGTGACTTTCTTCTTGGAAAATACATTTAAAAAGAAATAGAAACCCGCTCTGAATCCTAATTGATGGGTGCGCGCAAAATAACAATAAATGACTGTGCTTTCTGCCACGCCTTCAGCTGTTACTATTTACTTCTGGGTAACAAGGAAACATTTGCAAATCAGAGAATTAGTGCAACAAGTGAAAGCCGATAATATGCGATAACAGATGCGTAAAAATAAAACAGTAGAATGTGCGTTAAACGATAACTATCATTTTTTTAAATATGTACATCTATGATGAAATTAGTTATTACATATTTTATCATCGCATTTAAATTATAATTATAGTTTAATTGCAAAATTAAGTTAGAAAAGCGTAAACTGTATAGCGGATATAAATTAGCATATTGAAAATTGTGAAAGGAAATAAATGTTAATACAAAATTTATTGTCACATAAATATTATGAAATACAGTATAACAGAAAATTATGTAAGAAATATTCCATTCAAAATTTGTGGTATATGTGTTTGTGATTATTTTCTCATGCAAATAAATGCATTCATATTGCGTGCTATTATATTAATTAGCTATAATTGCTAACATTCATATAATTTACATTATGGTGTAATTTCACTAATTAAATGCATTTTTATTTTTGAAAAACTTTTCTTTTGCAAATAATTAATTAAAGTTTCTCACAAGAATCGAACAATAAGTCCATATTGTTCGATTTCAGTTGCTTCAAAAATCAAATTAGTTGTTCTTTAAATTTGAATATATTTTTATTCTCAATCGATTGGTACCATAAGCATTTACAACCTTCAAAACAGTTTGGAAGTGAGTCATTCTTTATTTTGCTTTTCAGTTAGCTAAAAAAAAAAATTCGTATTATACATACTAAGTAAAATGGCGGCTGCAATTGCAAGCTGCAAGTCACTAAGTACCTTTTATTCTCTTGAAAATTTGCTTCGTTTGATATTTTAGCTTCAATAAAAGTTTTTGTAACTTGCTTTAAGAAGTTTA
This sequence comes from Ophonus ardosiacus, assembly GCA_943142095.1. Classification (NCBI taxonomy): domain Eukaryota; kingdom Metazoa; phylum Arthropoda; class Insecta; order Coleoptera; family Carabidae; genus Ophonus; species Ophonus ardosiacus. The sequence goes on from OW964830.1 coordinate 455,423, forward strand.
TAAAGTTGTCAAAGACTTTTCTTATATTTTACGAGTAATTTTGAAAAACAAACGCCATGGATCTCATATATAACTAGGACTTCCGCCATTTGTTGGTTTACTATGTACAGATACTAGTGAGCATATTTTCTGTCTATTTAAATTGAAAAGGTCTATTGTAATAATCCAAAATCTATAAATATTTTATCATGTTACCTATAACAACACAGTCATAGTTTTCTATGTTAAAGCATATTAAACAAATTATAATAAAACAGTCATTATTAATAAGATTAATGTTTTAAACTTAATGATTATTAATTGATTGTGAATAAAATGTCATACACACCACGTGGAAATGCTTATTCCAAACTCACGCTCATAACACGGAAGTAATGTAGCACTTCTCAACTCAGTATACTATTGTAAGTGTTTTAAAGTTTTCATAAGTTTCAACGGGTTAATACAAAAATAATACAAATAAGTCAATATGGTTTATTTTATTTTTTAATGGATGATGGATTCAAAAAATAATATTTCAAACTGAATACCTTGTTTTTATGCTTATTATAATATGTAGGAGAAAATGATCTTTTTACGATTTATGTTATTATAAGAATTAAAGATTATTAAATTTTCTACCTACATGTATGCATTCATACCTTTTCTATATATTTTATAGATAAATATATAAAATAATCCAATTTATAAATCCCGGAGCTGATGGTTTAAAGATAAACACAGATTTCAAATGTATGTACCTATGCTCGCCGTCAAATGATTATGGACTGATGTTCAACTTTTATCCCTTTCCGCACCCTGTCCCTTGCCCAGCGGTGTTGCCGCTTGTAACTTAACATGACCATGAATGAACGCAAATGTCATATAATACATTTAAAATCAATTCAAATTTTTAATACATCGTAAATGAAGAAAATATTATATCAAATAAGTAAGGTAAGACAGTAATACGTTATGTTTCTTGTTAATTAATAAATTTTAAAAAAAAATAGAATGTAACGCCAATTTTTTGAAAAAAATGTGTACATTGGTGATAATTTGCCTGCCCATTTAAATCCTGTTTTTCTAAACGTTTTTTATAAGAACCAGGACTATTTAATTCATGAGTTTCACTCATTTTCTTTTCAAAAGTCTAAATATAATGCAATTTATAGGATTGGGAATAAAAAGCGCACGCAAGCACTAACGAAAATGTCAGAATATAAAATGACATTAACAGATTACAGATATTTGTACAGGCAGACACTTAAAAAATTTGGTATCAGTGTAAAAATCTCCAGTCCATAATTATTTGACGGCAAGTATAACTAAAAGATAAATGTCATTGTTAAAAAACTTATCATTTCAAATTATTAATGGTAGGTACCTAACGATTTAAAAATAAAATTGTAATAGTAAATGAAACAATAGTTATACGAATACAAAGAAACATAATATAGTTTCCAGCATCAATAAATATGTAGGTATGTATTTAAATTTATAAAAGTTAAAAAAAAATAATAATAACACTCGGTTTAGTTTCATTTTTACATTTATTGTATAATTTCGCCAGTTGTGGCATCATCAGAAGTATTGGCGGGAGGTATAGTGCTGACCACAACAATTTTTTTATATGTATCCTATATTGTAAGTATAGGACCCTTAAGACCTTAAGGCTTTAAGGGTCATCTCATAAGATCCCTAAATTTTATTTTTCAATAAAAATTATCAACTTTTTGTAATAACAATACAATATTTAAATCCCGATTTTAGAATCAAATCCGTATATCCACATCACATATATCACAAACTATTCTAGCACTATTAGGTACAATATCACTTGGTGCACTAGGAAGTCGTATGTACTTACCCAGAGGTAGACAGCCATGGTTTAAGCTGGGGCAACACGCAGCAAAGTGACGGCCATAGAAGCGCACTCTCGACATAAGTAGCCTCACAGACCGACAGCGGTACTCAAACAATACAGAGAAAGGATATACACAAAAACATAGAACACCTAGATAGACAGTTATAGATACTGTAGACGTGATATCATCGGAATTGTAACACTCCAGATAGATAGATAAATAATTTCTCTCAATTAGTTAGTTAATTGAATCTTTAAACTTATAAAAAGTGAATATGTTTTTTAAGTATTCCGCCGTTAAATATTGGGTTACATCGCCTTTATTGGTAATAACAGCTTTAATTCTATTAGGCATTGGATCCACAAATCCAACACATTTTTCTGTTAGAGTAACGAGTATTGTCCCATGTGTCTTGCACGGTAAGTTTTACAACTATACACTAAATTTTTACAAAGTTACTATTTATTGTGCCAAAAGTAAAGAATTATCAGTATTAAAGAACTAGTATCACCTGTCATTTGTTGTAGTAAAATCGAAACCTCGGATCTCCATTTTTGATATTTCTGAGGCTGTGTCCGATGTTACACTTTTATCACCCTAATATCTAAATCCTAAATTTATATGCCCTAAATCTAGTGATTATTTAGGATTTTAGGAATTAGATTTTAGGGTTTTGCAGGAGCACACTATGCCTTGAAGTTGACGCATTAAACAAATCATGTTCGTTGCTATAATTTGTGCAAAACGTTAAATTTACTATCAAAGAATAGCTTCTTAGCTTCTAATTTATGAAATATAATATTAACATTTACCCTCAAGCATCAAATTGAATCGAATTGTATAATTCATTTTTGTTGTTCTAAATTGTTGCCATACAAACTAATAGATATCACTATAGTGTGCCATTCGGAGTTGTATTTATGTGAAGAAGACCTAAATCCTAAAATCTGAATGTCAAAATATACGACATCGGACACAGCTATAGGTACATAAATAATTTCTTTCGATTAGTTTCAAATATAGATTTAGGCTGTGTTCTATATCGCATTTTGGCATTTCGTATTTAGGATTTAGGTCTTGTTCACATAAATGCAACTCCGAATGGCACACTAATGACATCCATTGGTTTCTATGGCAACACTTTAGAACAACAAAAATGAATTATACAATGCGATTTAATTTGATGATTCAGATTAAATGTTAATATTGTATTTCCTAAATTAGAAGCTAAGACAGACTTTGACAGTAAATTTGCACAATTTGTAATAACGAACATGATTTGTTTAATTAGTGCGCGTCAACTTCAAGGCATAGTGTGCTCCTGCAAAACCCTAAAATCTAATTCCTAAAATCCTAAATAACGACAATATTTAGGGCATATAAATTTAGGATTTTAATTAGTGCTGTGAGGATCCGGCAAAACTTGGATCCGAGTCGCCGGATATCAAAATATCCGGTTCCTCGGATATCCGATGTTCGGATATTTAAGCGGATATCCGTAAATTTAATTCGGATATGGATCCGGATTCAGATTTGAGTCCGGATCCCTTTTGGATTCGGATTTGGACTTGGATCTGGATCCAGATTCGATGTTTTGTTTACGGATCCGGATCCGAATTTTAATTCTGGATCCAATTCTATTAACAAACAAAAATTTATTGTGGATTATTTCATAATCAAATTTATTTGGTTTTGAAACTCCATGATAATACTTATACATTCAAATATTATCATCGGGTTTAATACTGAGAATATTCGAATCCGAGAACCGATGTGGATTCTGAAATTCCATATCTAAAATCCGATACTCATACTCACATTCGGATCCGGATCCAAAATCCAATACGCAGATTTGGATCCAAAATCCGACTCTCAGATCCGGATAGTTCAACTATCAATTATCCGGATATCCGGATATTTTTGGATCCGAAACCGAAACTATCCGGATCCGGATCCCACTACTAATTTTAATATTGGGGTGGTAAGTCTTAAAGTAGAACCTCTTAGGACCAATAACTTTTTATCAGTATAAGAATGAAAGTATAATTTTTGGTGTGTACATACTTGCGTACTAGTTTAGTAAACATTTAACCTCAAATTAAATGAATTATGAAACATTTTGGTGTTCGTGAGCGTAGCCGACCATAGTGTTAATAATTTCAGTTTAGGATATTACAACACAAATGTATAGGAAGCTCTTTCAACTTGAATAATTAACTTCATTAACAGTGTCACTGAAAATAGAAAATGTATCTATATTAACTAGGATGCATGAGTAACCGAGAATTCTTCTATAAGGAAGTGCATGGTGACTACGCCCTGTTTCGTTTCACCTATTAGTTTTCTTGGAAAAATTAAATTTCATACATATCAAACTATAAAGATAAATTATTTATATGTTAAGCGTTGTCTCATTATAGAAATTGCTATGGAGATTGAAGAAAATGAAACAAAGAAAGTAACAAATGCATTAACCGCTTATGCTAATTAATAATGTATATTATGTATGGAGAATGTTACAATTAAAACAAGTATTGAACTTGAAACCTACACGCAAGAGAAAATTATGGTATTTTTTTTACATAGATTTATTTAAAAATATAGCAAATTATATGCAATATAATGTAGTAAATTTGTGAATTATGTTTTATAGATACATAATAAAATATCATTAAATTTATTATACCTTATCTTGCATCAAAATGATTTCGCTCGTAAAATATAAAAAAAAAACACCTATAGATGAAACGTAGATAATAAAAATTTATATCCAAGATGTATGTAAATATAATTTTTTGTACCTATGTTGAATATTTATTTCAATTTGAAATAAGATCCGGTAAGATAACAAAGAATTTTGAGAGAAATTTAATATATTCTCACATTTATTATGTAAATTTAGGTGACATGTAAGTTGAAGAGAAATGCGTATTTTGTAATATATTGTCTTTTCTCTTTTATTTTGCGACCTTAACTACTACGTTTGTATAATTGAGTCAGTAATATTAGCAGTACTATACTTTCATGTTTTTGGAGTAGGTACATCCGTATTAGACCTATTATTACTTGCAATCTTACAAACAATAATATTTTTGTTATATAATAAATTATGATTTTGATTACACGAACAAAAATTGTTATTTTTAAAAAGAAATCATGAAATAGGGGATTCCAGCTCAATCGAATTGAAGGAAAGTAGTTAAATAAAATACGAAATGGTATAATTGAGATATTTCGGAAATAAGGGGTTTTTTGTTATAGCGCTTCGACACTAATATGAAATCTATATATAATATTTTCATTGGCGACTGAAAGACCGCCTATACATGCATAACAAATAGCGTGTTAGGAGGTGGGGGTTACTACCAATGGAAGTTAAGAAATTCAAATTCGAAAGGAGGGGCTAACATTCCTGTACAGCAGTTTTCAAACAGTTTTTATTTTAACATAAATTTCTTGCATTAAACTTAATAATTTAAATACGCCTGAAATTATAAAGTATGTAGACTTATACAGTGTTATAATATTCATTTATTTTATGTAAATATAACTTAAAATAGCATATATTTCAAGAACATTTAGGTCCATGATGAAAACAATTTGATAAAAAAACACATAAGCGTGACGTCACGTCAATGTTTTCAAAATTCGGGAGACCATAACTCGCTTATTAATAGGAATATTTTCACCGGATTTTCATCAATAGTCTTAGTTTATTATTTTCAGATGAAATTATAAAAAAAAAACCTGAAATTAGTCTTCTAAAATGGTCGAGTAGTAGTCGGTAGTCGGATAATCAGCCAAAACCGTTGTTGGTACGTCACTAGTTTTTAACATTCAGTTTTACACATCGAAACATCAGTGTTGTGAGAATAAATGTTGTTTCAAGCATTTGTTAACACATTATTTAAAAGTATAACAAGTTAAAAAACTATTATTCACGCTTGATTTAGTTGACTTTCAAATACAGTAATTGCTCTAAAAACTATGTAAATCCAAGAACACAATGCACAATTTTGGGTTATTATTAAAATTTCTAATTTACATTATTATTAGCTTATTTTGAGCAATATATAATTAAAAAATACCGTATTCATAAAATATGTTAATCATTAATCTTTTTTATATTTTTCATATTCGGAACGATGACAAGCAAAATACACAAATTGAAACATTATTTAGAAAACCAATTCCCGATGACCTTTCTTTGACCTAATCAAATTTTCACAGCATAAAATTCAATCTTCGAACACATAATTAATAGCTACAAATCTTAATACCTACTATAGTTTCTTAATTAATTAATAAAATGAGAATTTCCGGAAACAGATTTTTGTTTCTATGGGAACTGGAAATTCTATAAACAAGATATTCAAGTTTTCAACATTTTTTGTTTCGTATTATGAAAGTGAAGTGGATACATGATAATAAAAAAGTAATTTTTTTTGTAAAGAAAATCTAATCAGTGTATCTTTTGTAATCTGTGTTGAAATACGTTTTTTAGGCAATAATTTATGGTGTATTATGAAAGGTAGTACATGTTAATACGATTTGAAATAGATTATTTAATAATTACGTTCACTTGACATATAACATTTAGTTAATACGAGCAAAATTTAATCTTATACGAGGAATTTTATAGAGATGCAGGTTTATATAATGTAAAATAAAATAAGTACATGTCATTTTGCTTTGAGTAGTTATATAATATTGTATTATATTTGTATTAAGGTCGAATTATCGAAATTTACATATTTAAATACTTGATTGATTGGCACACCCAACAATGGATCATATATTTCTTTAATGTATATACCTTTGTGTTGCAGATATTGTCTTTTTATAAAATAATGCAAATGTCCCAATATTTATTTTACAATGTAGTTTTAATCTGTGAGTTGTTTTGTAAAATGCCTAGACTTTTTATAAATCGACTAGACATTAGTCAATGAAGATTTGACAGTTTGGACGCTTTTTTAAAAAAAATCTCGTGGTCAACACTATACCTCCCGTTATTTAATTTTTATTAATTTAAAAACATACTAATGCTGCAAACTATACCGTGAGTATTTTTTAACGTGAAACATTGGATTTGTCATATCCATGGTTCTTTTGCATATAACTAACGCATACACACACACGCACACACACACACACACACATACACACTCACACACACAAATTGTATATATAGATTTTATCGTGAAATCATTAAAATCGGATTCTTAAAATGTGGTCATTTACCAAAATATCGACATGCAATACCAAGGGTAACGGGAGGTAAAAAGTCGAATTCTTGACGCTCTACAATAAAATTAATTCATAATTATAATTGTGAGAATGTATAAAAACATAAGGATGTATTTATATTTCCTTAAATTTATTGTGGGAACCAATAAAAGTAATTCAAAATTTCTTTTAATTTATCATCCTAATTTTAGTGTTTCCTTTCTGAATACATATATGCTCATCTCCTCTACATCATAATCATAAATAAAGATAAAAATATATATCATATGTATCTATAGGAGTGTCTTGAAGTTGCTTAGTCATAAATTGGAATCAGTATGAAATATGCTCACATGTGTAAGAGGAATTCATACACCTTTCTCTACTTCGAACTTGTTGTTTAGAACGGTCATCGGACGAGATATAAATCATATCTACCTACAAGCTAAAGAAAGTGCAGATTCCCTTATTTTTGTTAATTATAATTAACTTAAAACCAGGAAGCATAAGTTACAAATTGTATCCTATATCATCTAATGCAAATCTTTTTAAATTAAAAATAAACTTTCTGTCTAACAAGTAAACTTCTATTTGAATAAATTTTGTTTCAAAAAAACATTTTTATGTCTTCAGTACATTATTGTCTATTAGGGCTGGTTTTTCAATCTCGGGTGAAAATTTTAACTTCTAGTTAAGTAAACAATATTGCATCGTTTTATTGACAGCAATGATATGTCGGTCATTTGACAGTTCATCTCGTTTCAATTTTGTTTATTTAACTCTTAGTTAAAATTTTAACCAGATATTGAAAAACCGGCCCTTAATGTCATGGATACCCGGTACAGTGTCTTAAAAAAAACCTAACTCGGAGTAGGCTATAAATAAAAAAACGTATGTCAATATGAAAGTATTTATTTAAATGTCAATTTGACTCGAGATATTGTCAATAATTTTATCTACGGAAATCAAAGCTTTTCTTCTTATTATTATGTATCCTTCTTTATTACCTTTTCTCCTGAAAATTACATTTCACGATCAATTTTAACAACTTGACTTTTAAATTTTTATTTCAATACTTTTATTTCTAAAAATTCGCACAGTTGTTCAAATACTCTAAAAATGCGTACACTTACATAACATTCTATTTTAAATCAAATAATATTACTACCAAGTTTATATCTCTACTAATTTTTGAATTATTGCCCGACAAGTCAATATACCCCATAATTAGATAAAAACTTCAAAATTTTTAAAAATCAAATTTTTATGTATCTAGGTACTTTTCAATGCGCTGATTCCAAATTTTGAAACCGCAGGTCGATATCTCATTTCGGTCTCTAGATATTTAGATTTAAAATTTTGCTCAAAACTGCCCATTTTTGGGTATTAACCCAAAAATGGGTCGAGATATGAATTTGGCGACAACACCATTCGATTCTACGGGAAAAATTACATAAGTACACAAATTTTCATAAATTTTGTCCAACTGGTTCATTTTTTATGAATAAAAGTTTGAAAATGGCCAAAATCTGAAAAAATCCTAAGGGGTACCCCTTACGATTTTTTCAAATTTTGGCCATTTTCCGTTATTTTGCTTTAGAGACTATATGCGGTATTCAAAAATTTTGAAAATTGGTGTACTTATGAATTTTTTCCCGTAGAATCGAATGGTATTGTCGCCAAATTCATATCTCGACCCATTTTTGGGTTAATACCCAAAAATGGGCAGTTTAGAGCAAAATTTTAAATCTAAATATCTCGAGAACGAAAAGAGATATCGACCTGCGGTTTCAAAATTTGGAATCAGCGCATTGAGAAGTATCTAGATACATAAAAATTAGATTTTTGAAAATTTTAAAGTTTAAATGTGGGGTATATTGACTTTTGGGGCAATAATTCAAAAATGGGTAGAGATATAAACTTGGTAGTAATATTTTTTAGTTGTAAAGAGAATGTTACGTAAGTGTACGCACTTTTAAAAGTGAAGTACAATACTTATATAGCATAAAATGAAAATAGCGAAAAGTATTGTGCTGGCCAGATACATAAAAATTAGATTTTTGATTTTTTTTTAATTATTGAACTTTTACGCAAAAATGACCTGACGAGAACTCGTTGCTGATTAATTAAAACATATATAGTTTATATCTTAATAATTATTAACAATATATTGTAATTAAATTTCATTTTACATATTGGGACATATGTGAATTATTTTTAATTAAATAAAGATGGAAACATGACATATGATATGCGAAATCATAAACCATTCAAATCTCTTGGAGAAATTTTAATATAATATTTCATCTCTAAATTATTAATAACTAGATTAGAATCACGATATAATATAATCATCTTTTTAACACCTACGACTCTTCTAATGTATCCCAGTGGCGTACATGTAAATTTTTAAAAAGGATAGAAAGTTTAACTTACATCAATGTAAAAATCAATCATTAATCGTTAATATAAAATGTTCTTGTCAATTTTGACAGTCTTAAAGCAAATACATATCTCTCGAATTAAACTTAATTAAGATACTATCTTAAAAAATATGAAGCTTTCACAATTCAAACACTATATTGACTTGAAATACTTTCAATAATAATAATTGATTCATTTACCAGTAAATACATTTTTACAATGTACAATTATTTGTTTAATTAATGAAGAAAATATTTCCGGATAGAATTTTCTATTGAAATGCAATTTTTACTTAACTAGATAATTGAATACACTGTTGCACTCAGTAATTATTACTGTGCAACATGTAATTTGCAACAAACAAAGTAACAGGAGAACAGTAAAAGTACCACAATATGATCAAAATAAATCAAAGTAAGTTTTGGTCTTCCTGAAGTTGATGGCAAAAATAAAGCATGAAAATTTATTGTGTAATAATGCTAATTAACTTTTATTACAATAAAAATAATATAATATCCAAATCATAAAATATTGTGAATATTTTTATTGACAGATGTTAAAAAGGCCATTTTTAAATTAATATTTTCTAAAAATTGATTTAATTATTTAATAGTATATTACGTTCCAAATTCCGAAAAGTGAAAGTTTACTAGACGACTACGGCAAGTTTTAGTACGAGCGATAGCGAGTACTTAAATGCCATACGAGTACAGTAAAATCACTTTTCTGACGCGGTTCATATACTATATTTTCGTTATATTATATTAGTATTAAAATTTGATATTTCTGGCGGCATAATATTCTGAATTAAAAACATTAAAAAAAACATAGAAGTCTGATTCTCAGTAACAAAGTAACTTGACAGTTATTGTTTTTTGTACCATACAACTTTCAAACAAATTAATTTTTTGAGATCGATTTGCAAAACGATGGATCTAGATAAATAAATATAAATAAATATATCATCACGGCATATTATCCATTTCTGAGTGTGCCACAATCTGCTTTATCGCAGATATCGGTAATGATGATGACATATTTGTATCTAGATGATACAAAGAACATGGAAAACGATTTAGAAGATAAACAATAAAAAATAAAAATAAACATTTCTTTGTGTCAAAATGTATTTTAATGACAAAATCGTTACTATGCAGTAATGGTTGCTGTGTTGTAAAGTAAGCCGTTACTGTACGATTTTAAGTAAAATAAAATAGCACATTACTGTACAAAATACGAAAAACATTTATTAATAGTAGATGAACTGTAATAGATTTTTTTCACTCCAATAAATTAATAATTCATCTTTTATTTGTTTTTAATTACAAAATATACTTTTTGTACGACCTTGCAATAAAATATATTTTTTCTCCACATTTTCATTCTTTTAACGTAAAGCCTCTGTATTATTGACTTGTGTAACCATGGTTACCAACGTTATGGGTGTTTAACAGCTTTGTTTTATTAAAATACAATTCAGTTTGTAATATGTAAAATAATGAACGGTGCGTGAAATGTTACTTCACGCACAGTGTGCAAAAAATCAAACTTCACACATAAAAATTGATACGTGAAGTACTCACTTCACAAATGGGAGTAGAAAAAAAATGTTGGCGTGACTTTTAGAATTTTCTTAAAAATTTGACCCTGGAATGTGAAACTGTTTTGCTCTGTCGTTACCCGAGATAGCTTAAAAAAAAACATCGAAAATGAGAGATAATAATAACTTGAAAATAGATACAATTATGTACATTTCAGTACTGATAATACTATGTTAAGTATAATATTTTTTCAAGTACCATATATAATAAATTAGACAATATAATTATACATTTTGTTGTAATTACGACCTAATTATTATTGTTTATCCTCCTACTCAACTCAAAGATATAATTATAAGATGAAATCTTGTCAAGATGTGAAATTTAAACACTCCCACACAAACAAGTTTGTTAATGAGCCTTATATGATTAATTTCTTAAAATATCACCATGAAATTTTAAAATCATTTTGAATTATAAATGGCACAAAAGTGACCCATGTGGTACACTTTCCACACCAGCAAAATGTCTTCCCGTGAGGTGACGCCTGGTAAACGCACACAAAATACGAATATATCTTCTATTGGCACACCCAGCAATGAATAATATGCCCTGATGATATATTTCATATTTTTTGTTCTATTTCCGTCTTATAATTAATATTTGTTCCGGTTGACTTAATAAAAACAGTCTAGTTTCTCCAGCAACCGACAGAGGCGCCGTAAGTTAATAAATTACTTTCGTTTCATTAGAAATGACGTTTTTCTTATTTACTTTCTTCAGTTTTTGTATAAAATTTTTGGAAGATGTTTTGTGACCAGAGAAATTAAAATAAAATTCAAACATATGTTGGTTTCACTTTATAACTTTCAGTTTTAAACGACGAAAGTAAAATTAAAACAAATAAAAAGACGGTTAAAAAGATAATTGTGTATATTATACGCTTAATTCACAAAAAACAAAGGATACAGGGAAAGTCCACACATTTTTTTTTATAAAAAAAGTTTATTTTAATATAAATACAACTAAGATAATGGGCAGAGTCTTTGGAAATATACAAGAAGAGAAAGATAGACATTTATAACAACAAAATTAACAAATAATATTAGCCTTTAACATAGGCAGTTCTATATACAGGATTATAGTTACTCGTTGAACTCTTCTCAGTTTGAGTCGCGTATTCAACACTCTGTCCCTTCCCTGCCAAAAATTGCCCCGCTGGTCCAGAAGTCTGTATCTGCAATTGTTGAGGCTGTTGCTGAATTTGCTGCTGAATTTGATGCTGAATTTGCGGACTCAACCCCGCTCCAAACTGCGGCGGCAAAGCAAAGTGTTGAGCAAATTGCGGAGCCTGTTGAGGAAGAAATTGTTGAGCGAACGACTGCGGGAACGATTGAGGGATTTGTTGATGAAAAACTGGTGCCTGGGGATGTTGAGGCTGTTGATGTTGACCGGTTAGTTGAGCCAATAAACCTGGGTATCCTTGTAAAACTTGCAAACTTTGAGCAGGGATTATGTATGTTGCTTGAGGCTGTTGAGACGCGTGTTGAGGCGTTTGTTGAGATATGTGTTGAGGTTGAGAAGGTATGTTTTGAATGATTTGATGAGCGTGTTGAGGGATTTGAGCATGTTGAGGGATTTGAGCATGTTGAGCTGGAATACTAGAAGGAGAAGGTTGAGGATTTTCTAGTTGAGGCGAAGGTATAACGTGAAGAGCCCCACTAGGCATTTGAGGAGTGTATGAATGTTGTTGCCCAACCCCTTGTTGTTGCTGCAACAACTGATACTTCGCCTGAGGGTTGTTGTTGTAATAGCTCAACAATTGTTGAACCGCTTGTTGGAATACAGGTGAATGTTGACCCCCTCCTGCTCCGGGAACACCTTGAGAGCCGGGTTGAGCTATGATCAACATAGCGGGTTGAGCATGAGATTGAGCTTGAGAAACGGGTTTGTATTGTACGTATTGTTGTTGTTGTTGAGGTTGTTGTTGGATTAGGGTGGTTTTTTGAGATGGAGCACTAGGGATGGAATTTAGAGATGATTTAGGGCTTAATTTGCTGGATGATAATTCGGATGGTTCGGCTTCGTTGTCGCCGAGAGATAGGCCAAAAAGGCACAACAATAATACCTGAAAACAGACAGAAAATATATTAACAATTATTGTGAACAAACTGTTAAATCAAATAATATACTAATGGCTCGTTACAATTTTTGTCAAATAGAATCAAACTTGACGAATTAAATTTCGACTTTTCTTTCAATGTCGACTACTTTTACTGGATAAAAATTATAACGAATCGTTTAAAATTTTATGATTGTTTATGAATACGGGCATAAATCTGTTTTACAACGTCTTTAAATTAGGTTTACTTCATCACTAAAATCGTAATTAAAAAAAATGACATAAAAATTCAGAATTTTGTTCTTTATAAGGACATTTGTATAATTTTCTATTTATGAATAATTATAATATACCGGGAGTATACTTTTTATGGACCATAGGAAATACAATGATAAAATGTTCATATGTCTGAAAATTCTGCCCAATATTAATTTTGGAACAAAAGGGTAAATACAAAAAATGTTTAGAATTGAATATTACTTCTACCTAACAAATCCAAAATTATTGTTTACATTTCCTTCACCTTTCGTTTTTGTGAAAGAGAGGCAAAAAAAGTAATAAATTTTGGCTACCTAAAGAGTGTTTGTATTGCTTGAATTTAACAGATGACATTAATCATAAAGTATTAATAATTATTGAATTTATTACTTTATTTATCAGTAATCATGGATTTATTTATCATCGCAGAAAATACTCAGTGGAACAATATTAACAATTAAAAATATCAATTAATAAACTTCTATCTGTCAAAGCCAAACAATACGACTATGTGAATTTTATGTTTTGCCTTGCACGACATATTGTAAAAAGTTTAAAGAATGATATTTTATTTTACGTTTATCTCATGACAAGAACCTATTATATCAACAAATTTAGGCTCATTTCATGTAGTTTTCAATTCTGAACATTTTTATATTTACATTTTAAAGTATTTAGGTTTCTTGGATAATGAAAACTTTCAAACAATGAATAATTGTTTCTTAAATCAAAAAGTCGACGTTTCGGTCATGGTTACGACCATTTTTAAGTCTATAGTGAAAAATAATTGTTATAAATTGCTGAAATTGTATGATCAGGCTGAATTAAAAAAATTACAATATGTTAACGTAAATTTCAACAATTTATAACAATTATTCTTCACTATTGACTTGTAAATGGTCATAACCACGACCGAAACGTCGTCTTTTCGATTTAGTAAACAATTTCTCATAGTTTAGAAGCTTTCTTTATCCAAGAATCCTAAATACTTTATTACCAACCAAAGCTTCAAAAAATTTCAACCAACTATTTACAATTTAGTTCTAAAATTAATAAGGTAGAATTTACAGCCATATTAAACATTTTACCAATGTAATCCCTATGGTCCTTAAAAAAGTACACACCCGGTATCTACGTTATTGAGCTAAAAAAAAAAAAGTCATGGATTAAATTAGATATTCTCCAAATTAATAAGGAAAATATTGTAACTAACAAGTGTGTTAATGGCGATTAATAATCTCAACCATCTCAAAGTCTCGATTATTAAACACCCTTATTAACACACATGATAGTTAAATAACTATTATTCTATTTCCCTAAAATATCTATTAATACCACCCCCTATTACACTAAGGCCCGATATTTTCATCTCTGGTTAAACTACCGGTTAAATTAACTGTCGATTAAAAGAACAATGTGTCATCGAAAAATTGACACATGTAAATTTTACAATTTATATAGGCTAATGATACCGATGCTATGTTTTTTCTTTAACTGGCAGTTAAATTAACAGGCTGTTTAACCGGAGATGAAAATACCGGGCCTAAATAAATCATGTTCAAAATCTGTCCAAAAACAGAGCTCTTATTCCCAAAATAAGAAAATAAGCCATGATGCTATGCCACTAAAATATCACTCTACACTTAATAATTTCTTTTACCATCAACTTCATCTTGTTTCTCTTGTACTTCACTTCACTGTCTTGGAGCGAATGATGTTCTAACAACTCTGCGGAATTATTTATAAGAAACTCCGTGAATTTTTCTTGAGAAGAATACCCCTGCTCCACATTGCCAAGTTTCGATTCTGAAGCCTTTCCCCAGAGAGTGAGAGAGAGAGAGAAAGCATAATGATGATCAACACGGTTGTCTCTCTCGCTCAACACAAGTGACATTGACCGAGAGTAAATGCTGCAATGCACATCAAGTTCATATTATGCAGAATTCCATTGTTGGGTTAATTGTTGCAATAATGGAAAGAATGTGTGAAATTATGGAGATTTCTTTTTATAATCACTTGAAATGTTTTTTTATTTTTATATCGTAAATAAAAGGTTCATAATAGTTCGACCAGCTTACATTTTCAATAAATTATAAAATTAACTTTAAATATATATTTAAAACTTAACAAAAACTGTGGGCCATATGACGGGTGATAATAATTTTGACCGGAATATAAATGGTCATTTTCTAGTCCAAATTTATCTTCTACGGGACCTTAAACTTATGTTTTTATTAAACTACTTAACTGAATATGTATAGGTATGTCTGATGTCACATTTTGGCATTTAATATTTATGATTTAGGTCTTCTTCACATAAATACAATTCCGAATGGCACACTAATAACATCCACTTTAGAATAACAAAAATGAATTTAATTTGATGCATGAGATTAAATATTAATATTATATTTCATAAAATAGAAGCTAAGAAGCTATTCTTTGACAGTAAATTTGACGTTTTGTACAAATCAGGGCATCGAACCCGAACCTGAACCGAACCAAAACCGGAACCAAACCGTAACATTTTAGGGAACCCAAACCGAGAATTGAACCTCAGATATATTTTTAATTGAACCTGAGTCGAAACCGAACCGAGTATTAAAAATCAGGTTCGGGGTTCAACTCCGGTTCAGGTTAATTCTTAGTTCGAAAAGTAAATACTGTCGATAATCGACGTCTTAAGCTGCGTTGATGTCTGGGCTGACTTTTCGTAAAAATTGTGTTCGTTTCTTGTTGCGTTTTGCGTAAATTCCGGCTCTCATTTTACATTATTTCGAACCTGAACCGCGAACAAAACCGCAAATTTTATTAATGCTTGAACCAAAACCGCACCCGAACCCAAAAACAAATTAACCTGAACTTAAACTGAACCCAGTTTTTGGCGGGTTCGATGCCCTGGTACAAATTATATCAACGAACATGATTTGATTAATTAGTGCCCGTCAACTTCAAGGAATAGTGTGCTCCTGCAAAACCCTAAAATCTAATTCCTAAATTTTAAATAATTTAGGATTTAGATATTAGGGTGATAAAAGTGCAACATCGGACACAGACTTGGATTCAGAAGACCTGGGCTCGATTCAGTTTTCAATTTTAATGTAATTTTTAATTATAGTGTCTTTTAATCACATATGCCTTGGTAACGTGTGTGACAATTCACAAAACATTTGCAGCAATATTAGTTCTAATATCTGTCAGTTCGTGTTATACTCGCCGTCAAATGATTATGGACTGATGTTCAACTTTTATACCTTTCCGCACCCTGTCCCTTGCCCAGCAGTGTTACCGCTTGTAACTTGACATGACCGGGAATGAACGCAAATGTCATATAATACATTTAATTTTTTAATACATCGTAAAGGAAGAAAATATAACAAATAAGTAAGGTAAGACAGTAATATGTAATATAAAAATTGTCTCTGTGGAAAATTTATATTTTGACCAAAGTTTCCACACATCAAGCTAAGGTCGCGTTTGCGTTAAAATAAAATAACCGGTGAAATCTAAATAAAAGGTAAGAATAATTGATTATTAGGTGAACAGTAGTTTTGCCAACACAACGTGTTTCTGCAGTCAAATCCAAAGTTTTCTTGTTATTTAATAAATTATAATTTTTTTCAGGATGTAACGCCAATTTTGTGAAAAAATTGTATACATTAGCAATAATTATTTTTGCCTACCCATTTAAATCTTGTTTTTCTAAACGTTTTTTATAAGAACCAGGATTATTTAATTCATGAGTTTTGCTCATTTTCTTTTCAAAAGTTTAAATATAATGCAATTTATAGGGAATAAAAAGCGCACGCAAGTACTAACGAAAATGTCAAAATATAAAATGACATTGACAGATTACAGATATTTGTACAGGTAGACACTTAAAAAATTTGGCATCAGTGTAGATATCTCCAGTCCATAATTATTTGACGGCAAGTATAGTAATACGTTTCGTGGTATCTTGTAAAGTCGAATTTGGTTATGGAGACGTTTTGGGAATTCAACAGGCTACCATCTTCAGTACGATTGCAATATCTGAAGATAGGAGTCTGTTGGGTTCCCGAAACGTCCAATTAAAAAAGTAAAAAAAAGATCAAAAATATCACCTTGAATAGGGGAATAAGTCTCCATAACGAAAATAAAATATATTTAGGTATATTTGGAAAGGATTCACATTTTTATTTATTTTAGCTATTTCAAAAATGTGTTTCAAATCTTTCCTATAAAATAAATAAATTGTCAATAAAATGAACTAAGTATTTCTTAATGGTTTCCTTTTAAAATATTTCTTTTTTTATTTGAATTGAGGAAGTGGTAATTCCTTTAAAGTTTAATCTTTTTATCTTTGTTTCTAATTGTACAAATTACGTACACTATTACATTACAGATAGCATCTGTGTAACATGCATTTCAATACATCACACTTTTACTTTTAAAAACACATAAAGAATAAAAATAATGGCGACTATGCTTAGATGCTTTAAAATATGAACTTTCATTAGACTTCGGAATGATCAACTTTCAATATCAATGATAAAATCTCTAAGTTCTTCTCCATTAGTAAAAGTGTTTCATTTGATTGCCTATTTAATATATATCAAATATTTTCTTTTTTATAGTATAATTACCTCAATCACACGCATCTTTGTGTCATGGTTATGGTTATGAACATCACTCATTGTTGTTGTAAATGTTTTTAAATGTAAATTGAAGCTTTCAAATGTTACAAACAAATAAAGACACATTGTTACTTAACTACTTTTGTTTTTACCGATGGTATGTTAAACTAAATACTATGTTTTGCTAACTTTTATTGGTATTTCCACTGTTGCACAAAATTTGAAATTGTAGAAAGTGTTTTATAGATAATAATAAATAATATATATGATCTACAGGACATCCACCTGTTGGATTAATATATTCTAGAAACGGAAGATAATGAACTTTCACTATTATCTACAATTTTGGAGCTATTATTGATCAAAATACAAAATATTCTAGGGCAATTTCTCCATTTAAAACATTTTAAAATATAATAGCAAAATCCATTTGGCTTAATAGACCAATTTTATTCATTTAATGGTATGTCAGAATATTGCCTCTGCAAATGACCTGTAGGTTAATACATTTTAAGCGGTTAGACACAACAATAATAATTATTAGTTAATAGTTGTAAATTTATTCTAAATACACCTTTTACTTTGTGAGTGGGAACTTTAAACATAGGCGGATCTTCACAGATTTTATATATCATCAAAGGTTATTAATTATCCATTTCATTGGAAATAATTCACGGATAAATTAATTTAAAATGTTTCGTGCAAGACATACTAGACATCTTGAAACGTCAAAATTAAATAATTTATAATTGTTTAGTAAATAAGCAGTTACTTAAAGGAGTATAATATACTAAAAAAATTAAGTAGAGAAATTGCGTCATAAATACATTACAATATGAAAAAAAACTGTTGTAATGATTGAGTGATTATGTTTAGGAAAATTGAAGAAAATAAATACCTACTATATTTTACATACTATAAGAAAAGTACATTTTAATTAAATTAACAATTATTTGAAAGTCGAACATAATGTTTTTAATGCATTTTTAATTTATTTCATATAATTGTAGACCATTTTTTCACCACACGTTGGTACAATTGTATTTCAATATTTATACGTTTATATGATATGTGTCGTGCCGACCAGCATTTGGTGTTCTTTCATTCGTTTTTATCTTTTCGTATGACAACATTTGTTTACGTTGTTCGTTGTTGTTTTAGCGTATCAAATTTGTATTTTTCAGTACAAACAGTAACTGTTTTTTCAGTTGTGCTTCGTTATTAAAATTAAATTAGTATACCATGTTAACTTAGTAATTCCGTGACGTCATTATCTAGTTACAAACTTTAATGACTCGATTACTCTGCATAAAAAAATTACTATAGTAAAATTTATAGTAGGTAATTTAAAATCACAGCTAATGTCCGTATTCACCAACATCAAACAAATCTTCGAATAGCTTATTCATTGAATAAGAGAAAAATATCACATCAAAATATAAGACAAATGACGGTGTTTGTATTCTAGATCTCTGACTTCTGTATTGACTAACAATTCTAGTTCTTACTAGTGGTGGGATCCGAATCCGGATAGTTTCGGTTTCGGATTCAAAAATATCCGGATATCCGGATTATTGATTGTTGAACTATCCGGATCTGAGTATCGGATTTTGGATACGGATCTGAGTGTCGGATTTTGGATCCGGATCTGAGTATCGGATTTTGGATCCAAATCTGAGTATCGGATTTTGGATCCGGATCTGAGAATCGGATTTTGGATCCAAATCTGAGTATTGGATTTTGGATCCGGATCCAAATATGAGCATGAGTATCTATTCTCGGATTCGAATATTCTCAGTATTGAACCCGATGTTAATATTTGAATGTATAACTATTATCATGGAGTTTCAAAACCAAATAAATCTGATTATGAAATAATCCACAATAAATTTTTGTTTGATATAGTTAATAGAATTGGATCCAGAATTAAAATTCGGATCCGGATCCGTAAATAAAACTTCGAATCTGGATCCAGAACCAAGTCCAGATTCGAATCCAAAAGGGATCCGGACTCAAATCTGGATCCGGATCCAAATCCGAATTAAATTTACGGTTATCCGCTTCAATATCCGAACATCGGATATCCGAGGAACCGGATATTTTGAGAACCGGGTACTCGGATCCAAGTTTTGCCGGATTCTCACAGCACTAGTTCTTACGACGTTAACTTGATTCAAATGTGGTGCACCACACTAAATATGTGGAGCACCACACTAAATATGTGGAGGTCCGGGGTTCGAGTCCCCGCAATGTCATTGAGCTTTTCATAATATTTTCTTCGTATATTTAAAAATTCTCCTTGATCGTTAAGGCCATTTCTATGTTTATAAACTTCAGGTACGATCGCAAATAATTATAATCAACAAATATAACTAAAAAGCTAAAATCATAAATCCTTTCCACGGTCTAAAATACTAGTTCATTCTTAAATGGAATAAAGTATAGTAATTAAAATTTCGAACAGAAACATATTTATTGATGCTTGATTATCAATATTTATGCGATTAACTCCATTCTAATTAATGAATTGCGGAAGCCTTTGGTCCCTTCCTGATACAAAAACAAAGAAGTCGATGACTTCCTTGCGCACTTGTTTACGTGAGGTGACAAAACAGGTGAAATGTCGAAGCCAAGGCTGTCACTGTCACTATAGCATGTTTTGAATCTGCAGTCCACTCCGTTCTGTCTCTGTAGATTGAGAAAGTGGCAGATCTCGGATCTCTGTCCATCCCAAGACGACTGGACAACAACGTAAGACAAAGTTTTACTTTCATCGCATTCACCAACACAGTCCAAGAATCTCTTTGTAACGCAGAACCGTAATAGCATTTTTATTGTAATGTGTTGGTATTCTCCACGTTAAAATGGCGTTGCGCAATAAAAATATATAATTGAAGTAGTTTCTTTTTGCCTCACAGATTGTAAAATCTGTTCATAAGACTAACTCTCTTCAGAAAATAATGTGGAATTGCCAATATAGATACTTTCGTATACATTGATGTAATTTTAGCATTTTTGTGTCTTTTGCCAATCGGTTATGGACCATTTTAGAGAAAAATACTTCAAATAAAAGTTTTACGGTCGAATTCACCATTCCTTGGTCTTGAGTTGACCTAGAGATCAACGCTGATTCTAAAGTAATCCAATTCACCATTAAAAATCAAACTAATCTACTAATCAAAATAAACGATCAACTAATTCGTCCTATTCCATTAATCAAGCGTGATCAGATCTTTCAATCCTAATTTTCACATTTATAGCTATATCATGATTCTGGCTGTTGTACTCATTTGTAAATTTGCGTTATCTGTATTTAATAATAATAATAATAATAATAATAATAATAATAATAATAAATAAATTTATTCCAACAGGTAAAAAAACCACAGGAAAATATTCAGAGCAAAAACAGTCAGATACAATAATCAGTAATTAATAATAATAATAATAATAATAATAATAATAATGAATAATGAAAATAATTAATTACATATTCTACATATTGATCATTACATTACATATTGAGTTGATAGAATCAAAAAATATATCACATTTTTGACAAATCTTGTTAAAATTGATACACATTGTATGCACTGGTGACCGCAACAAAATATTAGATCTATGAGATTGGCAATAAAACATAGTAATATGACGAGTATGTAAACGGGGTACATAAAAGCTTATTCTAGCAAGTAGATATGAACAGTCAATAGTATCATTTAGTACACCAAAATTTAAAACCTCATTGGTTTTATTATTTTCAAATCTACATTTATTTCTTTCATTTTCACTATATTTAAAAACACTCCATTACTGGAATCAGTGTAAATTTCTACCTATATCAAAATAAAATTATAATATTGTTATAGGAAAATTACAAATAAATTAAAACCCAAAACAAAACTGTGAATCTGTTGATCATGATTACTTGATACAAAAAACAAATTGGCAAATTGAAACAAACGTTGATTTACGAATCAGCTTGATTCCCTAATCATATGACCATTAATTAAAGGAATAAAGGTGAAATCGGCCGAAAGAAAAATTAATTCATAAATCAATGTTAGTCAAATGCTCGCTGTTATCGCCCTTAATCGCATGTTTATGCTATCAGCCATTGTATTTATTTAAATTTATTTTGTTTTAATATTTAAATATAACAATAAAATAATATTATTTGAAGAACTACTTCGCAAAACATTTACAGCCCGATTCACAAAAAAGTTTAAGCTAATCCTCATTTTGGATTAATGAATTCTATTCTATTCCGGTATTTAAAATTTAATTTTCATGATATTATCAATAAAGGTAAATACTAGGAATAGATTAGGTTATATTTTAAGATATAAACTGTCAAAATTAGAGTAGAATTTGCTAATCCAAAAATGAGAATTAGCTTAAACTTTTTTGTGAACCGGGTTGTTAAATTCTATAAGGAGTTTAGTTTAAGCTATTACTTATTTTATTGCTATCAAATGCCGCCAAAAAATCCTGTAAAATTTTCAATTTAATCTACTGCGCATAATCACTGTTATTGATTTTTTCGATCGTGTGACGTCACACGATTCCATTCCATGCCTGTCGATGCAAATTTTTTGCCATGTATTATTTATATGAGCATTTGGGGGCATGTTAAAATTAAGTCCCTTAAAGAAGGCGTCTGCACTGGAAAAACTAAAGAATCTCAGGAATTGTGTGGGAGGATTTGACCTGTGCTGCCAACTATCTTTAAAAATGTAAACTTTGAAGACAAGTGCTTTACTGCATTTGTATTTTTGAAAACCGTTTACCTCATGTTTTGAGCATCAGCAATATGTATAGATATGTATAAGAATTAAATGGCGAGAGGTTTTGTGCTGGCCACATCAGTAGTGGTAGCACGCATTTTAGAATTCTATCAAATGAGGCATTTGTTTTCGCATTTCGCCACGAAGCGAAAATTTGGTAGCATGCGTGTCTCAAAATATTCGCCTGCAACCGTACGACTTGAGGCGAAAGTGTCAAAGTAACGTCATTATTTTGCCACAATTCTATTGAAAGGCATTTTATATATAATTTATACATTTATTACATACAACTGTCATAATATTTCTTATTTTAATAGTATAAAATCCAATAATTTCCGAATCAAAAAATGCATATAGAATTCTAAAGTGCGTGCTACCAAGATTCGTAAAAATAAAATCGTATTCGCCAGCTCTCTATGATAGAATTCTAAAGTGCGTGCTACCACTACAGATTTGTATTATTTAGTTATCTGCCGTAGTAAACCGTAACCAATGTTATTTGTTATTACAAAGTTTATAAAAGAAATTATTGTCTTATTGTCTGTTTGCGATCTTCATTATTTATTTCTGTTACGGCTCTGTGTAGGTGTGGCCGAGTGAATGCAACTTATTCGTTCTAATGCATGTAAAGTGTGAAAGTTGTGAGTCACAATCGGCAAATATGAAATGTATCAGAGCACACGTGCCTCTAGCTAAGCTAGCAAACCGGACGACAACGAATTCTTTTCTTTCTCAGCACAAGATACTCCTTTTGTTTAGGGAAAGTAAGAGTATAGCTACTTGGTAATAGTAGACGATCACACACAAAATATTCACTATAAGAAGTGTATGCAAACAATGTACATTGTATACGAATTTTTAATTTTATTTTCGCCTCTCTCTACCGTATATTGGAAAATCTCTAAACACCTCTAAAAAAATGCACAAAAAGCGTACTTTTATAATATAAGTGTTTTTATCGTGCACTCTTTTAATAGGAATATAATGTAAAATCGAGCACCATAGAAACGCTTTGACACAATGCCGTTAAATTAAAGAAAATAGCTATTTGCGCTTGAAACACACAAGATTTTTTCTATAGTCGCCATAGTGGGTCCACCATAACAAAAAATAATAAAATATATACTTTGTACTTACAGTACTACTCAATAAATAGCGATTATAATTTTAATTTATCGTTATTTTCCATTCTTCTTGAGCTGCTGCTTCAATCTAAACTAAGCATTTTTCGATTTTGTAAATGAATGCCCCATTTGATTTCTGTATTCCTTTACACAGCAGTAGGGAATTTTGTTTGGTTATGTAATATACCGACAGAGCAGTTATATGTCAAATTGATTTGTGGAGATAGTAAATGTGCAAGTAACTACAGCGCCATTAGTTCCTGACTAAACGTTCCCATTAACAATGTAGACAAGTAACATTTCTCAACATTTTATAGTTAGAAATTCGGACAGTTTTTTCTACTTTGTCGCTCATGAGCGGCAAATTGACAGTTTGTATTGAGAAAAGTGAGCGCAAATATAGTATCAGTTCACCTGATGACGGAAGCAGATCTTAGCATCCGAAACGTTGTGAAACAATTTTGTGTTTTCAATAAAGATAATGTCAGTCCAGAAATCGAGTTTTATTCAGTATATGGGGGCCCCTGTCAAAATGACAGTTAGTAATTATGACATTTGTAAGTTACGTAAATAATAGGGCTGTTGCAAGAACGTTTATACGACTTCTAAGTATTAAATTTTAAAAGATTGTTCCTTAAAGAGCCTCAAATTTGAAAATATCACGAAATATCCTTTAGATATTTTATAATTAATTTTTAAAATTTGGATAAAATTTCTAATTGGCCGGTTTATAATGTAATTTTTTTTTTTTGTTTAGTGTCAAGTGAATTGTCAAATTTGTCAAACAAATGTCAAAGTTTTAAGATTGGTTCAAATTGTATAATATGTAGGTAATATAAAGTTCAAAATAAAATGAGTAATTTACGATATTGTATTGTGCCTCCTTACAAAAATACTGTTAGGAACAAACCTACTATAGAGTTTATAAATTTGTCAAAAGATACGACGAAAAGAAAATTGTGGCTAGAAGCAGTAGGTTGAAGAGCTGATAATGTCAGAAAAATCGTGATTTCATGTTTGTGAAGATCATTTTCAACTATACAGATATTTTTTCTCGACATAGATCTACATATCCTATAGCCTATAGCAGATTCAATGTAAGAATCATGACCAGAATCAATTTATGTAGTAAATTCAGTTTTTATATTTTATTTTACCTCAAATCTTTAACACCCCTTATTTCGGTAGCAGTAAAACAATCGTTCTCTGATATAAATTCAGCCACCATCCAGCTATCGATCTTCGGTAAATTGTCCGACTTGGCTTGAGTGTAATTATTATTCATTTACAATGAGAAATGTCAGCGTCATATGTCAAATTAAATTTTTTTTTATTAATATGTGACAAACTATAAGCCTACGTTTATTTATATAAATAATATGAAGAAACGTAGGTGATGGAAAAAACTATTTTCCTATTGGCTATTAATGACGTAAAGTATGTACTTCTACGTCACAGGAGTGGGGGGTAGTTTTTCAGGACGCCAATCTTTTTATTTAATTATTTCCACAAATAACAACAAATTATTAAAATAAAAATTATTACTAAGAAAAGCATTGCATAAACTTTCATCTAAAATAGTTTTTGAAAAATGTGAAACAGGCTCATTACTAGCTGTCATGTTTTTATTTGTCGTTTAAAGCCTACTATTATTTAGCGACCTGTCAAATGATAAGTGTATTTTCTGCATTGTACAAATGGAATATTTAGAAGGTAAACCGTTACTAAATCAAAAGAAGAGAGTTGTCCTCGCAAACGAAATCTTAGCAAAAACCAATACAATTATATTCTTTTTTTCTGCAAGCTGGTGTCCCCAATGTTTAGATCTGAACGAAAAATTGGAAGAAATTTATGAAGTAAATATCAATTTATTAATTTTTACATCCTATACTTATTATATTTCTATGCAGGAAGCAATCAATAGAGAATTGGATATAGAAATAATTAACGTTCCTTGTGACAGGACCATGCAAGAATTCATGTCACAATTCAACACTCAAGGAAATTGGTATAGCCTAATCTATGGAGATATTCTAGCTCAGTATGTTGGAATTAATTATTTTTAAAGTGTTCATCATATATGTTTTCAGAGAATTATGCTGGGTGTTCAGTGTAACGTACTTACCAAATATAATTGTCGTTACAAGAGATGGAGAGATTGTTACGAAGAATGGATATAACGAAATTATGCAAATTGGGAAAAATGTTTTAGTTACTTGGACACAATGATGAATTGATATTAATTGTATTGTATTTCATTGTTACTTAAATTATTTTATACATTATTAATAAATAATTTGTAACGACGAAGGACCTTCAACTAATAGGATTATTTTCTTTAATATGGGGTCCCGTGGCCGTGTGCCAGAGTGTCTGGTCGCGAACCCGGGAAACCGGGTTCGATCCCGATCTACGCCAAATATTTTGAATTTTAATGGCACAAAAGTGAGCCTTGTGGTGCACTATCCACGCCAGCAATGAGTGCCCGTGAGAAGACGCCTGGTAAGCGCCCGTACGGTACAAATATGTCATCATCATTACCGATATCTGCGATAAAGCAGATTATGGCACACTTGGAAATGGGTAATATGCCGTGATGATATATTTATTTTATTTTATTTTCTTTAATTACCCCTAAACTGGTTGGAGTTCTACGTGGGTTCTTAAAAATTTGATCTCTACATATTTTTTTTTTTGTCAATATTGGACTGATCCCTATATTTTCTTTAACAAAATAAAGAATTTTATGTTTTCTCTGCTGTCATAATAACTTTTGTTACGTACCTTCCAAGTAACCATGGATACATTGATCAAACTTAAATACCGTAGCATAGTTACTTGAATTTATTTATTGTCAAACTTGAAATAAGTATTTCTGCCATAAAAATGGTTATAATTCACATTAAAAAAGGTGACCTAAGTCAATTCTTATACGAAACATCATCTGACGCTATAGTAGAGGACTTAATAAAATCAGTAACTGTTATATACAATGGCAGACTGAAAGTAGATCGCATTTGTTCCGAGATAGAGGAATTGGCAGAACATGGAACTATGTTTCCTCCAGAAATCCTCGGCTTGACAGACGAACAAGTCCAAGAACTAAAACTCGTAGATCATTGGGGAGAGAAGTGCATTCCTAGTGGTGGATTTAACTTTGTTAAAGATCCTATTGGACGAAGAAATGGTAAACAACCAATGAAAAACATGCAGGAACTCTTGAAAAAGACAATCAAAGAAGCTAAGGAGTTAATATCGAAAGATTTAGTCAAAAATGATACTTGTCTAACTTTAAAAGTAGTCCAGCAATCTTTAGATCTTTTGAAAGGAGCTGTAACTATTGTGTATCCTATGAAACTACCTCCTCACGATGTAATAAGAATGGAATTTGAAAATATTGAAGATTTGTCTGGTACGCAAGCTAGTTTAGAAGTTATAGACCCAACGACAGCCCAATTATGGTTCTGTGGAAGAGAACTGTTCAGGGATAAACTTATTAAAGACTATACTGGCAAAAATGATAAATGCAAAGTATATATTTTACGAGTGATATTGCAAAAAATTATCGCCTTCAAATTGAAGAAAACATTTTGTATCCTTATTTTTCACATTCAAAACAAAAAATGAATCGACAAATCCATTTTTGAACAAAAATTAATTTGATACTGCAACGGATTCGTCTTCTTATTTTCCATAACTTGGTGTGATGTTTACATACTAAAACTCAACAAATCCTTACGATATTTATGTTTAAAAAATCAAGTTCCAAAAATCTAATGCCAGCAAATACAAATTTGCCAATCGGGGCAGCGGTTTGGATGTCACGTGGACTTATTGGGTATACATTTTGTTTGTTAATGTTGTTTCTTTGCAATAATTTAATAAGAAAATAGTGCTTATTGTATTTTATTAAATATCAATTTTTCAAATAACTTCAATAATTTGTAAAATTAAACATTTCGTCGGCTAACTATTGAAATATACCAAGTATACTTTTTGAAGAAAAATAGATATAATCAAATTCAGTTTGTTAGTATTTTTTTTTTTGTATCATGGTCAATAGAAAGAGCATCAAATACAGTGCTTCTTATTATAGTTTTGTACTATATCCATTAAAATGACATACACTAAGAATTGTTTTGAATCAAGTCCAGAGCCAATAAGATTTCTTGATTCTGCCACGTGTTTTGGACATAGTACAATAAAAATAATAAAAAGTGTGGGCCTGGTACAAAATTTATTTGATTTTTTTTGTAAATTTACTGTTATTTTGAACCATATCCAATTAGGTCCTTTCATATTTCGAAAATATTTAAAAATTATAATTTAACAAATTTTATACAATGTCAAGGATAATGAAACTATACAAATAAAAAAAAATTCAACATGTGTATTAATTATCCATTCTTTACAATATTTTTTTTTAATTTTTAAAACAGTTTTTCTTGAAAGTAATAATTTGTGCATATAATACATTTCAATGGCCGGCAGACAAATTGCACAGAGAGGGGCGAACGTAATACAATAATTAAAAAATGTGGGGGTGTAGAGTCTTAAACAAAAAAAAAAAACTTAAAGATTAAAAAAATAGAATTATCCTTTACTTAAAGCTACTGTAGTTAAAGAGGATTTTGTGTGCAGTATCAATTTGTGGAAAGCAGATGATGAGATCCCCGACCTAATTGTCTGATTGTTTTCAGTTTTTGATATATTGTAATTGGATAGCCCGATTCACAAAAAAGTTTAAGCTAATCCTCACTTTTGGATTAGCGAATTCTACTCTAATTTTGACAGTTTATATCTTAAAATATAGTCTAATCTCTTCCTAGTATCTACCTTCATTGATAATATCATGAAAATTAAATTTTAAATACCGGAATAAAATAGAATTCACTAATCCAAAAATGAGGATTGTTTTCATATAAATTCTAAATAACAGAAGTTTAAGAAATAAGTCCAATGAAATCATTTACAGAACGCGAAAATCCAAAATTCAAAATTAATAGGATACAAAAGATTTTATTCAATTTGCAAATAAAACAAGCTTTTTGCAAATTCACCAATTAATTATTTAGCTGTACTTATGATTAAACAATTTTTTTATTAGGTAATCATGAAATTATCTAAAAAAGGACAGGGACCTCCAGCCAGAGAACCAATAATGACTGAAGACCAAAGAAAAGAATTGATGATGCACGCTTACAGAAAACAAGAGGAATTTAAAAAATTACAAGAAGATGAGGACGACTCTTATTTGAATTCAGATTGGGCTGATAGCGCCAATTTGAAACGTTGTTGCCAGGGTTTAAAAAATATTTCCTGGAGACCCAAATAATAATATAATTTCACAAATTGTACGCCTATTATTTATTACGCACTCCCGATAATTTGTAATGCTAGTTGTCTAACCACAATTCTAGAAAATAAACATAACCTACAATAAATAAAGATAACTTTTTCTCCTTCATCATCTCGTTTTGTGTAAAAATGGTGAAACTAGCCCTTCAAATCAAAGCAACGTTTGAAAATATAGAAAAACTAACTACAAAATCATCGGGTTTTAATTATCTCCTTAAAATAAAATGCTTAAACTGCGGTGAAATTTCTGACAAGTGGCATGATGTAAATAATGAAATTACAGTGTCCACAACTCGTTCACAAACTAATTTTCTTATGAAATGCAAATTTTGTAGCCGCGAAAACAGTATGGACATTATACCGGGTACAAATGGTAAGAAAAATAATTCGTACAGGTTAGAAATCTTTCCAAAATGAATAGTTTTTAGGGGAGTATACTTCGGATGATCAGGGCAAATTTAAAACGATTATTGTTTTTGATTGCCGAGGACTGGAACCTACAGAATTTTCGCCAGCAGAAGGATGGGTAGTTAAAGTTGAGGAGAGTAGTAAAGTTTTTGAAGATGTGGACCTTTCCGAAAAAGAATGGGTGGAGTATGATGAAAAAATACAACAATCTGTTGGTGTATATGAATTTGAAGCACAATTTGTTAAAGTTAAATAAATATTTATTACTTTATATTTTGCTTTTTTTAACAACAACAGCTGTTCCTATAGACTAAGATAAGAAATCTATCTTTATTTCCTATAAAATGTTGATTCCTTATGTCCTTAATGCTCTGCAACATCAACACTCAACCTGGGCCGTCTATATTGTTACATTACGTCTATCGAAATTTTGGATCATTTCTGACGAAAGTTTTACTAAGAATCATTGGAAAGAAAATTAGCAGTAAAAACAATTAGACAACTTTTTAGCAAATTAAAAGATAAATTTGATTTTTCTGAAAATAAGGATGTAATGTGATTGCTGTGGTAAAGCATATATTGGCCAAACGAAAAGAGTTCTCAAAACGAGAATTAAGTATAAATAAACACCTAACAAATGGAAATTGTGTTTTGACCAAGCATTGCATTGAATTTAATCATACTTTTGATTGTGATAGGGTCAAAATTTTGGACAGGGGAAGTAATTTATCAAAATGACTTTTTTGGAGATGGTACATATACAAAATAATGGAAATAATATAAACTTTAGAAATTATATTCAAAATTTTAGTAGTACAGGATGGGGCAGAATAACCTCCCTGATTTGAATGGTTAATTGTAAGAAAACGGTTCAAGATAATAAAAAAGGTTTTTATTGTTGAAAAATGATATCGTTCAAGTGGCGGTCTTGGCGAGCAATGCACATATTGAGCCTTTCGACGAAGCGCATTTTCATCTTTGTGGCACAGTAAATAAACAAAATTTTCGTTACTGGGCATCTGAGAACCCTCATGTACTGCATCAAAGACCTCTTCACAGAACCAAAGTAACAGTTTGGTGCGCTCTGTCCTCTATACGCATTATTGGGCCTTATTTTTTGAATCCGAAGGATTAACTGTTCTGTTACCGTGAATTCGGCTCACTATTATATGGAGAACTTTTTGCGCCCCAAAAAGGAAGAGTATGGAGAGAAACACGACACAGAAGCCTTCTGGTTTCAGCCACGGCCCATACTGCCCGTCGTTCACGCGAAATTCTCGCTTCTCTGATTTGAGCCCGTGGGGATATGTCAAAGCTGTATCTTGAAGCTCTGAAGGAGGCGATTGAGGACGTCATCGCTGGAATTTCGCAAGATATACTGGGAAGAGTGGCCGAAAACTTCTTTGAAAGGCTCAATATGTGCATTGTTCGCAAAGGCCGCCACTTGGACGATATCATTTTCCAAACATCTTGAAAATAAAGCGGCATTATATGTACTTTTGAGCAATAAATTTTTTTTTATGTATCTTGAACCGTTTTCTTACAATTAACCCTTCAAATCAGGGAGGTCATTTTGCCCCACCCTGTATTTATAATAGAATATGAAAATTACGTAAATATAGGTGTCTTCAAAAAAAGGGGGATATAGTTTAATCACAGATTCTTAGGCCCAAAATAAGACGATTTAACCAAACTTACCTTTACCGGAAAGTGTACCATTTAGCCAGTTTTCTGTTTCGAAAATATTTTTGCTTATAACAGAACGCTTTATTTGATTTATTATGTACTTTTTTTTTTAGTAATGTAATTTGGAGCGTAAAATTTTCTCACAATTTTTGTTATAAACGTTGCTAGGCAACACTGCTGGAGAAAGAGCACCACATATTAATAAATAATGAAACAATACAGTCAATAAAACTTTATTAAAATTATTTAAGCACAAGCGACATGAACTCTGCATAAATATAAGGCTAACACATCTATAAAATATAATGAAAATTATATACAAGTTATAGTAAATATAACAGTGTTCTCACAATTGTAAGTTTGCGGAAACGAGTGCGCGTAGCCCCTAGTCTCTGCTCTATCCCTCTCTATTTAGTTTTTGTCGCTAGGCAAGCCTCTAGTTTGTTGCTACTTCAAATGGAATGTTTTTGTAAGCAAAACATAGTTCTGTTTTCTGTGTTGAGCGCAGAGCAGAGACTACGGGGGCTGGTACAGTCATTGATTTTGAAACACTCTTTGAGATCAAAGACTCGTGTCCACAAACACACAAGGTAGGACGGTGTGACCGACGCGTCTAGTAGAAGAACAGGAGGCGTTCTTGATGGCTGCTGGAGAGTAAACGCCAGCCGCGTTTTATGTTTAAGTACTGGATTATGGCTCGGACGCATATTATCAAACCTATAACGGACAAGATGGCTTCACTTTATTTCAATTGCTTTTGAGGTCTTGATCGATTTTTTTATTTG
Source organism: Ophonus ardosiacus (assembly GCA_943142095.1). NCBI lineage: Eukaryota > Metazoa > Arthropoda > Insecta > Coleoptera > Carabidae > Ophonus > Ophonus ardosiacus. Next base: position 487,608 of record OW964830.1, read on the forward strand.
CTCTTTTCCAAACAAGTTAAATTAACAGATATAAAATAAATAAATATATCATCACGGTATATTACCCATTTCTGGGTGTGCCAGTATCTACAACACATGTAGATATCGGTAATGAACAGATACAGTTTAAATTTTGAAAGATGTCTGATGAAGTACATTTTTGAATTGTATGAGTTAAAATTTCAACTCCGTCCATTGTGTCAAATTCAGTAGTGTCGTTTATATACAGGGTATTTACGGTCTTTTTGTTTTATTTTTAATGGGTGATACTATATGTCAAAAGAAGGCGAAAAACATTAAAACACCTTAGTAAAATATTTATAATAAAAGAGATATGATTTTTTTTAGTTTTTATTTTTATGGAATTAGAACGATAAGCGCTTTTATAACAGATGTTCAAAGTTATCACCCTGCTGCTGTATGCAAAGTCTTGCTCGGCGTATCCATGAATTAACGTAGGTTGCAAGGTCCATGCCTTGTCGAATTTCCGCCGCTGCTGCTTCCACCCGGTTACGGAGGTCTTCTGCGTCGATAATTTCGGTGGTGTATACCATGTCTTTCATATGCCCCCACAAATAAAAGTTAAAAAAGTGTTAAGTCAGGTGACCGCGGAGGCCAAGAAACAAGACCGCCCCGACCAATCCACTTATTTCCAAATGCATGGTTTAAGTGATGACGTACGAGACGACTAAAATGCACCGGTGCACCATCGTGGAGAAACCACATTTCTTGACGCACATTTAAAGGAACATTGTCTAAAAGTTTTGGCAAATTATTTTGCAAAAAAAAATAAATAAATAATTATTAGCATTAGCAAGGATATTGCCTATTTGGAAATCGCTCTCTAAAAAGACGACTTGCTGCAGCTGAATTTTGATGCACTTCCCCATATATGAGCATCAAGTCAACTAATTCCATATTAGAATACCAATGGTACCTACATTGTTCACCTTTTACACAATTAATAACAATAATCAATTAGAAACTGACGATGTACAATTAAATAGTAACAAACTGCAACTGACAGATATACAAATTAAAAAACAAAAAGTGAAATTTGTCATTACACAGGTTACTACAACTTTTTTCAACATTAATTTACCTCCCCTTTATAAAAACTAAAAAAAATCATATCTCTTTTATTATAAATATTTTACTAAGGTGTTTTAATATTTTTCGCCTTCTTTTGACCTGTAGTATCACCCATTAAAAATAAAACAAAAAGACCGTAAACACCCTGTATATATATTGCACTTAGGCCTGTTCTACAATAAGTGGTTTGTCGCTGTCGGATGTCGTATGAGTTAAGAAGTGGAAATAACAAATAATGCTGTCTCCATGAGCAAGAAAACTAAGAAAAATGTTGTACAGACATTCTTGTAAATTTAAAAAAATTCTTCGTGATAACGACTTGAAATATGAAAATAATTTACTGTGAGCATCAAAATTTTGTCTAACATCAACGGTTATATGGGATTTTATCCACCATCGTCTTGTATCTTTTTGTCTTCTCTTTTGCATCAGCCGTTGTAATTTTATTATTTGAAGCCATATTGCAATTAAATTAAAATAAATTGGAAGAGATACAATATCAACAACCTCACTTAAAAGTAACAATTCAGTACGACACCTTACAACTCTTGCGACTATTATTGCAGAAAGAAATGTCTTGTACTGGTAACGCCCAACAACTTACGACTCGATTGTAGAACAGGCCTTACAGTACACCGATACTTTTTACAACTTAAAATATATGAATGCCACAGACAGCACTGGCAAGAATAATTGCCGATCATAATAAGTGTAAGAAAGTGCACACCACAGCACTCAGTAGTAACGTTCAATTCATTCGAAAAGTATATATGAAACAAGTAAAATTTAGCTAGTACACACTAATGATATAAAAGAGAAAACAGTTATGCACCCAGAGCAAAAATTATCGCACTAAATATATAAAAGAAAAACGCGATTATTAGATTGTAGAAACAATATTGATTTTTGAAAAACAAGTGTATTATATCATCCTTATTGCGCGACCTTGTCATTCAAATATGACAGAGTCAACTGTGTAGAAATATTCTTCAAAAGTATGTAGTTATTGTGCAAAATATGTACCTAATTATATAAGTAGCATTGCCAGATTTAAAAATAAATAAGCCTAATGCCCATATTCATAAATACTGGTAAAGTTTCAAAACGGTTCGTTATAATTTTTGACAAATAGAATCAAACTTGACAAATAAAATTTCGATTTTTCTTTCAATGTCGACTGTTTTTATTGGATAAAAATTATAACGAACCGTTTAAAATTATTACGAGTGTTTATGAATACGGGCATAAATGTCAAATGACAGATTATCTATGGCTATATCATCGAGCTTCTATTTTCAACATTTCGACAAATTATGATTCTTATTTGATTCTCATACCAAAAGTCATGATGAGCCACCACAGCCAGCTGTTCTCCCGCGAAGCCAAATCCGTAGAATGCTTAACAATGAGTGTCCACTTAGCCAGCGACAATCCGAAGCCCGATAGGGCTCCGTAACGAGACGCAATTGTATGGCAAAAGCACATCAGCAACAGAAATCCGATCCAGTTGAAAATAAATGCCACTGGAAATATCAAAAAGTGTCAAATTGTTGCCATTTCTTGCATTCATGTAAAATCACATAAAAACATGTGCAAGCAATATAAATAAATGGAAAATATGGGTCTTAACAATTTGATTGAAACTTCACGTGAAATGATGTGATTTAGTGGTAAACTCACCAAAAAATGCGGTGAAGAACATGAAATCGGTCCCCAAAAGACCAGTATCAACGTCTGTTTCATTCGCTTCTGCGTCGATTGCTAGAAAGGCCAGGGGTTGGCCTGGAGGGCGCCCCGAAATCGGCTAGAAATAAAAACACAAAAATGTCCATAGTAATAAAATATAAGATGGGTGCCTCGGCCTTTAACTTGTATGACAGGGACGCAGAGTCCAATAAAGTTAAAAAAATGTGATAGAAATATTTGAGTTTTTAATACCGTTTAACATCAGCTCTATTCCAAATTCTCATTCATTTCAAGCCTTTGCTGTCGCCTTTTTCAAATCCGGAATCCATTTTTAATTAAATAAATGCAAAAAATAACTAAATAACATTATTAATAATTGTATAAAATTGATTATTATTGACCCAAAAATTATTTTAAACAAATTTATACAGGGAATTTATTTTAACATGCAACATATGGCGAATCACTTCCATGGTTACTCACTATTGTCAAAAAATGACAGAAATGTAATATTTGTCCATTTTAAAATGCAACATACAAAATTTATTTCCTATAAATTAGCCTACATACGATTAACAAATAATCAAAACATGAACGTTGTATATCTTAAAAAACTTTAGCTTACAAAAATTCATAACTTCCACGTAATAAATGTTAAAAAAAATACCCCCAATCACTCTGAGGCAATATTCTAGTCGGTCGTAATAAGAATTGACACCATTTGTGATGTGTTTTGGAGTTATCTCCTGTGCTGCAATACTATTTATAATGTTGCATTTTAAAATGGACAAATATTACATTGCTGTCATTTTTGACAATAGTGAGTAACCATGGAAGTGATGAACTATAATGTTGCATTTTAAAATAAATTCTCTGTATGTACAGCGTGTCCAAAAAAAAACCTAATACGGAGTAGCCTATGGATATAGAAACGTATGTCTCATTATTATTCAATTCAAAAATCAAGTTGTCAAAATTGATCGTGAAATGTAATTTTAAGTAGAAGGATAGAGAATCTTGCCATTCACTGTTTTTTAATCTATTTCTATTTCTAAAATAAGAATTCAGGAAGAAAAGTTTTGATAACATTTTCTTCCTTTCATCATCTTTTCAGTCGAGGTTCTTGTAGCCATTTTTGATAATACCTCGGGTCAAACTGACATTTAATTATTCTTTCAATTGACATAGGTTTTTTACTTTCTTTCTCCGAGTTAGCACATTATATTCTTATCGGGCCTATTCTGTAACTCAGTCATTAATTTTTAACAACTGGTTAAAAAATTGATTGATAAGAACTATCACACAGTTTTAAAGTTTACTTTTAATATAATGACAATGACCCATTTTCTAATAACTTGTTACAACGGAGGATGACCCCAATATTGATACATAAAACTTATTTAATATTTTTGTCTTACTCTTGTTGGAAGAGTAGGTTCTCCCTGTAAAGTTTTCTCCCTTTGGACTTCTTCGTAAGTAGGCAACTTAGTTGCCAATTCATACGGCGGTGGTGCCATGAAATCTGGTTTAGGTGGAGGAATATCTTCAGTGTCTCCACTTATAGGTGGTGCAGCCACCACTGAAGGAGGTGGAGGGTTACCCTCCGGCATATTAGGGTTCTAGATATAATAAAACACTTTTTAAGAACTTACTATAGGTAATGTATAATACACAAATTGTAACAATTAAAAATAATTATTGTTGTAATAAATTGTGAGATTATTGTTGTAATGAGGTAAAATATTGGGGAAATTATATGGAGCAACAATATAAAACAAAATAGGCATTGATTTTATTAATATATGAAGTATTTTTGGTATAGTATGTACATAAAATGAATGAATAAACATGTATAAATAAAATAATTCTTATTCTAATACATTAAATACCATTATATTGTTGATTTTCACACTGACAGCTTAGGATACTCTGACAAATAATGCAATATGGCCGCTATTCTATGCTTCTTCTTACTTAAAGTTAATATTAAAATATACATTTACTTGAATTTAATTCTAAACAGCCATAAAAATTAATTGAAATAATTTATTACAAGATATTTTGAGTGAAAAACGAATAAATTAAAATAAAATATTATTCTGTCAAACCTGTCAAGTTAGTTGACATATTTTCCGACATTCTTGGCTGCGCTAGTGTATCGCGGAACGGTTCAACGAGAAGTATATTGTTAGTCGAGTTCTATGCGTCGCATTGTACGTTGTAAACATTCTTTTAAAATGTCAGAACATTAGGAATCAACAAATAGTTTTATACTTGTTAAAACCCCATTAACAAACTCTATTTTTGCCCATAAAAATTATATATTTTTTAAGTTTAAATTATGTTTAAGTGATATTTGGTGTAACTTGTTGCATTTGTGATTGTTTTAAGTGCATTTTGGAGCCAACGGAACATCTGGCTTCTTCAAAGGTAAATAATAATATTTGTACAAAAATATTCATATTTTACAATATAATCAAAGTTTGTTGTGGTTTCTTTCAACAAAAACATAACAATATACTCTGTATGATTTTATAAATTTATCTAGGTATCATAAGTCATATTGTGCTAGGTATGTGTATGAACATTTAAAAATAATATAACAAAGAATACGTCAAAAGTAACGGTATATAATTCTGCTCGTTGCGTTCTGTATAAATGTGCTTCAAGCTGCCATGAAAAGTTTAGCAGAGCGAATAAACTTTTAAAAAACTCTTGAAAGAGTTATTGTTTTTTATCACCGGATACTACAGACTCAAAATCTAATCCTACTTCCGGTGATAGTGTCTTTTGTCTCGGTGCATCGCCAAGGCAATAAAACACTATCAACTATTTTATAAATATTTCAAAGAAATTGATAATTGCTCTTATGAAAAATAAGTTTCAGTAAAAACTTATAACTTCTTCAGGAAAAGATCTTACAAATTCTTGAACTTAAATCTTAAATTCATGTACCTACACATAAATACATTTGTATATTCAGTTTTACAATTTGGACAACAGAATTTAAGATTAAAAATCTGCAAGATCTTTCTTATCTTGATGCATATAGGCTTAAGATTGTGGTATAAATGTACAGGGATGGATCTAGTCTAAAAATTTAGGGGAGTAATTATATATTTTGCTTTTTTTTGTGTAAGAAGTGACTTTTTCATCGCCTAGATGAAAAAGTTACCAGTTTGGATTGTTTTATTATGATTCATTTACCTTGAAGAACCCATATTTCAGTTTTTTCATAATTCTCAGGCAAGTGTCCTTAAAAATCGGTCTAACAATCACATTTGCCCATTTGCAGAAAAATCTGAGATAGAAACTCGGCGATCAACTATAAGTGCCCATAGAGCACGATTATATCCCTTTTTTAAGAATCCCTGGTTCGATTCCGACCGACGCCAAATATTTTAAATTTTAAATGGCACAAAAGTGACCCCTGTGATGCACTCTCCACGCCAGCAATGAGTGTCCGTGAGATGACGCCTGGTAAGCGCCCACACGGTACAAATATGTCATCATCATTACCGATATCTGCGATAAAGCAGATTGTGGCACACTCAGAATCGAAAAATGTCCAATTTAACGTTCGTCTAAGTATTTCCGATATTTTTACTGCAATATGATGTTTCTCATCGTTTTTTTTTTTTTGCATTTTTACAATATTTAAAGAAAACCATACATTTTAAATTTCTTTAGGGGGAGAGGGGGTAATTACTCCCTTTACCCTTTCCATAGATCCGCCACTGTGTGTACTGAATCGTCGGTTTCGTAGTATGACTGGGATTCCAGTAACAATTATTAACAACTAAAATTTTACATTTTTTTCTACTCTATAATACTTTTTAATATAAATGTAAGTTGTAAATAACAACAATTTGTGGGTGATTTCCATTTATCACTAGAAACCTATTGATAACATTGCATGTCAAAACAAACATCAATTTGACGTTTAACAATCATTTAACAGATAAATAACTGTTATGAAATATGGATATAACTTTTTATTGCAAAAAAAAGAAACAAAGCTGAAATTCAATTCACAAATAAAATTTTCAAAGTTATAGTCGTAGAAAAAGTATAGTACAGCATTCCACGAACTGTGCTTCACCAATCAGCAACGTTTACAAGAGAAGTAGGGGAACAGTCGGCCAACTGTAGTCTCGAAATAACGTCACTTTCATGCCACAGTGTATACTGTAGTTAATAGATGCATTGCACAGTAATTGCCCTCTGAAGTCATATTAAGTCTGTCATCTGGCGATATTTTTGTAAAGTTTTGTAGAGATGATGCTCTGTTGCCACATAATTGATATATAATTAAATCAGATTGTATTAATTAAAAATTATTCTAATAATGCCAAAACAAATAAATTATTGCAATTTTGAATTTAAATATGATATATCCAATAAATAAAAATGAATTTTGTGTCAAAATTAAGTTTTAAACAATAGTAAAATTTAATAATAAACGCAACTGGCAACAATGGATTATCTGTCATGTAATGAATGTGCTTGTGCTTAGTTTGTGAAGCGTTGTTGAAATGTTATAATATATAAAATATCTCAAAACTATGAAACAAATAGAAGTAAAATGTGTTAAGAAACACAAATTATTTCGAAAATATTGTTCCGTAGCTTCTTGTAATGCGTCATCCCAATTATTATCTTATCATAGATTTCCGAAGAACCCAGAAATGAAAAAAAGTTGTTAATTTCATTAAAAATTAATACAGAAGTAAAGAATTCGCATTTGTCGTAAACATTTTAAGGAATCTGATTTCATACCAAGCTTTTTGAATTTAAAACAACTGCGCTTTGAAAACATCTCATTTTTTACTATCTCTCTCACTTTGTGCAATGCTTCTATTGTGTTCAAAAAAGCAGTTTATGTATTGCGTATAACAAATTATTATAAAATATTCTTCATATCGTTTTTCTAAGGACTGTACATCGCTGTAGTCACTAGAGCGGAAGTACTATTCTTTTTCTAGAGTGTGAAGTGGAAGAATTTACTCACATGCTTTCAGAGATGTCAGACGAACGTGTAATGCAATAAATAATTCTTGCAATACCGTGTTATACGAGTATACCTACTATAAAAGCATTAAATGGTAGTAATTTCAAATTATTTAATATTTATAACTTTTTACGATTTAAACTACTAGTTTAAGTTTCTGCGTGCGTATCAGATATTAAGAATTCTAAATATAATTTATTGGAAATTACATTACTGTTTTTCTGCTGTATATTAGTAAATATTTAATGTTTTAGAATACATTTTTCGACTATATTGTCAGTGAAATCCTCTGAATGTCTGTTCCAAGCAATTTAATATTTATAAACATTGTAGAGCGTGTAATATTTATTTAGATCATTTTCTCTATTCGAATTCGTTCAGTTTCTCCGCTGTTTGCAACAGTTGATAATAGTTTTTGCGTTTGATTTTGTTTCTGGCTAGAAAGTTCCATTGTTGCATTTGTTTTTCACCCTATGAACTCGCGAGACAAGAGAAATTCTAACAGGAACAAAAAAAATGAATAAAAACTATGTCTGTTGTTTTAAGCAGAACCCGTAAAGTCTATTTGTGTTTGATTATAAAATCCCGTGACAAAATTTTGTAATTAAAAATTATTGGTAGAAAGTGTCTGTGATGTCATTGCGGTCAGAGGTTAAATAAAACCTGAGATGACATTTGAACCCAATTAGGAAATTGTTTTTGTCACTACTAGCCTAAAAACATATCATTATTGGTTCGAGAAATTGTTTTTCCATACATATACTTCATTTCACGTAAGAAAATATTGTTAGTTTAGATAGGGATATAAATTCTGCCCTTTAATTGGCCAAATTCTAACCTAGTTTACAAAAGCGAAAAAATATTAGTTGTCAGTTGTCAGTTATTAAATAAAATTGACATAATTAAGCGATATTTAACTGTGTTTTGATGCAATTTTTAATATTTAATATTTTTATTATTGACAAAGATTGGTTCACGAATTTAAATTATTTATTTAATGCGTGTAAAAACGGTCGGCCCTCAAGCGTCCTCTGCTATTTTCTTACGTGAAATGAGATATAGTAATCATTTATCAATAATAATATCAACTTCCGTTTTAGGTAAATCTGTCGGTTAAAAAATGTCGCAATTAAAAATTAACATATCGCACCAACGCGGAAAAAGTGATTTAAAATCACTTTATACACATTATTTGTTAAATTATTATTATTATTTTCGTTTTATTAAGAAGAAATCATGGATAATTTGTCTTATGAAGGAAAATTACAAATTATTAAATGGTTTTAATTGTTCCCTTGTAGTTTGCAGTTTTTCTCGTTTCTTATAATTTTTACTTATTACATGTAGATCATCTTTAATTTGTAAATACCTATTACAATAAATAATAATTGTTTCTTAAATAAATATCATAGTGTTTACTTTATTTTGTATTAGTTCATAAATTAATAACTTTAATTTTTAATTGTCCCCTATCATGTTAGTAAAAAATAACAATGTTTTATTACTGCCAGTTTCATGGCTAATGATATTTTTTCTTAATTGTACAAATTTTTAATTTTATTTTGTGGCTTTATATGAAACAGAAATGTAAGGTGTTTGGTATTAAAAAAATTATATTTTTTTTCTTTATAATAGGCACCAATTATTTTTTCAATAAATTAATATAGAAACTTTTGGCGTCTAAAAAACTGTTTTTCTATGTTATAGCCCTATGACCCGTTTTAAAATTTACACCCTGTATATATTATCCTCAAATTTGGCATACAATATACATAGGTGTCTATTGTACTAATTAAAAACGATATTCACTATTCCAAGCAAATATGTCAGTATTACTGACAGCAAATACAAGTTGAGCTAAAACAGAAACCATACTTTTAGCCCTTGCGTAATTATTAAGAAAATTTGAGCTGTGAAACAAAAAATTTGAAAAATTTGGACTTGTCAGTTTTATTGCTATATGAATTTTATTTTTTTCCTTGCGAGTTATATTTAGGTATAGAATTGTTACACTTAAATCATGGGTAAAATGTGTAATATAATAATTTACCTATATTTTAATGAAATAAATTGGCATATAATAAGTTTTTAATCCATTAATAATGAATCGAGTTCACTTAATTTACATACAATTTAATAATAATAATAATAATGAAGTACGCAAATTGAATTCCAGAGCTTTTAATATTGTGCAACGCGCTCTAATTAAGTTTTACATAATTTCCAATTAATAATAACAGCATCTGCACTGCATGTTGTTAGGGGCATACTACGGGCTATAACGAATTGTTACGTAATTGGTGTACTGCATATATACACGATAGTGTTCTGTTTCTGATGTAAAATGTGGCATTCGCTTGTTTACTTTCTCTGCGAGATCTGACATTCTAACATTGCGTAAGATGTTTTAGCATTAGTATTAGTAGACTCAAGAGTCAACGGAATTATGCATACTTCCTGATTTTTACAACAAATGTCACACAATTTTAATAACGAGATTAGGAATATATTATAAAGAAGAAAAGAAATATTATATGTCCTGTAATATTTATACGGTGCTTTACATAAAGTGTATCAATAATAATCTAATATTGACACTCACACGACCGAATTTACAATTACTTGATCGTTAGTTGATCCACAGATCAACGCTGATCCTGAATCCAATCCAATTTAATCTACTAATCAAAATCAATGATCAACTGATTCCTACTATTCCATGTATCAAGCTTTGAACAGATCTATTGCCCCAAAAGTCAATATACCCCACATTTAGATAAAAACTTCAAAATTTTCAAAAATCTAATTTTTATGTCTCTAGATACTTCCCAATGCGCTGATTCCAAATTTTGAAACCGCAGGACGATATCTCGTTTCGTTCTCGAGATATTTAGATTTAAAGTTTTGCCCAAAACTGCCCATTTTTTGGTATTAACCCAAAAATGGGTCGAGATATGAATTTGGCGACAACACCAATCGATTCTACGGACAAAAATACATAAGTATACCAATTTTCATAATTTTTGTCCAACCGGTTCATTTTTTATGAATAAAAGTTTGAAAATAGCCAAAATCTGAAAAAATCCTAAGGGGTACCCCTTAGGATTTTTTCAGATTTTGGCCATTTTCAGTTATTTTGCTTTAGAGACTATATGCGGTGTTCAAAAATTATGAAAATTGGTACACTTATGTAATTTTGCCCGTAGAATCGAATGGTGATGTTGCCAAATTCATATCTCGACCCATTTTTGGGTTAATGCCCAAAAATGGGCAGTTTTGAGCAAAACTTTGAATCTAAATATCTCGAGAACGAAAAGAGATATCGACCTGCGGTTTCAAAATTTGGAATCAGCGCATTGAGAAGTATCTACATACATAAAAATTAAATTTTTGAAAATTTCGAAGTTTTTATCTAAATGTGGGGTATATTGACTTTTGGGGCAATAATTCAAAAATGGGTAGAGATATAAACTTGGTAGTAATATTTTTTGATTGTAAAGAGAATGTTACGTAAGTGTACGCATTTTTAAAGTATTTATATATGAGTATACATAATTTATAGAATATTTTCCCATAAACTTTCTGTATAGAATTTGTAAAAAAATGTATTATGTTCGTGTTACATTTTTACTGGATATATAGAATGTTTTCCAATGAACTTTTGGTGTGGGATTTGTACAAAATACATCAAATTAACGTTATATTTTAAAGATTAAATTTGAAATACCGGAAAATGAGGATTAGCTTAAACTTTTTGAGACTCGGCTGGAAAAGTTTAATATTATAATATATAATAGGTCTACGTACGTATAAACTGCAAATAATCTGTTCATTGTTTATTGTATTAAAATTAAGTAATATTTGATAACCTGTATTATTAGAAAGTATTTTTTTGTTGGATTATAATTTATTTTTAAAGATAAACTAGATCAAATATATCATTTCATAATCTATATATACTTTCATTATATTCAAAAACACTTAGTAGGTACAATAAGAATTTCCTTTAATAAGAATAATTACAGTGCATGAATATATCATTAAGACTATTAAGAGAATGCATTCTTACAACACATGAAAGAATTTTAATATCCGTAAAATAAGATTTCGTTCGCCAAACATTTACTTCTGGGATCGATTTTTGTCTACCCAACAATTATTTTCGACCTAAAAACACACACTAAATTACAAAAAACACGAAGTGTAGAAATGATAAATATTATCTTAGACACCGTTGTCCATTGTTAAAACATTTCACACGTACACATATGCTCTCGTATAAAGAATGTAAGTATGTCTTTCTCTAACCTTCAACCAAATTTATTTTAAAATCATTAAAATATAAGGACAGGACTTATATGGAGCAAGAAACACAACAATTATTTTGTAGTAGCCAAGGTTGCACTAATTGTAACTTTTCATAATTTTCTAAATGTAGGATAGACGTAATTCACTAGTAATTAGCTGTTTTCGAAATATATTTCACTTCCGTCAGTAAATATTAAGTATTATCCTTCAAAAAGCGTTTGGTAATATTCCAAAACCAAAATATCTCATCAACAAAAAACTTAGATAAATATATATTTATAATAATCATGTCTGTTGTAATGGTAAATTTAGTACTGTACTTATTTTTATCCTGAAGGGAAAATTTCTAAAAATAAATGATGAATCACTCTTTGAGAGTTGGATACAGGGGTGATTCACCAGGGAGTGACTCAGGGGTAGTGAAAAAACTCCCTTGAGACGGTCCTTATAAGTACATCACATGTGTTGTTGTTTTTGTAAGGGTGCTTAGGGATTTTCGATGTTTTTGGGTTTCCTATTATGTAACAATTTGTCGAATATTAAACGGATTATTGGCTAAATTAATTCTGTGGCTTAATGCAAGAACAACCAATGAAATTTGTTGTGTAATCTACTAATAAATTTCTGATGTGACCAACACAAAACCTCGCGCTATTTAATTTTTATTAATTTAAATACCTACGTATTCACTAATGCTGCAAACTATATTATGTTCCGTTGCATATAACTATTGCTTTATTTACTATTTTCTTTTTAAAATGTCACCATTATTAATTTGAAGGGATTATTTTTTTGACAGTGACATTTATCTGTCAGTTACGTACGTAACAAAGGATTTATGTTTATTAAAGGCTCTGGGATTTATAAAAAAGATTATTTTTTTAAATTTACCTATAAAATATATCTACAGAAAAATTATTAATGTATACTTATAGAAAATTCAATAATCTTTAATTTTTATAATGATATAAAATACAAAAAAATGGCATTTAATAGTAGGTATATTTTGCAGAAAACTTTTACGAGCTTCAAGTAAAGTGCCATTTCCGGTTATCCGATTTATACCAAAACTTAATTGCTTCCATGTTAGAATAGAGTTGAAATGCAAGGTTTCAGAATTTTCTGAATGATAGTTTTTGAGTTAGAGCGAAGACAAAATCCATTTACACAAACATACACACACACACACACACACACACACACACACACACACACACACACACACACACACACACACACACACACACACACCTTAAAACGTGATTATCTACTAAAATCTCGATATGCGATTTTTAGCACGATTCCTATACCTCCCTTATCAAGGGTAGCGGGAGGTAAAAAAAGTACAATTTTATTTATTACAGGTAAAAAGTAGGTATTTATATATTAAAATACTTAAATTCTAATTTTTATCACGAATATGGAATTTAGTTACCATATATGAGTGATAAAAAGGAACAAAATAACGATTTCAAATAAAAATATTTATTGTAATAATAACCCAGGTAGATATGTAGCATTATTGGCATTTGTAATCAGCATTAATAGTGCAGAATGTCAAGTTTCACATAAAGAAACAACAAAAATAATTTTATAGAGGTAGTTTTTGCGATGCATTTGTTAACAGTTGAAAAGTGCATTGTTCTTCCACGAGAACTATCTTTTGCTCCATTCTTTTGTTTAACAAAATATGTATTTAATTGGACGATTATATAAAATTCAAATCACTTTATAATAGTTTATATAACACCATAAGAATGTATTACGAAATATTAATTCGCGTTATTGTGTATTCTTGATAGAAAATTTAATTTCCCAAACCCAGCTATATTTCGCTGTCACATGTGACAACAAAAGCCGAACGTCGGCGTCGGAAACAGCTGCCGGCGCGCAGCGTCTAATCCAATCGTGACGTCACATTCCACCAGCAGGACAATTGAATGAAGCAGACGATTGCATTTTGTTTTGTTGGGTGCGCATTGTCATGGAAACTGGGAACGTTAAGTTTATAATCATGAATGTGAAATCACCGGATGCAGAGTGTATAATGAAATGAAAATAACTGAAAAGGTAGATGGTATTTCAAGTATTTGAAATCATTAGCTGTTTGTGGAACAAACTAAAAATACAGTAGGCGGCGAGAAGACGGAAACTGTTGCGTACCAGACGAACAACTATTTTAAAATGAAAAAGAAAAGAATAGGAATAAAGAGAAAACTGTTCGCTCAGCCATTCAAGATTCAAGACCACAGCAGGCTATGATTATTTATTGCAATAGATATAAGTTATATTCTTAAAGTTTGAGCATTATTTAACGAGACTATTTTTTTTTTTTGTACTTCCCTTTGCGTAACACCAAATGAAATGGTCCTCCATTTCTCCAAAGTGGAGTCGTACACGTTGTAATATAAAATAATCTGTTGTAATAACTCTCACAGTCCAAACTAAAAAAAAAAAAATGAGAACTAGTAAACTACCGTAAAGTAGTATTTTTTTGGTCTAGTATGATGATAAAATAGTTATTTACATTCGAATGTGTGTAAGTTGTATTTTACAGCGCGACAGTTTTGTTTAAGACACGAGCCCCTGTAAAATACTTCACGCACGAGAATTGTATCAAATTTTTTGGCCGACGATAATGAAAATCACTTTTTTTAATGAGACAGGTTGTACTTCTGGAAAGGGTTAGTTTCAAATACTGGGGTTAAGTCAATTTCCAAATTTGATTTTACTCACCTTCGTTAGAGTACTTCTAGCGAAAATTTATTTGTAATAATAGACGTTGTTTATGACTGATAATATATTTATTTGCTCATCTTTTCTTCGTAATAAATAGTAGGTAGGTGTCGATATTTGACATTTCAGCAATGTTCGCCTAGCGTATTTGACAGGTATATCGATCGGTGACTATGTCGGTAACGGCGGATTTTTACAATAATGACAGATGTCGCTGCCGTTATTTTGGTTTATATAAATTAATTTTAAATATAGGAAATGTTAAAGTAAAAAAATAACTTAAGTAGATAGTACTTTTTTGCATGAACTTTATTATAGTGAAGATGATTTCTTTTCTAAATGCCCATAAACGTCCAGTGTATTTTGATTATTTTACCGCATAGTTAGACAAATTACAACACAGTAAGCGTAAAGTGTAGGTTACACTTGCTGTGTATACAATTGTAAAGTTCCCATTACACTTCAGGAGGGCAAAAAGATAATTTACAGTATATCGCGTGAACGGAATTATATACATTATACGTAGTGTGATAATAATATAGTGTTAAGTGAAGGGGTATAAATAAATTGTGATAAGTGTTTATGGATATCTGATTCGCTCTAAAACACACAATACGCAGTCAAACGCACCAATTGCTATACCATACTATAACACCGTTCAATTTCATCGATTTTGCCATGCACAATCATTCAAATGCAACTCTACTAACTTAGAAATTAGATTTTCACTTGAAACTATTTCACATCCGACAAAATGGCTGAGAACATGAAAAATGAGATTTATCTACTATATTCTGAAATTCCTCCACTTCACTGACTACAAACGAAGTAGTCAAAATACTCAGTAGTTCTCCAAATCTTCAAAAAACTAATTTCAAGGTTGAAGAGCAAAAAAACTGAAATAAACTGTAGCAGCGCAAAGTTTAATTGTATATAATTAAGCAGCCAAATTAATAAACGCCACGCTCTGTATAATATGATTAAGAAATAATGATTTACAAGACCTCTTCGAGGGGAAATGGACAAATAGAAAAAGCATATCCGGTTGATTGAACCAATCTGTAACTTGGAAAACAGTTAGCTATGATATTGGAAGATTCGTTTGTCAATTGGATTTATTTTAGTTGCCATGACGAGACTAATTATTTTATGCAGAACTGCATTAAAATTGTTTGTTTACATCTTAGTTACAAGGGAGGAAAGTTGAGCATTACGCCTTCCGGGCTTTTATCCAGTTTTACCGCCCGCCAGGCTGTAAAAAGCCAAAACGCCCGGTAATGATACAAATTTCGTCCGTACGGTTTAGCAATTTATAAATATATTCCTTGTATAAAGGCAACGTATAAATAATAGTATAAATACTTCTGCATACATACTATGTTTACGAATAATTCTGATAAACTTTGTTTTGAGATATAATCGTACATGCATTCATACTCTTTATATTATGTCTAACTGTAATGAGATAAGCATTTATAAATATGAACAAAATTTGCATGCTTCATTGTATTGTACATTATGGGATAGGATTAAGAAAATATTAAAGGATTTGCGAAAAATTTATGGACTTTTAGTGCTATTTACTTGAAGTACTAATCTATGCGTTACTGCCTTCACAGCATGAGATTTTGCTACTTACTAGAAAGGGCAGGATTTATTAAAAATCGCTTTCTTTATTCTAAACCTACCACGAGATTTAATGTTATTTCTTTGGAACGAATTAAGGATTATTGAGATATGTAATCTTGAGAAGAGTATAAAATAGGTACCTAAAATTTTAATTTAAAATATAGTTTTTATTATTATTATGTGTCCATACTTTTTCTATAGTTCATATATTCATACGCCTTCATTTTTATTGTTTTGTAAATTGATGTAAGTAATATACATTTTTATTGTCAATTAAAATATATTTTTTTATGTTTAATATTTTTTATGCACGGACGTATCATAATTTGACAATTATACACGAATTTCTTTGACATAAACGTCATTTTATAGCCCGCGGGCTATAATGAAACGTCAAACCAAATTATAACCTCCAATATAAACAGTTTAAACAGGCAACATGAAATTTTTTTATTACAAATCGAAATTTTTTATATTCTTTAATGAAAAATGTAAATTAATTTTGTGATATTTATATGGAAAGCACGGATATACACAAAATAAAACTCAAATAACATAAGTAATAAACAAACAATAAACTGTTGTTCTCCGCTTTCATAGCAACACTAGATACTGGATGTATGAGGACAAATTCTTTTCGATACAATTTTTCTAACACCCATTAATTTGAAAATTTTCGTCCGTGCATAAAGTTTTGTATGTACCACGAGCGTAACTTGCTTTTATGGCCTTTGACGTGTTTTCATCCCTCGGCTCACGCCTCGGGCTCAAAATCTCGCCGTAGGCCATAAAAGCCTCCTTACGCTCTTAATACATAAATAACTATTATTTCCTAATCTGAGTTTATGAATAAATTTTTTTAAATCATATTGTTGTACACTTATTTTTAATTTTTTCTTGATTTCAAAATAGCAGAAATTGTATAAATACGGTCCAGGAATTTTTAATTTATAAACTTCTTAAGAACTATCTGTAGCGAGGGTCTTCTGGAGTCAATAGCACTAAAAGTTTTCACGACATATAATTAAAAGTTACGAAAAACCTTCAAATCCTTTAAAATATACATATGTTACTGTTTATAATTAAATAAATATATACTAATTTGTTGTTATTTGTTTTCAGAAACGTCGGCTTGAAACGGATCATGGCAGAACATTTAATAAGGTGAGAAATGATTAGCATAGACTTTCATAAGTTGTGACCTTTTAGTTTTGAAGTTGCGACATTAAATCACTGAATTAATAAATCTTTACTCCTACTAAATTCATATCTTTAATTTATGCCAAATATAAATGTGACACAAAATAGAACAACCAATATGAGCCCATATTTTGTTTCTTGATGGTACATATTAAATAACTTAGCTTTAATTACAAATAAATGATCCCAATAATGATCCAAATTATGTCATCTGTATATCACCGTTATAAATAGTTCAATCTGCAGTCCAATAATAAATCATGTCTAAATATATGTGGTATAACCTTTACTTTTTGAATTTGCGAACTACATGAAAATCTTTTTAGTTTCTTTTCTAAACATCTTCAATCACATTCAAATCCCTTGGGGCTTTATATACAACCCCAAAAATCTCGTGAATACGGCCCAATACGTGTAGTGAATAAATTTTCGTTTATATGAAGAATTACTCAAAGTTTTCGCAGTTTTCGCGAAGATTTATACAGAGAAAAGAATATTTTCCCAGATAATAATATGGTTTTTATAAAAACATAACTTTGTTAAATTTTTAGTTATTATTCTACTGGTAATTCTTTCTTCACGTACTATATTTCAAAATCAAATTATATTTTTCTTCAAGTCTACGCTCTAATTACGAATAAATAATTCACAGTTCAGGAAAATGCAGTTTCAAGTTTCATAATTTTAAAAGCGCTGAAGTGAAACCATTTAATTAACAAATTTTAAATTTTAAAGCGTAATTATAAGAATATCCTCTTATGTAAAGAGTTTAAAAAGAACTTCATCATTTATTACACAATTCATTTACTTGGATGAAAATTCTTATATTGTCAAATAGGGATTATATAACAATGAATCTTCGGGTTGAGAATTTTTTTTTTCTACAAAGTATGTATTCAGACTCGCTTTTGTCAATGCAAAAGTAACATTTTGCCGCTCATGCGCGATAAATTAGAAAAAACGCTCGCTGTCCGAATTTCTATCTATAAAATGTTGAGAAATGTCACTTTCTACATTCTTAATGGGAACGTTTAGACAAGAACTAATGGCGCTGTAGTTACTTACACATTTACCGCCTCCACAAGTCAATCTGACATATGACTGCTCTGTCGGTATATTACATAACCAAACAAAATGCCGTACTGCTGTGTAAAGGAATACAGAAATAAAATATGGCATTCATTTACAAAAACGAAAGTAAAAAATCCTTAAATTAGATTGAAGCAATAGTTTAAGGAGAATGGAAAACAACTATAAATTAATATTAAAAAATATAATCGTTATTTATTGAGTAGTACTGTAAGTACAAAGAGTACATTTTATTATTTTTTGTTATGATAGAGTACCCCATTTTGGGCACTGTAGAAAAATGTCGATTTCGAGAAAATTTCTCAATCAACAATGTTCCATTTTGTGCTCTTTATACACAAATTCATTACATCCATTGTATTTACGATCGTAGTAAGTGCAAGAAAGTTAGTAAGTATGATTTAGTTCACTGGAAATATATAAATGTATAACATGTAAAACTCAGCTATAGTACGCACTGTTCATATAAATATGATATTTTTCTCGTCTACGATAATTATTGTCAAGCTTGTGTGCGCGCGGTGTTTCCTTGGGTGGGTAACCTCTCTCTTATGAATCCCAGACCTTCCCCACGTGGATTTCGTTGGCGGTCAAGGTCACGTGATCGATCGGACGCGTCGTTGGCCGCTGTTGGGGTTGTCATGGTGACGTCTCACAGCTCTAGGCATCCCGACGCTCTGCATTTGTTTTGTTGTGGGGGTATGATTTCGGTTTCATCAAGTTCAGGGTCACGCACATTATATGAATGCTTCACGCATTATGGATTATGTCTATAAGGATGTATTGGAAATTCGGTAGTTTGATGCTTCGTCAAGCACAAGACATTGGGATATGATAGATAATATGATGGCTCAGTTGGTTTATTATTAAAATTGTATCAGCTGGACACAAACATTGAAAATTGTTGTAAGTATGTTATGTTGAAAAGGCCATAGAATCGATTGGTGCAACCCCCGTGCCTTCAACACTTATCATTCATAGCTACAGTCCGGCAAAGTCAAAAATTCTTGTTTTCATTAAAATTAAAAATTTATACCGTGAGTATTTTTAACGTGAAACATTAGGTTTGTCATATCCATGGTTACGACTTGACATTTGATTGACAGCAATGTATTTGCCCGTTCCATTTAAAATGAAACATAGGGAACGAATTTAACATTTGATAAGACGTCAATAGAGGTTAATTTTGCTTAAATAATTATACCTGCATTTTAAATTAAAATTAGTTGTAAAAAAATATAGTGTGCACCTTGTGCCCGAGTGGTTTTCTGACTCGGCTAAATTTCTTACAATATTTAAATATAATACTTCTGTCAAATTCATTCCCCATGTGTCATTTTAAATGAGACAGATAAATACATTGCTGACAATCAAATGTCAAATCATAAATTATTAGAGGTTCATTTTGTTTAAATAATTATACCTGTTTTCTAAAAATTAAATTTAGATGTAGAAAAAATGCTGTGTGCACCTTGTGCCCGAAATATGTTTAGTGCTCTCGAGTGGTTTTCTGACTTCGCTAAATTTCTTACAATATTTAAATATAATGCTTCTGTCAAATTCGTTCTCTATGTTTCATTTTAAATGGAACGGGCAAATACATTGCTGTCAATCAAATATCAAGATGTAACCATGGATATGACAAATCCTATGATTCACGGTATTTTGGAAACTAAGGACCAGGGTTTTTTTTTTATTTTTCTCGTAATCAGTGTATTCGAATTAAGGGCATAAAATGCTTTTCATTTAAATACAGGTGGTTTGATTTTTAGTGAACTGTATTGGGTATTTGATTTGAAGGTACATTTTTTGAATTTTTGCTTTGTAATACTGTATTAGCTGGATTCGAAAATTGAAAATTGGTATATGTATGTCAAAAAGACCGTAGAATCAAATTATTATATAATAACCGTTCGTTAATTTTAGGTCGCCAAATTAATTAAAAACGTAAGATTTTCGTTCAAAATAAAAATTTGTATTTTGAAAATTAGGGTCAAAGGAATTAAAGGTATATTTTGAAAATTAACTACGTAGATTCTACAGTTTCAATTGCAATGTATGTATATTTTTTATGTATATTATTATAATAAAAAGACTATAATGCGAACAATGAACTTAATTGTTAATGAGCAAATTAGAATATACACCATCCAATTCTTGTCTTATCTTCCGGTGATAAAATCTTGTAGCAGGGCCCCATTAAATTCTAATTAATTCCTGAATATACGAACGTTGTTTTTCCGCATTAATTTTGACTTTTCCGTATAAAATATGAATTGTAATGTTTCCCAAACTTTGTTCGTGTGTCTCGCGATCTCCCTCGAATGATAAATGCTTGAAAGGATGATTAATTACTAATTCAACACTAATTAACATAAATCCCAACGTTGTAATTCTTATTTACATGACTACGGACATTCATTAACTGTTTACAACATAGGAAACAAAAATACTATAGTCAGGAAGTACCGTTTCAGGATGATAACACGAGTTTTGCACAAAAACATGAAATAATTAACAAAAGATCAATAAAATATGCAGAATCTTTTTTAGAATAGAAAACACCACAAATTATTATTAATTTAAGCATATAAAATAAAAAGTAAGACTCCCGGAGCCATCTAGTAACGATTCGTGAACTACTACTTTTCTTTTTACATGAATTTTATATTCAAAACTCCCGCTGATTCTCATTTTCTTATTCATATATTATTTAAACATATTTTCCACACCAAATAAAGCAAATGCATTTCGATTTGCAACAACAAACAAAATTCTAAAAAGTGTGCTACACCCTAATGTTAACGTTTGCTGGAAAGCACAATTGCACGATTTTACTCTCCACACCGGCTATAAGTGCCCGTGAGGTGACGCCTGGTAAGCGTCCATGCGGTAAAATATATCGTCATCATTACCGATGTCTACATGTGTTGTAGATACTGGCACACCCACAAATGGGTAATATGCCGTGATGATATATTTATTTATTTACTGATATTTAATCTAATTAAATTTTAATAATAAAAATTATGAAACGAGACTAGTGCTATTACCTAGCGACGCAAAATGCATGACAAGTTATGTTTTAAATATTTAGAAAAATGTGTTTTGCACAATATAAACAACAGTTTCAACATTTTCTTTTATTAATATTGTTATTAATTTTTTGAAATACATGATCAAAAAAATTGTTCCATTTTTTGCTTTACATTTTATTCATGTCTAGAATATTATGGCACTTGTACTTTTTTAAAAACATTAATCTTTAACTTATAGAACTTTTTCAAGTCTTACTATTAGTGCCATTTTCATAATAAAGCTCACTTTAAAACTTTAATTAAAATTGCTTTAAGACTTTATCTTCATTTTAAAGTAATGCTACAGTATTCATTAAAATACTAAAGTTATATTATGAAAACGAACACAACTTTTAATTTAAAGTGTTAAAGTGAAGATAAAGTTTATTATAAAAACGGTCCTTAGAGCCCTTTGGATTTAAATGTTTCAATTACGTTTTTTTTGAAATACCGTGAGTATTTTTTAACGTGAAACATTGGGTTTGTCATATCCATGGTTACTTGACATTTGATTGACAGCAATGTATTTGCCCGTTCCATTTAAAATGAAACATAGGGAACGAATTTGACATTTAATAAGACGTCAATAGAGGTTAATTTTGTTTAAATAATTATACCTGCATTCTAAATTAAAATTATTTGTAGAAAAAATATAGTGTGCACCTTGTGCCCGAGTGGTTTTCTGACTCCGCTAAATTTCTTACAATATTTAAATATATTCTGCCAAATTAATTCCCCATGTGTCATTTTAAATGAGACAGACAAATACATTGCTGTCAATCAAATGTCAAATCATAACTTATAGGGAAATTCAAGGGTTATCTGTCATATTGACAAGATGTCATTAGAGGTTAATATTGTTTAAATAATTATTATACCTGTTTCTAAAAATTCAATTTAGATGTAGAAAAAATACTGTGTGCACTTTGTGCCCGAAATATGTTTAGTGCTCTCGAGTGGTTTTGTAACTCCGCTAAATTTCTTACAATATCTTAATATAATACTCCTGTCAGATTCGTTCCCTATGTTTCATTTTAAATGGAACGGGCAAATACATTGCTGTCAATCAAATATGAAGTCGTAACCAAGGATATGACAAACTTAATGTTTCACGTTAAAAAAAATCACGGTATGTTTACTCATAAAATAAACGCTTCAATACATTGCTGTCAAACATTCATACCGTAACTATGGCAATGATATACCCTATGTTTACTGATAACATAAACTCCCGGTATATGCGTATACCTGTATTATATTTATAATGTACGAATTTGTGTTTATTATGTTGTTTTTGTTTGTTTCAGAGAGTGGTCGTAGAAATGACGACAGCAACCGCCCAGGGGGGACATTCTGCCCCCCTCGGCCTCATGTCCTGTGTGCGGGAATCTTCCCCACAGGATATGCTCCCCCAGACAGACTTAGACATTGAAAGGACGGGTAAGAAAAAAGTATACAAATTTATTTATTTATTTATGTACATTTGAGAGCAAACAGTTTCCTTTTTTCTTAAACCAGTGATATATAGAGTATTAATAAAGTACGATAAGAATATGTTACATACTCAACTACTTCACCCAATCCTTTACATCCTGGGGCTTCATGGTAGAACAACCAATGACAAAATAAAAAAAAATGTATTAATAACTAGTTATAATTATTTATCTGTCATTTCATATTAAGTGGCAAAAGTTAAAATAAATTAAACATGTATAGCTGCACGTATCATCATTGATTATTGTTTCCCTTCGAAATTTGTGCGCCCTACGCCCATGGCGATCATTGAACTTCCTCTAGCATTGACCAAACACATGTACTGCACATACATACAAACAATTCTCACAGTCATGTACTGTATGTTATGTATTGTGTTTTCACATAAAAAATGCAATTACCATTTATACCACTTTCATGTAAAATCCATGTTTATTAATAATTGACCTATATAGTTTCTTCTGCCAAATATGAGTCAACAGCTAAATTTGTTTATGAATTCTGGATCAACGCCAAAATCTGCAGATGAGCTTCTTTCCAAAAAGTTTTAGAATTATCTTTGTATTTGTAAAGATTAAATTTATCGGTGGTCCAAAAATGAAATCTTAGTTAAACATAATTTAAAATGATAGCGATATAAGTCTCAATATTAGCTATAGTTTAAAGACATATGAAGATTAAAGGCGTCAGCCAATGGAAGTTTATCAGAACGAAAGCTTTATATAGAATAGCAACTATAGTTATTTACATACAATAGTGGTTAAATGGTGCAATAAATTTAAATGCGTCCAAATGTTGACTTATCCCTGTGCGCCTCCATGATTTTGGCCCATTGAATCAGTAGATAAAAGGAGCAAACAGCCACAGGAATTTGACCATATTTCTAATGAACAATCATTGTATTTCTTCTTCTTTTCATAGATTTTATCAATGTTTAGGGGTCGCTATTCTTGATTTTCTTCTTCCACCCATTTCTATTTTTCGTGTTATCCTCGTTTGATTTCTTTTCTCTCAATTCTTCCGTAATACAGTCCTCCCATCTTCTCTTTGGTCTTGCTCTTCTATACCCTCTACTATAAGCTGTTCATTCTTCTTTCATTTACAAAAACGAAAATTAAAAAAATGCTTAGATTAGATTAAATAAAATAAATTGTGTGAACAGTTGTGCTGCCACCTGCAAAAGTTTGGCGTGGACGCTCTCAGTGGACATCCACTTTTTCATCACCCTAGTTTAATGTACTCGTAACGAATAAATTATACAAAGAAACTTATAATATTCATTATTTATTAAGTAGTACTGTAGTACAAAGCGTACATTTTTACCTCTCGCTAAGAGAGGTATTGGATTCATGCTAAAATTCGAATATCCAGATTTTAGTGAATAAGCACGGTTTAAGGTCCCTAGAATCCGATTATAACATTTTTAAAATGATGTTTGTGTGTGTGTATGTGTGTATGTCTGGATGTTGTAGACACGATTCCTCAAAAACTATAAGACTTAAGAACTGTTTAACTATGGATTCCTCAATCTGACATTCCTGGGAAGAGCTGAAAAGGTTTTGGTAACAATTGAAGAACCTGAAGTAATAGTTTCTGAGAAAAAAAATTCTAAATATAATTTTTTGGAATTTTTTGTTATTAAATATTGAAGAACATAAAATTCTCCATCTATACACTTAAAAATTTTATTATATCTTGTATAGATTTAGAGATAAAGACACTATAATATATGTAGGGTAATTTAATTGCAGAGGCTAAGGCACTAAGGAAACCAGTTGACAAATTCTAATGTTTATAACATAGTTTTTAAATGACACATGTCAGTGTCAAAAATCAACAGTTTTAGTGACATTCTGATAGCTTTTTCTGGGAAGTATATTTAATTTTTCTTATTGTTTTATTAATTAAATATTTGAAATTATAGGTAAAATTGTGGTAAAATGCATATATCTATCAGAAATACCGCCAATCTGGTTAATGAGTTGGAAGAATCTCTGACATTTAGAAACTTCCTCATACAATGAAAAATAGATATAATTAGAATTATATGTGTGCAGAAGACATGTTAAATACAATAAAAAAAACAATATTTGGGTAATGTTCTATAATATTTTGTTATAAAACGACGGTTCGAAAGCGAAGTGCAATACAATACTTATATAGCCTAATATGGAAATGGTGAGAGGTCTTGTGCTGGCCACAACAGATTTTTTGTTATGGTGGAGGACCCTATTGTAGCGACTGTAGAAAAAATCTTGCATGTGTTTTAAGCGAAATGGACATTGTCGATTTCGAGAAAATGCAACAACCTCATTATGATCTCTTAATACACAAATAGCTATTCTGTCCCACAACACCCCAAATGCTCATTTCCATTCTTCTTATTTGTTCTGTAGTAAATCTTCTTCTTTGTGTAACCAAATAGACTGGGAGTCTCCTTGGCCTTGTGTAACTGGCGAGACCTACCGGAAATACCCCGTGATTCCGGAAGTTCTTAACCTTGGAAAGTTTACTCTGTTTCCAAGACGCGAACTGGTTTATAAAATACGTACATTCTGTCCTTCGTTCAATCTATTACCCGAGTAAATGATGTGCCTGTAGACTCGCCTACATCATTAGGACAATAATGCTCGGTTAGGCGCGGTATGTTATGGAATATCGAGTATGTAGTACCGTTTGAATTTAGTATTCAGCAGGCATACCTGTACTACATTGTTCATTGTTTGTTTATTGATGTCTGTATGGAAATGGGACTTACTGACAGACATTCTAACTGCACTTATTTCAAATGTATATGGTCATAGATTTTGCATTTTTGTACAAAATTATTTGCATTAAGGTGATTCTACTATGGAAGCATTTATCTACGACAATTTTTAATGAAATTTAAATAAATAAGAATTTCTTTCGTCGTTTATTTAAAAATTCTCCATGATCCTTAAGCCCATTTCTTTTCTTATAAACTTCAGGTAGGGTCACAATTAATTAATTTCGAAATTTAAATAAGTTACAAGAAAGGTTTTTTCGTAGTAACTCACATAATAAACTACAGATTTGTACAAAAAATTACCTGACAGTTCAAGTAACAGTTTATACTTAAGTGTAAAAAAACCGTTTAGTTATTAACTGCTTTTCCTCTTCGAAAGTTGGAAAATATGTGACTTTTGATGGACTTTTCGTATTTATTAAAATGCCAACTTTTCTTCAAGTTAAAAGACAATATAAATCCTTGTGATTCCACAGATGTTATTTACCAGATCGACTGTGGAAAATGTAAACAAATATATATATCGGAGAGACGTCTCAACTCCTTAAAAAAATGTATCAACACAAATATGACAGTAACTTTTTACCTCTCGCTAAGAGAGGTATTGGATTCATGCTAAAATTCGCATATCCAGATTTTATTGAATAAGCACGATTTAAGGTTCCTAGAATCCGATTGTAACATTTTTAAAATGATGTATGTCTGTGTGTGTGTGTGTATGGATGTGTGTATGAGTGTCTGGATGTTGGAGGGACGATTCCTCAAAAACTATAAGACTTAAAAAATATTTAACTGCAGTTTTTTCAATCTGACATTCCTGGGAAGAGCTGAAAAGGTTTTGGTAACAATTGAACAATCGGAAGTAGTAGTTTCTTAGAAAAATTCTTCTAAATATAATTTTTTGGGAGTTTTTTTTATTAAATATTGGTGAACATAAAATTCTCCATCTAATACACTTAAAATTTTTAGTATATCTTGTATAGATTTAGAGATAAAGACACTATAATTTATAGAGTAAACTAATCGCAGAGGCTAAGGCACTAAGGAAACCAGTTGACAAATTCCAATGTTTATAACATGACATGTCATTGTCAAAAATAAACAGTTTTAGTGACATTCTGATAGCTTTTTCAGGGAAGTATATTTAACTTTTCTTATTGTTTTATTAATTAAATATTTGAAATTATAGGTAAAATTGTGGTAAAATGCATATATCCATCGGAAATACCGCCAATCTGGTTAATGAATTGGAAGAATCTCTGTCATTTAGAAACTTCCTCATACAATGAAAAATAGATATAATTAGAATTATATGTGTGTAGAAGACATGTTAAATACAATAAAAAACAATATTTGGCTAAAGTTCTGTAATATTTTGTTATAAAACTACGGTTCGAAAGCGAAGTGCAATACAATACTTATATAGCGTAATATGAAAATGGCGAGAGGTCTTGTGCTGGCCACAACAGATTTTTTATATTATATTTACAACAATTTAATTATCTTAATAGCCCTAAACTATTAAAAATTTAAATATTTTTTTGAGTTCTTTTATTTAGGGAAACTTTTGTATGGGACTGTCATAATAGAACAACCACCTTAAATAGTATAAAATGAATAATCATTTTTGTGCTACTAAATAAATTTCTAGGTTGACAATAACATTACTTTAACGATAATATCTCCGTACAATACGATTAGTTTAGTTTCTCTTGTAATTTTGTAGAAAATGAAACATGACAAACAATAATACAAATATTCTGCATAATTATCTCTGTGCTGTGTATGTAGGTTTATAGATAACTCTCTAAATATGATTTACCATTAAAATAAACACAGACAATACACAGATAATTAACCATAGATAATCTAAATGTAATTAGGTTTTCAATAGTATTACAAATTGTAATTATCTGTGTACTAAGCCGTACCAAGTATAACATCATCCCTAAATTTCACCCTCCGGCTAAATTTAGGCCACCTGAATTATAAATAAGGGCTGGTGCGTACCCCAAAGAATATTGTCAGCTCTACCTGTGTTGTTTGACATTTAAACTGGATGACCAAGCTTGAAATGTCAACCGAACCCAAGCCCGACATTGTATGTGGGTGAATGTATATTTATTCTCTGTTCTGGATGACCTTGTGCAGATATTATTAAATAGATTATGTTTCAATGACTGAATTACACTTATCGCAAGATAAAAATGTAGATAGTCCTTCAAGAAATGATAATATTGTTTGCAATTTTAAAAGTTATTTACACATTAGTTTACATTTACAAATAGATTATTTATATCTATAGAACAGATTATTTTGTGAAAATAGCTTTGTTCTTAAACAAAATTATGGATGTTGGACTCCAAATTTGATCCAAACGCAATAATACCTTAATCCTTTTCAGTCAAAAATATTGCAATCACTAAAATAATTATATTCTCTATGAAAATTTGTTTCGTTTGACGCATTTTAGCATCAATAAAAAAGCTTTTGTATAATCTGTCTTATCGAAACTCAAAGAATCGCAATAATCAGCTTAAACACCCGTATAGGTACTATAAAAATACAAAGCAACAGTTTATTGCTGTGTACCACAAATTGCCTTAGGTTTGTCACAATATTTACAATTCCTAGGGTTGGATTATAGAAAAACATTAAATATTTTAAGAGACAATACACTTATGTAGGTAATTCATAATTCTACCCAAAGACGCAAAGAAACTTATATAAAAATAAGAGATTATTATTGGTATTTTTCAATTATCCCAAAAGTCAAAATACCTCACATTTAGATAAAAACTTCAAAATTTTCAAAAATCTAAATTATATGTATCTAGATACTTCTCAATGAGCTGATTCCAAATTTTGAAACCGCAGGTCGATATCTCCTTTCGTTCTCGAGATATTTAGATTCAAAGTTTTGCTCAAAACTGCCCATTTTTGGGTAATAACCCAAAAATGGGCGGAGATATGAATTTGGCGACAACACCATTCGATTCTACGGGCAAAATTATATAAGTACACCAATTTTCAGAATTTTTGAACACCGCATACAATCTCTAAAGCAAAATAACTGAAAATGGCCAAAAATCGCAAAAATCTTAAGGGGTACCCCTTACGATTTTTTCAGATTTTAGCCATTTTCAAACTTTTATTCATAAAAAATGAACCGGTTGGACAAAAATTATAAAAATTGGTGTCCTTATGTAATTTTGCCCGTAGAATCGAATGGTGATGTCGCCAAATTCATATCTCGACCCACTTTTGGGTTAATACCCAAAAATGGGCAGTTTTGAGCAAAACTTTAAATCTAAATATCTCGAGAACGAAACAAGATATCGACCTGCGGTTTCAAAATTTGAAATCAGCGCATTGAAAAGTATCTAGATATATGAAAATTAGATTTTTGAAAATTTTGAAGTTTTTCACTAAATGTGGGGTATATTGACTTTTGGGGCATTAATTCAAAATTGAGTAAAGATGTAAACTTGGTAGTAATATTATTTGATTGTAAAGAGAATGTTACGTAAGTGTACTCATTTTTAGAGTATTTGAACAACTGTGTGAATTTTTAGAAATAAAAGTATTGAAATAAAAATGAATAAATGCTATAAAAAAGTTCCTTGAAAAAGATTCTATATATCCAATAAAATTATAACACGAACACATACTATTTTTGTAGAAATTCCATACCAAAAGTTCTCAAATTTTACGCCTAAATTTTGAAAACAGAAACGCCATAGATCTCATGACAAAAACGTAACCGACTCCGGTAATCGTTGGCTTACTATATGCAAATCTAATTACGTATATTTTCTCTAAATTGAAAAGATGTATTGAAAAAATTGTTCCGCCAATAACAAATTAGTAATAAAGAAAATCCCTATTTTTCGAGACATCCTCTATACAGGAAATAAAGGATTAAATCTTGATGTAATTTCTTGCGAATATGTAAATTCATATAGGAAGTACATAATTTTGTTTCCGTTATTTTAATGACACTATAAGTAGAAGCATACATGTACCTATGCATTATAAGATACTTATATGTTCATAGACATACACTAACTGACTATGTAATAGTATGTCATTGAAAATTTACTTTCATATCTTAAATGTATGTAGTGTAATATAGTATCCTTATATTGTATGATACAAATAATACCATAGGTAGGTAATATTACTACCCTCATATAAGATGAACGGAGTGAAATTGAATCTCTAAGGATGCGGTAAACCAGGAAACCACCATACAAGATTGAATTACACCGGAGAAAAATAAGAAAAAATATCTGTTGCTGCCAGCACAATACCTCTTGCCATTTCCATGTTATGTTATATAAGTATAATATTGCACTTCGCTATCGAACCGTCTTTTTATAACGAAAAAATTACAGAACTTTACCCAAATATTGTTTTTATTGTATTTAACATGTCTTCTGCACACATACAATTCTAATTATATCTATTTTTCATTGTATGAGGAAGTTCTTAAATGTCGGTATTTCTGATGGATATATAAAGAAAGCTTTCAGAATGTCATTAAAACTGTTGATTTTTGACACTGACATCTGTCATTAACAAACTATGTTATAAACATTTGAATTTGTCAACTGGTTCCCTTAGTGCCTTAGCCTCTGCGATGTACTCCATTAAATTATTCTATATATTACAGTGCCCATATTTGTAAACCTATACAAGATGTAATAAAATTTTAAGTGTATCAGATGGAGAATTTTATATTCTTCAAAATTTGTAATAACAAAAAGTTCCAAAAAATTATATTTAGAATTTTTTTTTAAAGAAACTTACTTTCGGTTGTTCAGTTGTTACCAAAATCTAATCAGCTCTTCCCAGGAATGTCAGATTGAGAAAATATTTTTTAAGTCTTATAATATTTGAGAAACCGTGGTTCCAACATCTCCACACACACAAACACACACACACACACACACACACACATACATATATGAACATCATCGTAAAAATGGGGTGGAATTCACTGGGTTGTATTAAGGTCTGTATTAAATCTTGTATTAAGTATATGGCAACATTGTAATATTTTCCACATGTATCAATGAGATTCAATTGTGATTTAGATATTTTACCACATTGAAAAGTAATACAGATATCCTTTAGTCAAATGAAGAATTGTTATTGTAAATGGAAGGTGTAAAAGGAAACTCATTATTGCAAAATTAGGTTAGAAATATGTCAAATTTTATGTGTCAAATATTTCATATCAGAATGATAATGAATTTTAAAATATCTCAACTCCCATTTTGATCAGTTTTGACATTTGTCCTTTTTTCTTACTTCTGTTAATAATATTTTTTTCTTTATTTGATCCTTTGGTCTCTCACTTTTTTCTGACAGGTATTACAAAGTTGCCAAAATATTTTTGACACAGGACTGTTTTAGCTTAAAACACGCTAATACAACCCACTGAATCTCACCCGTTCTGTTCGGATTATAGGGTCCTTAAAACGTGCTTATCCACTAAAATCTGGATATGCAATTTTTAGCATGATTCCAATACCTCTTTTAGCGAGAGATAAAAGAAAAAATAACTCTCTAGACAGAGAACAAATTTTAAATACTTTATAGAGATGTAGAAAGAAAATAACGTCAACAACAATGACTTTGACTTTAATTATTATTCTTTTTCTTATCTCATACGTTGGATCAAAATAAACTCATATATTTCAAGTTGAAGGCTTCCCAACAATAAAACATAAAAAATTAATTAGCCAATGAGTGTATGTGTAAGAAAGTAAAGCGACAGACAATTGGCAATGAAAGCTCTCCAGCCATTGTGCTAAACTTACAACTAAATTAATTAAATAAATAGAAGAATGAGACAATTAAAAGTTACAACAATAGCTCAAGAATCCTAACTTGATACAGAGTTTCTTCAGAGCAAACGAACCGTAAGATTAAACTTTTCTACTATTTATAAAAATGTTCTTCAGCGCCCTCCAATGAAAACAATTCCCTCATTTGTACTCATCAAGGAGGACCGAACTCATCGAGTTACTCAAAGAGTTATTCATCATTCACCAGACCTTTGTTTATTATTGGGGGACAAATCAGGGCACTCAAACATGTTTTACATATGAGTTTACATTGTTTACAGCAAAGAGATGATATTAAAACGGTTAAGTAACTCTGTTGTAAGATGAAACTGGAGCAAGGATCATATTTATTATTAATTAGACAATGAATAATAGCTGTTTATGTAACTACTAAAAGATCATATCTACAAGAGGTTTATAGCCTACGATTAAACATAAGATAAATAAGATTATTTATAACAATACAGATTATGATTTGTAGAAAGAGATTTTAAATCGACTAGTCCTGCCATAAATACTGTCACTTTTTTATGGCAAGGAATTTATTAATAATAATAATATATCATCACGGCATATTACCCATTTCTGGGTGTGCCAGTATCTACAACACATGTAGACATCGGTAATGATGACGATATATTTTACCGTGTGGGCGCTTACCAGGCGTCACCTCACGGGCACTCATAGCTGGTATGGACAGTGCACCACAGGGATAACTTTTGTGCCATTTAAAATTGGAAATATTTGGCGTTTGTCGGGATCGAACCCGGTTCCCCCAGGTTCGCGACCAGACACTCAGGCACGCGGCTACGGGACCCCATTAATTAGTAATTTATTAACTCAAGTATTTACAGTAATAAAAAAATCTATTCAAAATGGCCGCTTTAGCTTTAAGGCAAGCCTTTATTCTTTGGAAATGGTGCCCTTTTCAAAGACACGGGAGGTGACGCCGGGTCTGAGAGACCCGGAGAGATCCATGTAAAAAAAAATTGCCGGGGTATTTTTCTTACAAAATAATGGTATGAGTTGATGAATTGAACCTTTTACATAAAAAATCTGATGTGGCCAACACAAAACCTCCCGCCATTTAATTTTTATTAATTTAAATACATACCTACGTATTTACTAACGCTGTAAACTATATTATGTTCTATTGCATATAACTATTTCTTTATTTACGATTTTCTTTATTATTTAATATGCCACTATTATTAATTTGAAGTAATTACTATTTTGACAATGACGTTTACCTGTCAGTTACATTCATTTGAAAAATAAACTGTGTAACAAAGGAATTGTGTATATCTTAGGCTTCGGGATTAAAAAAAGAAAAATGATTTTTAAATTTATCTGTAAAATATATGGAAAAAGTATTAATGTATACCTGTACAAAATTCAATAATCTATAATTTTCCAATGACATTAAATGCGAAAAAATGGCATTTAATGGTATTTTTTGATGAAAAACCATTATGAGCTTCAAGTAAAGTGCCATTTCCGGTTATCCGATTTACACCAAAATCTAATGGCTTCTATTCCTATTAGAATAAGGTAGAAATACAAGGTTTCAGAATTTTCTGAATGATAGTATTTGAGTTAGAGTGCAAACAAAATTCTTACACATACACACATACATACACACACACACACACACACACACACACACACACACACACACACACATACACACATACAGACATCATCGTGATAATGTTAAAATTGGATTCTAGGGACTTTAAAACGTGGTTATTTACTAAAATCTCGATATGTGATTTTTAGCACGATCCCTATACCTCCCAATTAGAATTATTTGAATATATCCGCTGTTTGAATGATTATAGCAAAGCTTGCTGATTTATGAAAGTGTATTTATTTATAATTCTTTAACTTAAATTATAATTCTCTCGTATTCCTCTTCTTTACATCCATATAAAGAGCTGATTAGATTTTGGTTGTTCTCATATTTGAAGTTCTTACCAGTTTTTCTTGAAAAGACGCAGTTAAATATCATTTTTTAACATTTTATGTGATTATTAATATAAAGAATATCTAATTGTCTACACGGCTTGATTATACATTTTCCTTCATATTCAATAGATATAGAGTTAAAGAATTATAAAGAGATTAACTTTCATAAATCAGTCAGCTTTGCTAAAATCATGGAAACAGCTGTAGTGGCAGCACGCACTTTAGAATTCTATCGTAGAAAACAGGCGAATGCGATTCTACTTTTATAAATTTTGGTAGCATGCACATTAGAATTCTATATTCGCTTTTTGTTTCGGGAATTTTCGGGTTTTGTACTACTGGAATAAAAAACATCGCGACAGTTGTATTAATCAACTTGAAATATTTGTTTAAATAAAAATATACCTTGGCTTTGAATTGAAATGTGACAAAATTATAGTTGACGTTTCGTGAATTATATTGTAAAAGAATGTTACCTGTACAATTGTTCGCCGCTTTTGAATATATGGAGGATGACAGAAGAGAACAAATTCGACAACAAAATATCGAAAGGAGAAATTTAAGGGATTCCAGCGACCCATTTTCATTGAATGAAACCCTTTTCATTGGTTCATTCCGGTTAAATAAAGAAATGGTGCGGTATTTAATTTTAGAATTGGCG
The DNA here is from genome assembly GCA_943142095.1 of Ophonus ardosiacus. Lineage (NCBI taxonomy): Eukaryota > Metazoa > Arthropoda > Insecta > Coleoptera > Carabidae > Ophonus > Ophonus ardosiacus. Next base: position 522,181 of record OW964830.1, read on the forward strand.
CCCCACATGTCATCATCAAATCATTTAAATGCTGTGCGCCCGGATGTAAAAATATTTACTGCATTAAATTTTTTTGCTACGGGTGCTTACCAAAGACAAGTTGGACAAAATTTTATGTTATCTGTTTCGCAACGTTCCGTCAGTAATTATGTAGAAGATATATGTTTTTTAATTGCAAACCATTTGGCTGGACGTTTCATAAAATTCCCAAGAAGAGTAGAAGAAAAACAAAATATTAAACGTACTTTCATGCAACACACACATTTTCCCGGTGTAATTGGAGCGATTGATTGTACACATATTGCTATTTTAGCACCAACCGAAGAAGAGCATAACTACATTAATAGAAAGGGATTTCATTCTAAAAATGTTCAAATAGTAAACGATAATTTTTCTATTGTACTATAATGTACTTAAAATTAAAATAAATCTTTACTGCAGATATGTGATTATGATCTCCGGATGCACTACAAACCTTAATTAAATAAACAAATATCAAATATTTTAAGTTTATTTTTATTACAAAACCTATATTCAGTAAAAACTAACAAATATTAAAAACATGCTTTTACATCTAAGTTATAAATAAATACTACGTGAAACGAGAATAAGAGTAAATTAAGAAAAAGAAAACAAATTAACGTAATTAGCATTATCTAAAGACGTTTTTCTAATACTTCTAAAAGTTTTGTAAAATTATTGTTTAAGTTCGATAAATTGTCATTAATTTTGTTCAAAACACCCAGAACTTCATCATTCATTGCCTTTAAATTTTCTCCGACTTTGGACTTCTCGCTTCTTTTCAAGGGTGACTGCCGTTCATCAGTAATACAGCAAAGTCTTTTTGATGCTGGAGTAAGGGAAGAAGTGCATCTTTTCGCAGTCCTCTTATTATTAACTATGTTGTTGTCGTCTCCATTATCATTTATTGTATTACTAAATTTTGGATTAGAATCTGATAAAAGGCCGGAATGAATTTCATAAGTTTCGGGTTCATCAATACAAGAAATGTGTACAATCGAAGTTGAAATTGTACTTGTCGAATTTGATGTACCCATTCCCACTTCAGGTACATTTTTATTTCCCTCTACTGCAGTTCTTCCCAAAAAATTTAAAAGTTTTTCCTCAAATTTAGACAATTTTAAATCGGATGTAGGTCCGCCCCCTGTTGCAAAATTATGTCTTTTTATTTTACTAGCTTTTGCTTTCGTTTTTGATTTCCAGTCACATAAAGTCTACAAGTAATAATAATGTTAATAAATTATGATTAAAATTACAAATTCTAATAACCTTCTTCCATTCTTCTAATGGTTTTTGCCCATGTCCTAAAGAATTTAGTTTTACGGATAAATCTGTCCAAAGTTCTTTCAAATTTTTTTTGCTGTCTGCAGGATTTCGAAATTTATTTGTTATAATTTCCGGATGCCTTTCACAAAAATTTAGAATAATTTCCCAATGGTCTGGAGTAACTCTCATTTTCTGTAATTATAAATGTAAACAATAATGCAGTTACTCTTATAAAGTAAAATAGAATTTTATATATTATATTTACGTACCTTTTTATAAAGAGACACAACAAAAAATATTTCAAAAATACTTTAATTATTGTAGTCTTTTATAATTTTGTCAATAAGACAATTAACAATTACGATGTGAAACAAGAAATATATACGTAAATATATCTTGATCACAATAAATTAATTAAATTCAACGAAAAACAGTTATTCACAACGAAACACTTTGATCTTATAAAATGACATTATAAGATCGAAGTGTATACATTGACGTTAAAGAGAGAGAAAAACAGTCATTCGAATTGAAACGCGAGCTAAATCCTTTCGCCTCGAGTCGAACGCTTGCAGGCGAATATTTTTATGGCATGCTACCAAATTTTCGCTTCGATGCGAAAAGCGAAAAAAAATGACTGTCATTTGATAGAATTCTATAGTGCGTGCTGCCACTACTGATATATCAAATAATTCTAATTGACAGATAACAGTGTCAAGTGCAATTTACGTCAAATATGTTCGTGATACAATATTATTGGATATATAGAATCTTTTTCAAGATTTGGTATGGGATTTGTACAAAATTCATGGAATTGACTGAAGGTAATGTTCTGGCCACATCAGAATAAATTATTGCAATAAAAAATGTATTATTATTTTTACAAATTTGTAGCAGCCTATGAACCAAGCGACAATATTTATGGCGCAGGACTACATAAATTATTTGTACATATGCTGGCAATAATTTGTAAAAAAATTGTCTTCTCCTTGTTGAGGGCCCCTGTATGTTCGTATATCGTATGACATGTCCTGATGTCCAATTGGACAAGTGGGTGTATTGATTGAGGCCCTAGACCCTCATATGACTCACACATGTCATTTCATCAACACGTATCAACAGTAAACACAATCATTCAACATTGGTCTCGTTCTACGATCAATCACATTGGAACACACACGACTACATCATTATTAATACTTTAACCTACTTTGAATAATAAAATAATCAAGGATAAAAATATGTGGCGTGTGTGTATCGATCATTGAATCATTTATTTATAACAGAGGTCGTGAACTTTGGACGTAGGAAGAGGACATTTACCTGCAAATGTTTTTTGTTTTCAATAAACAAACTTAAATAAAATTAATATGTCAATATCATCATGGCTTATTACCTATTTCTGGGTGTACCACTTTTAGGGATGCACTCGAAAATATTCAAAAAATTTCATGTATCTCGTACTACCCAATGCATTGATTCCAAATCATGAAAACGCAGGTCGATATCTCCTTTAGTTTTGGAGATATTTAATCTCAAATATTTTTTCAAAAATATCCATTTCTGGGCTAGATCTCTACCTAGTTTAGAATTATTGCCCCAAAAGTCAATATACCCCATATTCAGATAAAAACTTCAAAATTTTCAAAAATCTAATTTTTATGTATCTAGATACTTCTCAATGCGCTGATTCTAAATTTTGAAACCGCAGATCGATATCTCTTTCCGTTCTCGAGATATTTAGATTCAAAGTTTTGCATAAAACTGCCCATTTTTGGGTAATAACCCAAAAATGGGCCGACATGTGAATTTGGTGACTACACCATTCGATTCTTCGGGCAAAATTGCATAAGTATACCAATTTTCATCATTTTTGACTAACCGGTTCATTTTTTATGAATAAAAGTTTGAAAATGGCCAAAATATGAAAAAATCGTAAGGGGTACCCCTTAGGATTTTTTCAGATTTTGGCCATTTTCAGTTATTTTGCTTGAGAGATTGTATGCGGTGTTCAAAAATTATGAAAATTAGTATACTTATGTAATTTTGCCCGTAGAATCGAATGGTGTTGTCGTCAAATTCATATCTTGACCCATTTTTGGGTTAATACCCAAAAATGGGCAGTTTTGAGCAAAACTTTGAATCTAAATATCTCGTGAACGAAAAGAGATATCGACCTGCGGTTTCAAAATTTGGAATCAGCGCATTGAGAAGTATCTAGATACATAAAAAATAGATTTTTGAAAATTTTGAAGTTTTTATCTAAATGTGGGGTATATTGACTTTTGGGGCAATAATTCAAAAATGGGTTGAGATATACTAGTAATATTATTTGATTGTAAGGACAATGTTACGTAAGTGTACGCATATTTAGAGCATTTGAACAAGTGAGTGAATTCTAAGGATCCTAAAACGTGCTTATTAATTAGATTTTTGAAAATTTTGAAGTTTTTATCTGAATATGGGGTATATTGACTTTTGGGACATTAATTCAAAAATGCATAGAGATATAGATTCGGTAATAATATTATTTGATTGTAAAGACAATGTTACGTGTACTACATCAGATTTATTGTTAGTTTGTATTATTTTTCTTGTTGCAGAACCCTCGAAAAAGCGTCGTTTTCACCCATTCCGCAATCTCCGCAAAATCTTCCGCCGCACTCCTCCAAGTCCTACCCCTGTGTCAGTTCCTTCTGGAGAAGATATCCAGGTCCCTGCTGTCTCTCCCCAGGTATCAGGAGGACATCGGAGTCGCTCTACCAGCGAGTTATTGGCCGACCAGCCTCGAACCAAACCCCAAGCACCTTCGGGACCACTTGGAGGTGGTGCACTCTCCGTTAGCCATGATAGCGTCTTCACGGAGCACAGGAGCACGTCGTCAGTGGACACCCAAAGCACGGAAAGTCTTTCCGTGAAGCAGTTAATGAACCAAACTGGTGTTAGGGTGAGTGAATAACACATAAGGGAAGAAATAATTTATATAAAATTTGTGGAATCCCCTATTACGAAGCTTCTACCATATTGCATGTTTCGCTATTGTTTCTGTGCTAGTCACGTGACAAACAAAAGACGTTCGGCGTCGATAGGAAATAAAACAGTGCTTGAATAAATCACTTACATTCAGTGTAACTTGCCCTTTATGTTGCACCGGAGACTAGGGGAAACATATATTGAATGAAGTGTTCACGTAATGAATAAGACACGTGTAATAGGAAACGTGATCAACGCGAGAATTTCAGGTTTTCAGGAAGATATGAAAACACGTTTCAGGCACTTGAAGAAGAAAGGAAATGCTCGAATATTGCTATATAGATTTAGAAAATATTGACGGGTCAACAATTATTTTTTGTATTTTAAAGACGTTGAACTTATAAATTCATGTATACTTAAGTACCATTTAATTTATACAGGGTGTTAAAAAAGGGTAATTTTTTTGAGGGCATAAAATCTTTAATAGTTTTCGAGATATAGGCAGTAAAAATGTTTTTTTGCGGAGTTTATCTCTGCTATCTATAAGAGTTACGACTTAATTAACGATTAAATGAGACTTTTTGTTTACCTTAGAGAAATTATCGTAGATGTGATTTTGTTTAAAAAAAATCGAATAATTGAACTAATGGGGTCCCGTGGCCGCGTGCCTGAGTGTCTGGCGCCAAATATTTCCAATTTTAAATGGCACAAAAATGACCCCTGTGGTGCACTCTCCACACCAGCCATGAGTGCCCGTGAGGTGACGCCTGGTAAGCGCCCACACGGTAAAATATATCGTCATCATTACCGATGTCTACATGTGTTGTAGATACTGGCACACCCAGAAATGGGTAATATGCCGTTATGATATATTTATATTTATTTATTTATGTTTAAATTTTATTGTGTTTTATAGTATGTATACTGACAGACATAATTTTGTTCGAACATTATCTTTGACAGTTTTTCTTTGATTCTAATACAAAATGGCCTCTTTCTCGCAAACAATTCAAGATCACACCTATGTTGATTAAATTAATAAATAAATAAATATATCATCAAGGCATATTACCCATTTCTGGGTGTGCCAGTATCTACAACACATGCAGACATCGGTAATGATGACTATATATTTTACCGTGTGGGCGCTTACCAGGCGTCACCTCACGGGCACTCATAGTTGATTAAGCTTTTTTTATTACCCTGTATCAACTATATCAAACAAATCCACGCCAAAAGGAGATATGTCAACTTGAGGGCCGTATGTTATATCAAAACTTTAGATGACAGTCTGTTATTTTTTTTTTAATTTACTTAACACAAGAATTTTAATATCTGTAATAGGTACATCCTTAGTATTTAAGTATCTGATGATATAAAATCCAGATTTTAATGAATAAGCACGTTTTAAAGTCCCTGGAACCCGATTCAATATTTTTACGATGAATTAAACAAATCCCTTTACATAAATTTTAAAAACAACTTATGTAAAATTAAATGGAACTATATAGTGAGAGGTACTGTGTTGTCCACAACAATTTTTTTTTGTTTGACTACCGTCATTTGTTTTAACAAAGTAAAAACAAACACTTTTATCAAGGCTACTAAGATAGTTTAAAATTTAAAAGGAAAACTATTTTGTAACAATTTTATTTATAAACTGTATAAATTTTCTTCAAGTTACGTGCCTGCAATAGCAATTGTTTTTTAAACGCTTTCTCGCTTTTCACTATTTTAATCAGTAAAAACTATTACAGTAAAAATTCAATAGATTAGTATTCAATTTTCGTACACTTTAAATAAATATTTGATCATTTATCTCGTAAATCTTGTACATACTTAAATATTTACTTTTACTCTCGAATCTTTCAGGAAAATGGAGCAAAATATTATACTACATTTTAACCGCGAGGTCGTGTATTTTGCATATGTTACAGGTGCGAATTTATAATGAAATATCATTGATTTTTCTGCGGGTTGGTTGCCTGAAAATAGGGATGTTATAAACATGAATTAATGAACAGAGTACCCTTGTTGACGTGTCCATTACTGAAATTTATGTTATGATGGAGCATTTTTGATTATTTATGGTGAATGTTTTATACAAAACGTAGGTGATATAAGCTATTATATCCTTACATGGTCAATATATGTTTTAGCTTTGGAAGACTTACAAGTGAATACAGTAACGTACTCCAAAAAAATTGCGCTTTAACTGCAAAAAAAAGATGTGTTCAAAATATTTTTATATAAATAAAAAAAAAACGCTTGCAGTCCGAATTTCTAAATATAAAATGTTGAAAAATGTCACTTGTCTACATTCTTAATGGGATCGTTTAGTCAGGAACTAATGGCGCTGTAGTTCCTTACACATTTACTATCTCCACAAAACAATCTGATGGTAAATAAAATAATAAAAAAAAATATATCATCACGGCATATTACCCATTTCTGAGTGTGCCACAATCTGCTTTATCGCAGATATCGATAATAATGATGACATATTTGTACCGTGCGGGCGCTTACCAGGCGTTACCTCACGGGCACTCATTGCTGGCGTGGAGAGTCACTTTTGTGCCATTTAAAATTCGAAATATTTGGCGTCGGTCGGGATCGAACCCGGTTCCCCAGGTTCGCGACCAGACACCCAGGCACGCGGCCACGGGACCCCATATATATATATATATATATATATATATATATATATATATATATATATATATATATATATATATGTATATATTAATATTATTATTATTATTATTATTATTATTATTATTATTATTATTATTATTATTAATTAAAATAATCCATACAACAGGCATAGCCCAATTAAAGTACAGAGGAAAACCAAGGAGAGAAACAAAAGTAGATAGGAAACGGAATAGACTATCGAGAAAATAATAACTAGGAATTATGATTTTGACCAAGTGAAGAATTTAAAAGACAGTGATAAAATTGTTTAGACGATAGAAGGAAAATATCTAGAGACGAAAATTTAAAGTTATATAAAAAACACATTTTATTAATAGGAGACGAGAACAAATAAATATATATATATATATATATATATATATATATATATATATATATATATATATATATATATATATATGACTGGTCTGTCGGTATATTATATAACCAAACAAAATGGCGTACTCCTGTGTAAAGAAATGCAAAACTAAAATAGGACACTCATTTACAAAAACGAAAGTAAAAAAATGCTTAGATTAGATTTAGCAATAGCTTAAGAAGAATGGAAAATAACGATAAATTAAAATTTAAAAATATAACTACAACTACAATCATTTAGTAGTAAGTACATACAGAAAATATGACTGCGACCTAAAATCTGTAGGGACTATTAAAGTTTAACAAAGTTATTAGTTTAATAAAAATCATGATGATATATTTAACATATTTTATTAGAAATAATTACATTTGAAAGCAATTTAATGCTCCATAGTTGTCATAATTATATCCCTTATCACATTTCGTGGTTTTGTGTGTAGAAAATCCGTATACGGTCCTGATAATATTCTGAGTCACATGTGAGTTCACTAGAGCCACGTAATGTTGCTACCTATATCATATCTGCAACACTCGCGAAATACAGACAATCAAAATGTCTTCAAAACATCAAAACTAGTTCGTTAACTATCAACGAAAGCTATACTAATAGTCAAACAGTCTGTGATATGTGACTAAAGTGTTTATCTGTGTGTTTGTGATAGTTTTAGACCATTAAAACAAAAATGTTTCGAAAAATCAACTCGTTTTTGGTATGTACCATATCTCTTTCTGACAGAAGAATGTTTTGGTTGCTATTTGTTTATTTATCCTTCTAATGTTTTGAAAATCTGAAAATATTTATGTCGACCTTCAGAGATGTGAACAATGTTTATCTTTTGCTGTGTGGACGTTTTTATATAATTGCAATTTTACAGTTTTCAGTGTTTGAAATTATTGAAGGTTGAATTGGACGATTAAATAAAAAATGTTGAATATTCTACGCCATTTTTTTGATAAGTTGGATATAAAGTTTGTTAATAAAGAAAATGTTTTAACAAGATATAGTATCAATAGGGTAGTTGCGAAAAAAATAAATGTTATTTTTTCCTATTAATTATGAAATATAAACTAATTCTAAACATATAAATGTAAAAATTATTAGAAAATATAAAACTTTTCATTCATAATTTGCGTAAATAAAGTTCGCGGTGGAATTCTTGTGACGTAGACTTTTAATAATTATATAGTTCGACCAAGTCTGTATGACTCATACAAGCTTGTTAGAATACCACGACAAAGCGAAGATGTTGAATTATATTTAATTGTATCATACAAATATTTACAGTATAATTCTAAAAGAAAAATAACAGATACAAAAGTATTATTTAATAGTACGTATATTTTATAATTATTTACTTGAATACCAGATATTTAATTCTTATATAGACAACTTCATAATTTTGCCACCAGATGGCTGCACACTCCAGTGAATGTACATGTCACTTTTAGTGACTTAACCTATGTTTTACGTGTTAAAATAATATTTTATTTTTCATTTCTATATCAGCAGATTTAAAACAAGGTAATAAACTAATGAATTTGTGTGAAAATGAATAATTTCTTTTGAAATAGTGCTTCTCTCATATATATAAATCGTTTCAAATAAAAATGGTAGTATTGTGTACAGAGTGTACAACCGAGAGTGTACCTCTAGGGCAAGAAAGACTGTGATTGGTACTAATAAAACACGTCACCACGGGAAAATTTGAAATAAGAATTTTTTTAAAAAAAATTATATTTTGAAAAATATACAGTTGTCAGACATAAAATATGTATTAAAGTGAATAACTTGAACAGTTCTTTCAGAAAAAAAATAAATTGGAAAATGCGCAACTACCCTATTACAAATATACTTTTCTGAGAAGTAATAAATACGTAAATAGAGGAAATGCATGTGACGATTTTGATAGCTTTTCAATTAAATATTACGAATAATGTTACGATACTGAAAACCTTCCATGACGTTGAATATTATTGTTATATTTATTTTAGGGGCTAAAAGAATGTCTTAAAATGTAAAAATAGAGCGGACAAAAATAAATTTAGATTAATTACCTTCCGTTAAAAGGAAGGTATTGTATTTGGTCAAAAAATTCAATGGTGAGTTTTTAACGAATAAGCACGTTTTAAGATATCTAGAATACGATTTTACTAATTTTACATTGATGTCTGTATGTATGTATGTATGTATGTATGTATGTGTGTGTGTGTGTGTGTGTGTGTGTGTGTGTGTCCGTGTGTGTGTGACAAATTTTTCTCCGACGATAACTTCAAAACTACAATTCTAAAAATTATGATTCTTTCGTATTCCTGTTCTTTACAACCATATGAAGAGCTGATTATATTTTGGTTATAATTGGTCAACCGAAAGTACCCTTATTTGAAGTTCTTAACAGTTTTTCTGGAAAAAAACGCAGTTAAATATCATTTTTCGACATTTTATGATCATTAACATGAAAGAAAATCTTATTCTCTATACGATTTGATTATACGTTTTTCTTCATATTCAATAGATAGAGTTATAGAGAGTTTAAGAGAGGTTAACTTTCAAAAACCAGTCAGCTTTGCAAAAATTATGGAAACAGCAGATAATATTCAAAAAATTCTAATTGACAGATGTCAGTGTCAAGTGCAAAATCAAAGTGGAAAGTATAGAATCAGAAAGTAATTTAAGTGACAGAGGGTCCCTCGCAAATGTCTTGCAGTTTCAATGCCGGGAGTACAAGAAAGGCCAAAGAGAAGATGGAAGGACTGTGTAGCAGAATATTTGAGAGAGGAAGAACTGTGTCAAAAAGATGCGTTGGATAGGAATGAGGAAGTGTGAAGTGCAATTTACAGAATGTACATTCGTGTTATAATTATACTGGATTTATAGAATCTTTTCAAATGAAAAGTAACTTTTGGTATCGGATTTGTACAAAATACATTGAATTGACAGAATTTTTTTTTTTTGTGTGCAGTGTCCTATTGTGTCCATTTTTAACAGAATCAATTTACACTTAAAGAAATAAATAAATAAATATATCATCACGGCATATTACCCATTTCTGGGTGTGCCAGTATCTACAACACATGTAGACATCGGTAATGATGACGATATATTTTACCGTGTGGGCGCTTACCAAGCGTCACCTCACGGGCACTCATAGCTGTTGTGGAGAGTGCACCACAGGGGTCACTTTTGTGCCATTTAAAATTGGAAATATTTGGCGTCTGTCGGGATCGAACCCGGTTCCCCCAGGTTCGTGACGAGACACTCAGGCACGCGGCCACGGGACCCCATAATTTACACTTTATTTTTAAAAATCCAATCAAGTCACAAATTAGCAGATTAACGTAAAACTTCGCAGACACTTAATGACAGTTCAAAAATAATAACTGTAGGGGAGGGGGTGTCTATCATTGAAGCATATTACCTATTTCTAGGTGTACCAATCTGCTTTGGCACAGATATCGGTGATGATGACATATTTGTACCTTGAGGGCGTTTACCAGGCGTTACCCCACGAGCACTCATTGCTGGCGTGGAGAGTACACCACAGGGGTCACTTAAAATTCGAAATATTTTGCGTCTGTCGGGGTCGAACCCGGTTCCCCAGGTTCGCGACCAAACGCTCAAGCACGCGGATAAATTCCCGAACTAAGGTTTGGACGTCGATTAGCTTCATTGAAAATGAAGAGATCCGAACGACAATAAACGATAACAAGGGCGCCAGAAAGAGAATATTATCAATCTTATTGAAACGAATCATCCAAAAGACTTATTAATGATTTCTTTGTGGTCGGTTATTGCGCTGTTGATTTCCTGGTGGAATTGGACCAGTGCACGTTTTGTGGGCTGTGGATGACTTAGATTCTCTATGGTTGTGCCAAATTGGAGCTCCATGCTCTAGGCTGCTTCGGCTCGAACCATGTGTGTGAGATGCCGTTATAGACTCCGCACTCTCTGTGTGTATGTGTGTATTGGCCAAACCTGTCCAGCAACTTTGCATTGACCTCGTGCAACACCAGCATTTCCAAAACTACCTACGGATCATGCCTATGAATATGAAACTATAACAAATAGCCCAACGTTAGTTGGTTTGCTTCTAATAATTTTGTACTGCCCCCAAATGGAACCCTGTGGAACACCCTTCACAGGAATTTTATTTTAAATGGCTATTTAGTGATGTATTCAGACAAATTACACCATTTTTAGTGTACAAGCTTCTTGGGGTCCTTGTGGCCACACATCTAAAGTACCCTTTTTAGTAAAGGAAGTGGCAGAGATGATGATTTTAAGAGAATAAGAAAAATGACAGGTATAATAGAAGTTTTCAGAAAGATACAAGAGAGATGGATACATTGGTATGGACATGTCACGAGAAGAGATATAGATAATAATATAGTAATTAAAAAAAAAAAACTAAAATTACTTAAAATACGGCTGTTTTTTATATGACGTCTAAGTATTAAGTTTGAAAAGATATTGTTCTTTAAAGAGCCTCAAATGAAGATGAACTGCTTTGTAATAGAGGGTAGAAAGAACAGAGGAAGACCAAAGAGAAGATGGAAGGTATTGCGGAAAACTGAATGAACAAAATAGAAATTAGTGGAAGAAGAAATTAAAAAATAGCAACCCCTAACGAATAGGGAAAATCTAAGAAAGAATGCATTTCGCCCAGAAAACGCAGTAAGTAATTTGGAGATGTGTTTCAAAGAACAATTTTTATATCGAATTTGAACGTTTCATGGTTAGAAATCGCATTCTGAAATGATTTAAATAAATAAATAAATAAATATATCATCACGGCATATTACCCATTTCTGGGTGTGCCAGTATCTACAACACATGTAGACTTCGGTAATGATGACGATATATTTTACCGTGTGGGCGCTTACTAGGCGTCACCTCACGGGCACTCATAGTTGATTAAGCTTTTTTTATTACCCTGTATCAACTATATCAAACAAAGCCATGCCAAAAGGAGATATGTCAACTTGAGGGCCGTATGTTACATCAAAACTTTAGATTACAGTCTGTTTTTTTTTTAAATTTTTTATAAAGTAGATACTTACCTTACGCGTACCAGGCGTCACCTCACGGGCACTCATAGCTGGTGTGGAGAGTGCACCACAGGGGTCACTTTTGTGCCATTTAAAATTAGAAATATTTGGCGTCAGACACTCAGGCACGCGGCCACGGGACCCCATTGGAGACATTTTATGAAAAACAATTTTGAATTTTTCACGGTCTAAAACGAAAATTTTGTATGTCCTTCCTGGGACACAGATTCTATCTAAAATCTCGATTGAACCTGGTTTTTTAAGCTATATTATGATAGACATTACTTTTTAGCATATACAAGCTTTTGGGGAATTTGGTTGTTTAGGGCATATTATTTTGGGGAACTTTCGTGGTGCACTCGCCTACGCAGCTAAAGTGCCGTTTTGATACATGGAAATTATTGCAGAACACTCTAAAAACAGGTATATTGCTTAGAAAACG